>VWZU01010027.1:136294-187066 GCA_013397095.1 Sterrhoptilus dennistouni | reverse complement strand
CGAGTACTGCCCGCCCGTCAGGGGCGCGGGGCGGCGCTGGTTCCGTGCCCGCGGAGCTCGGTGCCGCACAGGCCTGGGCGCGCACGGCCGGCGAGAGCCCTGGCACGTTTCGTCGTGGAACGATCTCTCTGGCAACACTTGAAACTGCCCGTGCCTGGTCGTGACCCTCACCGTGCTTGTTGAATCCTTGCTGTCTTTTCACACCGTGTTTCGCAGCCCGCGGGACTTTCACCAATGCAACTCTTCCTGCGTGTTTTCCCCCCCAAACGGCTGGTTTTGAAATCGGTGGGGATGGAGGACTAGTTCTGAACACACCTACAACCCCACTTTCAGTCAGCCACTTGCTGGTAAATGCTCTCTCTTTTGTTTACTGCGTGACGATGGAGAGACGTGCCTGTAAAATTGAGGGTGGTAATGGAACCCGTGGCAGAGACTTTAAGTCAGGTTTAAGTCACCTACAGAGAATGATGTGACTCAACATTCATATCATCTTAATAAAAGTATTTTTTAGCCGTTTCCGGTTTTACCTTAAGTCACGGAACAGTTGTTCAAAGATGATTTAAGCAGATAATCAGACGAAAAAGAGGTGGAGTTTTGCTTTAAAAAAAGAACTGAGTTTATTTCACCTTTTCTGCATCCCCTTTTTTCTTTGTAAATCATGCCACTCTTCTCTGTTAATGTACAGGAAATTGAAAGATGATTTTGCGGAAAATCCAAGTGTTTTTTACAATCTGGAATTTAACAAATAGTCTGTTTGCCTGCCCGCAGTCTTGGGGCAGTAGTCATGTGACTGCCTTACTGACACCTGCTTTGTGTGAGTGCTTTAGTCTGGTAGTCCAGATAGCAATTTCTGTTCTTTTTTTAGATTCTGTACAGTGCAACTGTACAGTGCTTGCTTTGATTCTATTTCACTTCCTCTGATAAGTGAATTATTTTCTTCTATGTGTTATTTTCAGCATAGTTCCCTAAACTGAAAGATTCAGCCTCTGTGGTACTTAATATATTAAAAATTGGACTTGATGATCTTGAACATCTTTTGCAACCTTAATGATTCTGTGATCCATTAGTAGAGGACAAGGCAGCACCATATAAAACAAATGAGTTTGCCATGGTTTTGGACTGATGGTCTGTGCTTGCATTTGAACACAAAAATCTTAATGTTCCTTGGTCAAGCATTTGTCTTGGATTTAGTGCTACTGTGTGGAACTTAGTCTTCTGCAAAATCAGAGAGTACTGCCATTTTGAATGGTGTCAGCAGAGCATTTTATTTTTTTAATTAGAAGATACAAAACTTTTTTCCCTAAATATTGATCTATTATCAATTAAATGTTTAGTCAATTTAAAAATTTTCTTCATTGCAAAATAGTTGAACTGACAGGTACTAATGAAGTATCAGTCAATACATAGACTGACTAGTGTATCTTAGAAGAACAAAGTCATGCAAATTGCTTTTTTTCACTAATCTCAGTGGTTGTTTCTCTCAAATTGTGCAGTCAGATAATATCTCTGGTTGGTTTTCTTGGGCACTTTGTGGCTATTTTCTTTCTTTAGATAGCTTTCTCACTGTACAGAGATAAAGCAGGTCTTTGTTGTCTGTTTATAAATACTATTTCTCCCAAGCTGTACGGGCCAATGTGTAATAATAAAAGTAAACAGAAAAACCCAAACCAACCAACCAACCAAAACCCATGATGCCACTCCTCCTCTAAACCTGAAACCAACCTAAAAGAAATCTCCACAACACACTATGCAGGCTTAGATATTAAAATGGCTGAGGGGACTATTTGTGGTGCTGCTTTGCCTCTTGTCCTTCTCTGTTTATGAGTTCTGGAATGTAAGTTATCCCATTTTGTCGTTTTAAGATGTAAGTGTCAAGGGCTATTAGTGTGGGGCAGTTCTATCAGTACTAAAGGCTGTAGTCTACTACAACATGTCTGTGGAGTGAAGTCTTTCTTTATGATTCTTAGCAGCATAATTTTGCTGAGCAGGGCATGTTTCAGAAACCAAACACTGGTGCAGAGGGGAAATGGGCCACTGAATTACCGAATCCATATGATTCCAACAGATGCCATTTGTTGTTTACATTACATGGCAGATATAGATTCTAGGTCTACTGTCCATGTGGGCACGCATCTCTGGGTTCTTCTACGCTGCTTCTTCATGAGGCAAACACACATCCTTCAGAATATCCAATTGGTCGAGCATCCATCCTCACAACCCCTGTATAGGGTTTACATATTTGCATTTTCTTAGGCTCTCTCCTTATTTTTGATCCTGTTGTTTTCTCAGTAACCTTGATGAATTCCTGAGAGCTCTAACAACAAAATTGCAGGTGGTTTGATAATATTACTCACAACCAGTTTGGCTGGTGCATCAGAATGGCCTGTTATACAGATACATTGCTACATGTTGGGGTTTTTTGCCAAGTGAAATGTGCTGGTAGAACCTCAATAAGAACTAGTAGATTATTCTCTGACAGAAAGGCAGAAGGTCATCATTGAGCTGGCCATTGATATATTGCTGAAGATGGCAGCTTTTGTACTTGCAGGTGAGTTGTGAATTCACCTGGAGGTGGGAGATGCTGTTGCCCAGATCTTTTTTTGGTATGTTAAGGCTCTCAGTTCTGTCCCTGACTGTCTCTGATAATCCCTTTCATACTTTGGCAACTTTTTTCGTGACAAGTTTTCTTCAGATGTAATTATGATCTTTAAAAATACAAAGTAAGGCTTCTTGGTTTTTCAGGTGTTTCAACTGAAATACCCAAAATCTCTAGAAATGCAGCTTTTTCAAATCTGTTTGATCTCTACTTGAGAATGCTTGAAGAACAAGAAAAAAAAGTCTTTACTATTCTAGAAATGTTTGAGGTGCCAGACAGGAAAACCAGAAGCATGGTGGCTGTCTTTATTGGTAATGTTTGAAGGAGAGGCAGAGCTACAGATTGTCAGACTCCTCTTCTTTTTGAATTTCTGAAAAAAAATTCTGGTGCTAAAGCTATTTGTAAATACATCGGATATAGTGGATAAGTAAAAGACAGCATCAGTTTGTCAAGGACAAATAGCTGAAGTAACCTAATCTGTTTCAGTAATGACTGATAGACCTACTGTATACAAGAGGATTAGTTTATGATCTTATATATTGCTTAGTAGCACTTTGATTCTGTTCCTTAGGATGTTTTTGCTTTGGAAGGAAAGCTAGGAAGAGCCGCTGTTGTGGCTAAGGAGGCCATTCCCTTGTCATATACTTTTAATGGTTTTCAGAGTTTCCCTGATGGAATAGGATGAGAATTAAAATGATAGAAGGCACAAAATTATGAGACATTTCAGGTCTTTCTGAGAGTGGTAGTGTAAATAAAAGTACCTTAAAGATTTGGAAACTTGTGGTGAGGGAAACAGGTACAGCTGAGTGGAGTTTTGTGCCTGTGTGTTATGCAGGAGAAATCCACCACAGAAATACAGGGTAGAGAAGTTGTGTTTCCTGGAGGGAAAGAATTTGGAGGCTGAATTTGTGAAGGAAAGATCCTGTTGTCTTGTTTATACTTTCTAGTAGGCATGTGAGGCAATGTTTACCCTTTGTTCAGGCCTCTTTGCTGGGAGACTGGGTGAATCCTTCACAGATATGCTTTATTCTTTCTAGTTCTTCTTTAAGAATAAAATATTGGAGTATCTTTGTTAAATTTGGTGCTCTATTAAAGCTCTAAGAAAGTGAGGAGTTTTTCATTCTCTGCTGATTCCTTTAGTAACTTGAGATTTCTGTACCAGGCAGAGTAGTTAGTTCATTTGTGATGCAGATGTCATGAGTGCAGTTACTCTTATGTTGGCAGGGCAATTTAATACTGTTGATAGTAGGGAGTCTATCATATAAAGCCTGAACTGAGCCCTTTATGATCCGTACAGAGTTAGTAGCTGGGTAAAATTAAAGACTTGACTGATTTTGTCTGTGTCTGAAAAGAAGCAGAAAAATCCTAAGCTAACACAAGAGTGTGTCCTTGTATTTTTAGTTGCACTTCCCATGCCAGTGTTTCAGCTTTTAATCTTATTTGTATTAATCTGTAGTTGCCTGGTTGTTCAGAAACTGAGTATGCCAATAAATATTTCTCCATTCATGGTGAGGGCTCTCGTTACTTTGTCATTGCTTTAACAGGAGCATCTTCTAAGCCATTGTATGGTACAAGAGAGCTCTTCTGAAGTAGTTATTTCAGGACAACATTTTTTTAGCGATTCTGGAATTTCAAGCAGCTAATACTAGCTGTATGCCAATAGTGAGATGGCTGTCTAAATAAAGTGATGAAACAGGATGATAGGTAAGGAGCTTACCTTTCTTTGAGCTAACAACCAGGTTCAGTGGCAAGTGCTGCTTTCCACAGGAAGGCATGGCTTTATAGGCTGCAATAATGTGTTTTAAGGCCTGATTCTAGTAGCACTGGACCCAGATATGTCTGCAGCGTTGGGTTGGATTTAGTTCACCAGAAGAGCTCCTCTGAAGAATTGCATTTCTCACTTTGTGGGTTTTCTTCCGTGTAATCCTTTTGTGTGGAGAGCTGATTTTAAATGGTTTCTCTCTAAAAATTTTAAGCTGTTATTTTGAAAATGTGTACACATTAATTCAAAATAACTCTGTTATTAGTCTCAGTCTTTTGAAGAAAAAAAGGCCTTTGTTTTTGTGTTTTGAGATTAAAATAGAAACCAGAGAATAACATAAAGATGTAGTTTATTGATAACTGCAAAGTCACTTTCATCTTTGAAAGTGAGTTAAGTTGTGGTAGGAATCAATTCCATCTTTATTTTAGCATATTCAATATATTTTTATAATACTTACGACAGTAGCTGAGTGCAGCATCTTGCACAAAAACTTTTTGCTTTCTGTTTTGGTAGAAGCTTTTTAGGTGTGACTGTCATAAAAACTTTATGACTAATGAAGTGAATACTGTATAATTTTTTTGTTTACGTGGCAAAAGGTGTGGCTGTAATGGGCATGAAATGCTACATGCCAGATAGCAGTGCCTTAATGAAGGTGATACATACTTGTTTTACTGTTTTTGCTTTGGTGGACTTTGGTGCTATACTGTAAATACAAAAGACTTCTCTGAGAAGACAAGAATGGTACAATAGATGTTCTATTGTCAAGGACTTTTCTTTGAGTAAGTGATTGAGAAATGGGTGAGATATCCTGAGTTTTTAATGTACAAATGATCTAGCCAAAGTAGAGTGCAGACAAATAGTAAGGGGATAGTATGTCCTAACGGAAGTCTAGATCATTTGATAAACATGTTTGATGAAAGGCAGAAAAGAAAATGTGTGTAAATCTTTTGACTAGAAACAGGAAGGTAACTTGAGCTATTTTCAGAATACGGAATGCTCTGTGTGTCACAGCCAATATGGAGTAAACTGACTGCTCTTACTGTTTGAAATTCAATTATGAAAGTAGAAAATGGGGAGAAACAAATTTCACTGGGGAAAAAAAAGTCACAGAATAATTGTTCCTCTGTGTCCTCAAGGTAGTAGTGGCATCACAAACTTTAGAATTTTTTTAGTGTAAGTAAGAGAGTTTTCACTGCTTAGTGTCCTCAAGCATAACAAGATCTACTTAAGCAGTTTACTGAGAAATTAGTAAAAGAAACGGTTCACTTTACCAAGTTCTAAAGAGATTTAAAAGTAAATAGAGAGGAATTTCAGTAATAGCATTTCTTTTAAATCTCCAGAAAAATGAAAGTACTGGAAGTCTTAACAGCAAAGCCAAAGCAAAAACTATTTCATTTAAAGCAAACTAGCTAAATGTTAATCTTGACGGAGAAGCAAGTCAGACTGGCCACAGTATATAACTTTATCTTTTTAATAATGCATAAAATGCCTGTGGTAAAATGATGCTTATTAAAAAGGTCTGGAGCAGTTTAAGTAAAAATGTAACAAGTCAGTGAAATTTTCTGTAATGGATTTGTGCAGCTCACTGTACCTTTGCATAATAGCTTGTCTGTATGAAGCTTTATGAACTTTCTTACAGCAGTCCTGACTGTAACAGCAACTAAATACAGAAGGACAAGCAAAGCAAAAATACTTCATGGCAAACTATACCAAATGAATTGAGAATTCAGTCATTTCTCTGCATAGCACAGGAGGAGTGAAGGTGAATTGAAATTCTTGAAATTTCAAACTTAAAAGAGGTGCATTACAAGTTGACTAACATACATCGCTGTGTTTTTATGCTCTGTTAACTCTTATGTACAGACTTTAAATACGTATTTGAGGTATGCTCCATTTAAAAAGTTGTTCATTATCTATCCAAAACCATTTAATTTAAACACTTAACTGTTTGTAAAAGTTAGTTGATTACTCCTAAAAGGAGGAAAAAGAGCAGAATAGATTTTCATCTTGAAATTTGTACTGAACCTAAAGTTGAGCTAGTGGTCTGTTCAAGGACAGAGATTTGCCTCCTTGGTCTGTTGTATATCAAGATGATGAACAGGAGTTGTCCTAATACATTTCTGGAAGTGATAGCATTGGAATGACGAACTTTGATTTCTTCAGAGGACTTCACGGCACCTTGCTGAAAATTTTTGGTTTTGTCTGATAAGAGTCCTGGTCACGTTAAGTATGAAAAGTTTGTTAATATGTTTTAAAGTGTCCATTGAACAACTCTTCTGTGTAAATATCTTCCAGAGATTTTAATGTAATTAAATCTTTGTCTTGCAGTTCTGCTCTGCTTTCCTAAGTGAGTGTGGTGTGGCTGGAGTCAACATTTAACAATGAGTGGCGCAGCGTTGGGCCTTGAGATAGTGTTTGTCTTTTTCCTGGCCTTATTCCTGCTTCACCGCTATGGAGACTTCAAGAAACAGCATAGGCTGGTGATCATAGCAACATTATTGGCTTGGTATCTCTGCTTCCTGATTGTATTCATACTGCCTCTGGATGTCAGTACGGTAAGAAGTGTGCTGGACTTCCTGTTTAATTGCATCAAATGTGTATGGTATTTCTCTAAACTAATGATTGCAAAAGATCAACACTTGGAAACACAAAGAAATCTTCCATGTAGTATCTTAATAAATTAAACATGACAGTGTCTTGTGTTTATAATTAATTTTTCTTTTTGTTGGTCTCATCAGGTAACACATATATTTCAAACATTTTAAAGTTTCATTATTTGTTTATAACAAATTTTTATCTGTTTAGACAGCATAAGGATATTTTCAGCTTTTTACTTCCTTGACTGCTGATTGCATGTTGATTTAAATGCTTGTTGGTATAATTAATTCCAAATGTAAACCTGGAGTACAGGAAATGTCATTAAAATAGTACTTACTACTTTTAAATAAGTATTATACCTCTTTGGTCACTGATACAAAATAAATTGTCTTTTAGACTATTTATAATCGATGCAAACTTGCGGTTAACTCCAGTCCTGCAGAAAGTAATGGCTCTTATGTTACTCTGGCTCCAAGGTATGAGCTGCATGTTTTTTTTTCTTTAGACTATGTTCTGTTGGGTTTTATTTTAGTTGATAGGAGCATATTGTGGTTTTAACACTGATAAATAAGTGTTATCTGTGTGGTGCGATATTTGAAATTTGTAAATATAGAGGATAGTGAGGGAAAAGGCAATGAAGGGTGGATCTTCATGGGCTGGGAGTAATTATGTAGTAGTTCTAGCTGATTACCGAGCTGTTCTTTTTTTGTGTTACTAGATTTCCTTTTATTTTTTTTTCTGTTAAAGCAATAGGACTAAGCTTTTTGAGCAATCCTGGTTATGAGGAGGCATTTTGAATGCTTATCCTTTACAATCTTAAAGACTTTAAACTTGAAAATCTAATTTTATACCTTTATTTTATAACATATGAATGAAATTTAGGTGCTTGTCTTATATGTCAGGAGCATATCTAATTGCTTCTTATAATTACATATATATGGTAATTGCAGTTATCTGAAATATACTGTATTCCACCAAAGTAATGGTGGCCTGCTAATTGTGTCCTGGCAGGAAGAAAGTAATCCCTAAACATGGAGAAGTAGACTAACTTAGGCTCTTTCCATGGCGGCTCATCTGTTAGCTTACACTCGCTGTTTCCCTGTGTAAGTGATGTGTGCAGTGTAGTTATCTGTAAGATGATCAGAGCCTTTAAGATGTCAGCTGATCTGTCTGTGCAAAGTATTGCCAGTCTTGCTGCCCCAAAGTGGGGCCTGGGAGAAGGGTGAAATGATGAAAGGGCTTAGTCACACAATATTGCACCCCACACTTAAGACCACCCAATGGATGTTAATTAAACCTATTTAATTATATACACAATTTGAAAACTATTCAGTAATCTTTCAATTTACCTATAGTTTCAGGCAGACTTTTTTTTTCATAGAATCACAGACTGGTTTGGGTTGGAAGGGACCCTAAAGATCATCCAGTTCCAATCCTCTTCCAGGGGCAGGGACACTTTCCACTATGCCAAGTTGCTCACAGCCCCTTCCAACCTGGCCTTGAATACTGTCAGGAATGGGGCATCCACAGCTTCTTTGGGCAACCTGTGCCAGTGCCTCACCATCCTCACAGTGGAGGTTTTCTTCCTAATCTCTAAACCTGTTGAAAACCATTGCCTCTTGTTCTGTCACTCTGCCCATATGAAAAGAGCCTTTCCCTCCCTTTTATAAGCCCACTTTAGGTACTGGAAGGCACTATAAAGTCTCCTGGCACCTTCTCTTCTCCAAGTCGAACAACCCCTGCTCAGTCAGCCTGTCTTCATAGGAAAGGTGCTGAAACCTTTAGTCATACTACCTGTTTTATCTTAATTTGATACTTTTGAGTAATATTTAGGTTGTGCACATAAAAACTTAAAACTCAGGCTTAACTAGTTTGATCCTCAAAAACACCAATTATTTCTCGTTAGATAATCCTATCTAAGTTGACTTTATTGCCCCTTGACTCACCCTTCCTTCGTTACTCAGACAGGTGTGTGGAAAAAAAACAAACTGCCTTAGTGTAGATGGACACCTTGTCCTTTGATTTTTTTTTTCTTTTTCTTTTTTTTTTTTTCCCCTAAAAGGATTCATATGTCTTTTCTAGTCTTCTGAACACTGCCTGTCAGAAGAGTATTGGCTTACTAAATCAAAATTTGTATAAGAATGACTTTTTTCAGTGGAAGATACAACTAATCCATTCATTGTATGACTAAGTGCTCTAGATGATGATATGCCTAGATATTTTTTAAAAACCTGCTGCACTAACTAAAGTTTAATCCTTCTCTATCTAAACAAGTGTTCTTTCTGAAATAATGAAATAATTACTACTGAAAACCAGAAGCTGTAACCTTAAAATGCTTTATTGAATAGTCCTCTTCAGTCTTGAAGCTTCTGGGTTTTTTCCTCTAAGAAAGGTGTCCTTTCCAGATACATTATTTCTGGTTAGGAAAATGATAAATAAATCTAAGTGATCATTCAGTTTATTTACCTGGGAGATGGTTGACTGTTGACTATGGACTTGAATAGTACTGTACTCCTTGTATGTTCTTTTCAAAGACCTTTCTAGATAGGAATTTCTAGAAGATGCTTTTTATATTCATGGTTCTACAACTAACAATAGTCTTCTTTACATTGTTACAGCAAGCAAAAATGTTTCAAACCCTGGAGTTATATTCCTGATGGAATTATGCCAATTTTCTGGCGTGTTGTATATTGGACGTCTCAGTTTTTAACATGGTATGTAAGGCAAAAGAATATGGCAAAGACTATGATATTTTTAAGTGGAACATCTCAACAGTCTTACTGTTCTTTAAAAATGCATATCACTATGGCAAAAACCTTTTTAATTGTATATTATTTGCTAGTAGTGAAATTTCTGTAATAATTATTGCAGGAATTTAGGCATATTCTTGTTTTTTCTTGCTTCTGTGGAAGCAAATTTCAGGTGGCAACCATTTACCTTTGGTTCACTTTTGTAGTTGAAACTAAGCAATTTACACACATAGATGTTTCTAGATAGATTGAAAAAATTGGGGTTTAGGCAGCCAAATACCAAAACAATTCCATGAATAATTTGGGTGATTTTTGAGTGATATTGTAAATTAGTTAGTTTTATTGAAAATATTGTGTAAAGCTTTAGCTATAGCTACAGAAAAAAGACATGTCTGTGGGATTTTGGGTTGTCTGTGCTTTGTGTGGTTTCTGATCAACCTGTCATTAAATAATTATTTTTGTAGTTACTCAAGGATATCAAGGTTGGGAGTTTATTCTTATTTATCACAGATTTTTCATAGCAAAGCTAACTGTATTGTTTTTATCTGCAGCTTGGTTAAGGTTTGCCATCAGACAGGTACATATGGAATAAAAACATCTAAGTAGCTAATTTCTTAGAAGCTTGAGAGTCTTAAACTTTAACACCCCGCCTCAGTAACTGCTAAAGTACTTTTTTCAGGGGAGGGTTGGTGGTTTGGGTGTTTGGGAGCTTTTTAGTGGGGGTTGGTGGGGTTTTTGTTTTCTTTTTTTGATTGGCTGATGTAGTTTTGTTTTGTTTCCTTTTCTCCTAGGATTCTGCTACCTTTCATGCAGTCGTATGCTAGATCGGGAGGGTTCTCTATCACTGGAAAGATTAAAACTGCTTTGATTGAGAATGCCATCTATTATGGCACTTACTTGCTGATTTTTGGAGCATTTCTAATATATGTGGCTGTAAACCCAAACTTCAATTTACAATGGTAAGAATAATGTTGTAAACACTTCCATGAGTTCTTACAGAATTGTCATGGATAATTTCTTCTGTGAATGAAATGGGTCTTTCTGAAAAAAATAGTTTTGGTTATAACATTTTGCTAGGTAGTTAGAAAGTTATTTTAACTTTTTATATGAAAGGGACTTCTAAAAGTATTTATAGAAATTTGGGGTTTGGTTTTCTAGTTTTGGTATCTACAGCAGAGGAATCCTCTTGTATTTACAATGGTGCTTTTTTTCTCCATACAAACACATTTGCAAAATTAGCACAGAAACTTTCAGTTTTTTCAGAACATCATATTTCAAAAATCAAAATTTCCTGTGTGGTGCATCTGAATGCTGTAGACTTTAAAGGATGAAAAAGGAAGTTAAAATAATTGACATCTATAAATTGGTTATAGTCCTCCATACTAGAAGGACTCCAAGTCTGAATACAAATTTCTGAACATGATATTCTGAATACTAATCCTGGGTTCTAAGACTGTTTCTTACAGTAACTGCCATTATGCTATTTTGCGCACTTTCTCTAAGTTTGATAAGTTCATGCTGTTTCCTAATGGAACATACTCCTTTAGGAGAACAGTTCGTTTGAGAACAAACAAATTCTTATCTTCCCTCCATAGTGGGCAGAACATGAAAGATACAGGAAAATTATGGCAGCTTTAAATAAGGCCCAGTAGCAGGCCTGGCTCCAGGCAAAGATTTAGGTGATACCAAGTCTGTTCCTGTGAACTTGAAAGCCATATTGGTGCATACTGATACTTCAAAGCAGGTTTCTTGCAGGTGGAATAGGACGATGTTGTTTGTTTGGGATTTTAATACTGTTCTATTTCCTTAGGAACCAGCTCCAGACTATTGGAATAGCTGCTGCAAACACATGGGGTCTGTTCCTTCTTGTGTTGCTTTTGGGTTACGGTTTGGTGGAAATCCCTCGTTCTCACTGGAATGGGGCCAAGAGGGGTTATCTACTCATGAAGACTTACTTCAAAGCTGCCAAACTGATGACTGAAAAAGCAGATGCAGAGGAGAATTTAGAGGATATTATGGAGGTAAGTAACTAGCTTTCCCTGTGAAAAAAGGTGAATGCTGCTGTTAGTTGTGTCTGAATTCATTGCTCTTGGACAACTGTAGCATGAGCATGAACTTACTATAAAATACCTGTAAACTAAGAAAATCATCATAGCGTGCCACTTGGTAACACTCAATCCTGGGCAAAAGTTAAAACAGAAATAGTCCTTGCTGTGATGAACTTTAAAGTCATAGCAGCTTGATAATCATTATTTGTTGAGTCTGTTCTTCTATTGACCCTTTTGGAGTAGTACTGCTCACTAACAAAAGAGTGAGCTTGAACAGTCAGTGTACAGATGCTTCACTAGAGTTCCAATTGTGTACTTTTTATGCTCTGCTCACTGCATATTTCTGGAATCTTGAGTTTCCAAATTGTGGGGCCATGCTTACATGCTTTTTAAGAAGAGAATATATAGATAATTGTTTTTTTCAGTGTTTCTTTTGTTAAATGTCCATGAGCAATAGGCTCTAATGTAGTTCAAGAACAGAATGGAAATCTAGCTGTTTGAAAAGCTATTCCTCGTTTTTCTGCTGGGATACCATGACTTGGAATAATATGTGTGAACTGTTGTAGGGTAGGGTGAAAATTTGTTTTACGTGTCGGTACAAGTTAATAATAGAATCTTCATTCATCGGTAATGCATTTTGAAGAAACTGCTAAAACAGTTAAAAACCTCTAAGTGGGACATAACTACAAAACTTACTAGAACATGAGCAATGACGACCTTTTTTACCAGGGTAGCACTTAAAACAGAGTATCTCTGTTGGAAGGGACTAGCAGCAGTCATCTGATGCAGCTGTCTGACCACTTCAGAGCTGACCAAAAGTTGAAGCAAATTACTAAGAGCATTGTCCAGATGCCTGGAGAGGGAGATGCTGATCTCTTTTCCCTGGTAGCCAATGACAGGATGTATTGGGGTGGTACAGAGCTGTGTCCGGAGAGGTCCAGACTGAACAATAGGAAGCAGTTCCTTACCACAAGGGTGGTAGATGATCTCACATGCAACAGGCTTCCTAAAGAGGTGGTCAAGTGCCCTGGGTTAGTCAATGAGACTTACTCTATCTCCTTTTTATCTCTAACTTAAGCAAGAAAGTCTTTTCCATTTCAGCCTTCATGCATAGAAACCACTTCTCTACACATTTGTATAGTTGTGTTGCACACTGCTGTTCTTTAAAAAAAGACAAACGTAAGTATTCTTTACAAATACTTCACTTACCTTTTTTGAGCTATTTAGTAAAGCTATGGCATTTAGGAAGCTGTATTTTTTTTAAGCTTTGATGGCTGTCTTTTCCAGCTGGGAGAGCTGCAACTCTAATTCACCAGTAAAAATTTATAGTTTATGAAAAATTTATCAATGGATGTTTTTAATTTAGCATGGTTAGTATAATAGCATAATTTAGCATATTTTTTCTCTCAACAGGAAGTCCGTAAAGTAAGTGAGAGTATCAAATATAACCACCCCTTGAGGAAATGTGTTGATACAATACTGAAAAAGGTAACCAATTGCTTATCTTCAACCATAATTATTCAGTTGGGAGGAGGTGCTTCCTGTTCATACAGAATACTTGTTACATTACTTTCTTTTGCTCTTAATATAAAATCTCTATTTGATGTCTTCTGAGTTCCTGTTGAGACTCTGAGTTGAAATTCTTCATGAAATACTTTCTTATGACATACGTAATTATGAGATGTATTTTGACATAGTGTTGTAGAAAGAAAGAAAAATGTATGCTTAGAGTGAGCTTTTCAGTTGCATGAAATGCCCCAAACTTATACAAATAATTAGCAAAGGCTGTTTGCTACTCTCTTGTCTCCCAGTTAATTTTCCCTTTTCCTTCCAGTGCCCTACTGAGTACCAGGAAAGAATGGGTAGGAACATGGATGATTATGAAGATTTTGATGAAAGACAGAACAGTTATCCCAGTGAAAAAAGTTTGGCCAAACTTCACAAGCAGGTATATTTAATAGATGAGAGAAGGCTTCACTTACACTTATGTAGTGAGAGTAAATGCTGGTCAAAAAATGCACTTCATCTGGATTGTTGAGTATAGTGGGTTTAAGCTACCTAACAGAAACTTTTTTTGGTGAAAGAAAGCATGGACATTTAATATCCCAAGTGATCAAAATTCTGGATGTATACAAAGTGTTCTTTGTGTGTTAGATCTTGGTAGTGTTATAGCTGTTTGTGAATAAGCCTTGTAATGGTTGATTGATAGTGCATTTTGAAAAAGAAATTATAGTAAAAGCTTGATATTTACTGAGATGCAAAAATAACGTGGTAGGTTGGGAAAAGTAAGATTTAACTGCTACAGATGGTTTGTGATGAAAGAGCTGCAAAACTCAGTAATCATGGATATAGTACTTCTATGAATTATGTATTTAGAGAATTTACTACCTGCTTTTTTGAAGATACAGTCTTTGCAGTTCTGCAATGCTCACATTTTCAAGGGATTTTGCAAGGATTTTCTGCCATTTTTTGAAACAAGTACCCTGTAACCCTGATTTATTACAATTTATATTACAGGTAATCTATTCAGTGCAGAGACATCGTCGTACACAGGTCCAGTGGCAAATTCTTTTAGAACAAGCATTTTACTTGGAAGATGTGGCAAAAAATGAAAGCAGTGCAACTCGACAGTTTGTTCATACCTTTCACTCCCAGGAACCAGAAAATAAAATTATTCAATATTTCTACACACCAACAGTTGGTAAGTGCTGTCATGTAGATTTTGGGTATTTTAAGGTATAACTGATACCATTCTGTAACAAGAACCAATTGTTTTATTTAAAAGTTCAGCTGCAGCAGAAGAAATCAAGTCTGCAATATTAATGCATTAATGAATTGAATTAGCTCTCAGATACTAGTTTATGCTCTTGGCCATAAGCCTCAGTTTTATTTACGAATTCACTAGTAGCTATGTGTTGCAATAAAGCAAGAGCAACCTTTGAAGCCTTTTGTGAGGGAATTCTGTTTCTGGTTGTGTGATTTTCATTAACCTGTTCCGGATATGTGTGTGTTTGTTTTTTCCAGAGTGGTACTGGGAATGCCTTCTCCGACCATGGTTTTACAGAGTGCTTGCAGTTGTGCTGGCCACGTTCTCTGTAATTGTTGTGTGGTCAGAGTGCACATTTTTCAGCACAAAACCAGTTCTGTCACTATTTGCGGTTTTCATACAGCTGGCAGAGAGGACATATAATTATATATACATAGAGGTAGGTTGGAGATAATCACTTGAAAAAAATATTTTCAGATCAATGGTTATGATGACAGCAGTAGATAAAATAGATTTAAAAATTAATCTCTAAATAATCTGTCAACTTTCAGCAAGTCTCTAAATATATGGAACCCAGCTTTGTTTCTGTGGAGGAAGTCTGCCTATTGCCACTCGTTAAAACTCTAAAATACCTGGTGAAGGCATGACCCAGCTGCCCTGAATATCATGTGTAGAGTAATTTCTGAAACACTAGCTTGGAGCATAGGTGTTAATTAGACCTTCTATGTAATCAGCCATGTGCGTGACCAGAGTTTCCTAAACAGGAATTTGCAATGACCAGGAATCCAGTCACAGGTGTGGCTAGCATATGTGTGCACAGATTTATCAGTAAAGATACTGAGCTGAAGAATTCCAGTATACTTAAGAAAGGTTGATTTGAAAATGCTTGGGTTTATGCCTTTTTTGTGGGAAGAAATGCCAGATCAGTCATAGTAATTATTGAGGCAATTGCAGCAATTTTATTTACATTAACAAGAAGTAGTAGAATGTTTCTAGTGCCAACTGACTTAGCTTATGTGTAGAATGTTATAATTAGCATTTCCAGTTTGAGTTGTTCTGAAAAATTCCCAAAACTCTTCTCAGAGCAGGTGGTGTTCTCACATCTTAAAATGAAAATTAAGACTGGAGATGGTCTCTGCATGTGACAGGCTATCTGCTGAACACATTAAAACCTTTACTAGAGTTTTACGTTTAAAGAAGGTAACGACACTTTTTTTTCCCCTAGATGGCCTGCTTTCTTACCATCTTTTTCCTAAGTATCTGTGTTTACTCTACTGTCTTCAGGATCCGTGTATTTAACTATTATTACCTAGCTTCACATCATCAGACAGATGCATACAGTCTCCTTTTCAGTGGCATGTGAGTATTTGGTATATGTTTTGCAGGTGTTCTATCAAATACTGAATTGAAAATGTCCGTAAAACTTCCATTTACTTTCTTTAATTTGTAATTTACTACAGGTATAATTCCTAATGAGCTCTACATCATTATTCTATGTTAGATCCAGTTAAGATTTTGTAGGTAATGTAAGAAACTCTTTCAAATGCTGTTACCCCTTACATTCGTGCAGGTTATTTTGCCGTCTTACTCCACCGTTGTGCTTGAACTTTCTGGGCTTGACCCATATGGATGCAACAATCTCTCACAAAGACACTCAGCCAACTGCTTATACATCTGTAAGTAAGAAAATGTAGGTTTGATCTTTCAATAAGGTTTGGAGAACCGGCAGATTATTTTAAAATACATCTTATAGTCAGATTCAGATATTTAAATCTTTTCAATCTTTTTAACAGGGTAGAAATACTTGGTTATAGGTGAGCAATTCAGTAATGATTTCAAGAAGTCATCAATAGTTGTTGTTTGTTTTTTTTTTGCTTCTTTATCTTAAGAAACTAAAGTATTATACATTAAATTTCAGGGTGTTCTTCTTTCCTGTATCAATTCCTGTTAGTTAGTATCAATCACTATCACTTAAAACCTGTTAGTTAATATCAATATCAATTCCTGTTAGTTTTAGCTTTCACTAGCTTTAGCATGTAGGGCATCCCTATAGATCGGGAGCGATCCTAACTTCCTACTTAAAACTAGTGAGTTTGGTTTTATTGAAGAGCTAGTTTCTGTGACAACTTACATCTTGTGTCTTTGTTGTTAGGAACTAGATTCTTTGTGTTGTCTAGAGACTCTCTTCACAGCAGATAAAAATATCCGCCAGATTTGCCCTTGTTCTGGAGTTGGTGAGACTAGAAAATGATACCTCAAAGTGCTGGAGGTGACCTTTACATTTGCTTAGTCTCAAGCAGATCTATGATGATACTGCCTTTGTTTCAGTTACTGTAAAGGATTGTGTGTTTATGTGGGAAGGCACAATCTTCATGGGTTTATGTAGAATATGACTAATTAGAGTTTGTTTTTGTGGATTTTTTTTTCTAGATAATGGGATCTATGAGAGTGCTGTCCTTCATTGCAGATGGATTCTATATATACTACCCAATGCTTGTTGTCATTCTCTGTATTGCTACATATTTCAGGTAAGTGATTTGCAAGATAGATTGTCCATGCTTCTTTACATTAATATAATTAGTTTCATCTAATTCAGGAAGAGATACAGTACTCCTTTTCCAGCAGTTGAATTGTGTCATTCTAATAAAAATGCAAAACCATAGGTTTTAAATCCATTGGTTGCTATTTATATGGGTGAAATGTGTACATTTAAAAATACAGATTGTTTAACTCAGATAACTGAGTTAACTTAAACTTCATTCCTAGATTTTAAAAGGTGATCTGTTCAAACTTTGGAGCCTGTGGACATTTAGATTCTACTTTTGAGATTAAAATTACCATGAGAAAGCTGTTTTCAGCAATGTTTTCTAACAAATTAAGAATCACTAGTACTCATGTCAAGTTTTTGATGTGTTACCAGACTTTTGGTAATGCATACTGCTTTAAGTCATTTGATCTTTTTTCCCTAAGCCACAGTTTGTTGGAGGCTGGAAGGGTAGCTGCAGAAAACAATGTTACATTCTTGCTTTATAATTTCAAAATGTCTGCTTTTACACACTGTAAGGGGGGATGACATACTTTTAGTCTGATCTTGCTGAACAACATTTATGATAATAGCTTCAATTTTCCATTACCATTCAGTTAGAACCAATCTCTGTGTAGTCAAGTACAACATAGTGAAATACCTTGGATGTCCATTAATATAGTATGTGCATCTATAGATAGTAAGACAACAAGTATCTGGTTGTGAGTTTCCCCTGTTTATCTTTAGGCTAAATGTCAAAAGTAGCGGAGCTAAAAAACAAAACAAAAAAACCACAACAAAATAAACAATGAACAGGAAAGCCAGTGACAAGAAAAGAGAAAAGATAAGTCTGTGTTACCTTTTGTCCACGATGATCATCCTGGGCCTCGAACACTGTAGTGAAAAGGAAAAATAGAAATTAAAGGAGAGAGGGTTTCTTTAATGACTTCTACTGATTAAAATACGTGCAAAAGCAAAGGTTGAATAAAATCTGTTGAGGAAAGCTGAGTCTCCTGTGTTTAATCCAGCAACCTTAAAGCTGAGGTAGTATAGGGAAAAAAATACATGAGTACTCCAGTTTGGAGGAAGGAAGACAGTACAAAAACAGCAGTTGTGTTTTCTGATGTGAAGTTGAAAAGATGAAAGTGGTTTCATGCTATGTAGTTCCAGGACTAGCTTAAAAAAGGTGGACCAAGCTTGCTATTTGCCGCTAATGCTATCCAAAAGGGCAGCTAGCATCCCTAAAGCTTAAAAGTATACATTCTTCTGAGTGAATCCCTGAGGTGAAAGTGGATTTCCTATGTTATTGCTGTTTTAAAACCACAGAAACTATAATAGGCGGAATTTTTATAGTAATTGTCTTCTGGCAAAGAAGAGTTGATGACATAGGTATAAATTCTGTTATATCTGAGAACCTTTAAAGCAAGTATCTAGTGTTAAAAGCATTTAAGGCAAATGTCATTTGCACTACTCTCAGACTATATGCATTTTAATCTCTTTGTTTGAATTGGGTTATTCCATCACTTCCAATTGTATATAGGGTTGTATTACTATTCTAGGTAACCTAGGTCACCTTACTGTTCTGGGTCACCAGTTATTGTTCTGAGTTCTGAATTTTCTGTTTTCTCAGCTGGTATAATAGTCTTATCTTCTGCTATCTTCTGTGTTTTTTTACTTGGATTGTTCATGCAGTTCTGAACAGTTTGTTTTACATTTTGTTCTGTAATGTATCTAAACTACTAATTGTAAATTAACAAAGGAAATTGCTTCTTCTTTTACCAGTTTAGGAACTCGGTGTTTGAATCTTTTGGGATTCCAGCAGTTTATGGGTGATAGTGAAATGACCTCTGATTTGATTGATGAAGGAAAAGAGCTAATCAGAAGAGGTAAATTAGGTCCTCTGTCATAGTCTCCCTGTAAAATCATACTACCGTAGAATCGTCAAGGCTGGAAAAGACCTCTAAGATGGAGTCCAACCCTTAAACCAAGACTGACAAATTCACCATTAAACCATATCCGCAAATGCCATACTTACACATCTTTTAAATATCTCCAGAGATGGTGACTCCAAACTTCCCTGAGCAGCCTATTCCAATGTCTGACAACTCTTTCAGTGAAAGATTTTTTCCTAATATCCAGACTTCCCTAGCACAACTTCAGGCCATTTCCTCTTGTCTTGTTGTCTGTTACTTGGAAGGTGAGACCAACTCCTCCCTCACTACACGTTCCTTTCAGGGAGTTGTCAAGTGATAAGGTCTCCCCTGAGCCCCCTCTTCTCCAGGCTAAACACCCTCAGCTCCTTCAGCTATTCCTCATCAGACTTGTGCTCCAGACTCTTCCCCAGCTCCATTCTGGACTCCAGCACCTCAGTGTTTTTCCTGAATTGAGGGCCCTAGAACTGGACACGGGATTTGAGAGGTGGCCTCACCGGTGCCTAGCACAGAGGGGCAGTCACTACCCTGGTCGTGCTGGCCACACCATTGCTGATACAAGCCAGGTGCCTTTGGCCTTCTTGGCCACCTGGGCACATCCTGGTTCGTGTTCAGTCGCTGTCAACCAGCACTCCCAGGTTCTTTTCCAACAGGCTGCTTTCTGACTGCTCTGCCCCAAGGCTTTAGCATTGAGTGGGGTTTTTGTGACCCAATTGAAAATGTAAAGGAAAGTGGTTTGGTGAACATTTCCACCAGCTCCATCTGTGCTTTTGGGTTGAGCTGGCTCCATAGACCTGAGTCTATCCAAGCAGTGTAGCAGGCCCTTGGATTTTGGGGACTTTATTCTGTTCCCCATCCCTGCCTTCCAGCTCAGGGAACCTGGTACCCAGACAACAACTAGTCTCAGTCTTAAAGACTGAGGCAAAGAAGGCATTTAAGTACCTCAATCTTTTCCTCATCATGTAATAAGTATGTTTTTGGATTACATTTGTCTGAAACGTTGCAGAAAAAAAAGCATACTATCTGCCAGTATTTTGAAAGCTGTACTGAGGAAGGCCACAGCACAAACTGCCATAAACTTACAGCACTGCAGTCACTATGTGAAGTCCACTGTTGGACTGCATTAATATCCTTAATGAAGTACTAGTTTTATCCATCTAGTATCTGAATTTTAGATATTTTTAAATATTTTACAGTGTGTTACTGATCAGATAAACCTTAGCAGGTGCTTGTGTAATCAGTCATAAAAGATGGTTAACATTTAAATTGTCTTTATCATCAACAAACTAATCTTTATTTTTTAAGTGTGTTGATTGAGCTGCACAAATTCAGTGATTTCCTTCAGTCTTTTTTGCTTTATCAACTAGTGTTTTATTAGAGAGAGCATGTTTTTTATGTAGAACTGGAATTACCCGCTGGTTTGGAAAGCTTTTTATTTTACATAATTTTTTATTGAAAGTATTTCTTAAAAGTTGCTAAAAGCCATTGTAATTTTTAAGTAAATGGTTAGAAATTAAAATTTCTGGATACAGTGTTATATTATGGAAGACTTTTATTCCCATAGTTGATGGAAAACAAAACCTGGGTTTACTTAGAGTAGTAGTATTTCTATTTTTTTTGGAGAAAGATCAAAGTTTCATTCCCTAAAATAAGAGGTTATGATGACATTGATACTGTAATATTATACTTCAACTTTATAACAGATATGGGCACAAAGTATTTGGTTCACAGGTTGGGCCTCACATAACTTCATAAAGATCTTGATTCAAAAATGCTGAAATTTTTTCTTAATATCATACTTTGCCAGTTATTTCTAAGGGTTTGTTTAATTTTTTTTTCTTTTCTAGCTGGTAACGTAATGTTATACTATGATCCAAGATACCATCATGACAAAATAATTTTGATGGGAAACTCCATAATGATAGACAAGCAGCTTTTTGTTTTGTTTTTGTTTAATTGTAAGAGTCATGCATTTCAATAAGAATATTTGTTAGTTAACTTCAGATTTTCTTTGTTTATTTAAAAAATTGCTAATGATTTTCCTATATGGAGCTCAGACCAAGTTTTCTTTTTATTTTTAGAGAAAAGAAAACGACAGAGGCAGGAAGAAGGTGAAAACAGAAGAAGGGTATGAGATTTGTTTAGCTAACTATAATATTATACTGCAATATCTGATAGGATTTACGGTGGATATTTAGTATCAGAATGATATTTCACAAAAAAATTCGTGAAATATCAGAATGATACTTCACAAAAAAATTGGTCCCAAATAATTGATGACATCAGTTTAATCTTGCTGAATAGTCTTGACTGGGGGTTAATTATAGAAGGTTAAAGGACAATTTTAATGCCACTGCTTGGGAACTATTTTTACTCAGTGTGCTGTGGTGTGTACCAGTAGGTATATGAAGCATTAAAAAGCGTACTGATTTCTAGGATGCAGAATAGTCTGAAATGGCTTATTACCAGTCTCTTGTGTTGATACACTGCTTGAAATAACTGCAGTTGCAGGGTTGTCATGCTGAAATGTGGATTCCTTCCAAACTTGTTGTTTCATGTGCTCATTGGAAAGTCATTGGCACAGGTTCTTTTTTAATGTCAGAGTAGGGAATTACACTTAACACAGAATCAATAGTTTCCACTGAATAACAGACAGAATGTTTGATTCAAGTAATGTTTACTGCACATATTGTATTGAAAGGTTTGTGAAACTTTTGTTTTTCATTAGTTTATAACAAAATCTAGGATGCAAAGTCATAGTAAAAAAAAGATGAGAGGACGCATGATGATACTGGGACTAAAACCTCTTGGTTTTCCAAACTCAGGTATAATTTAATCCTAGATGGCAGCCAGTACTGCATAGACTTTTCTTTTAATCCTTTCCCTCCATTTCATCATTTTAAAACTTGAACATGTTGGGAAGCAAAATAACAAGTGTATGATACATTTAATATACATTGAAATCACCTGACACCATGCTGTGAATTTTTCTGTGCTGGTGCATCTTGTTATTTCTCCATTTTGCCACTAGATGGAAATAATGATTAATAAAAGCAGCAGTTCCCACCATAACTTAGAACAGTTGGCTGAACTTTTTGAGATGCTATTTATTTTCTAAAAGTGTTTTTCTTAAGAACAGTTATGATAAGTAGTTTAGTGAAGCAACACATTTTGAGTTTAAAATGAAACAAAAATTCTTCCTGTGTTAAGATACTGAACAGTTGTTGTGTTACTTTTTCCTCCCAACTTATATTTTCCTCTATGGCCTTTTTTCCAGGAATGGAAGGAGCGGTATGGAAATAGAGATGATTCCACCAGAAGCAGAGCTGTCCACACAGACCAGAAAGAATCCAGCTTCTCAGAGACCAATGCCAGTAGACGTAAGCTTTGTGGGTTGGAGGGGAAGTTTGTTTTGTTTTGTTTCAGTACCTTGTCTGCACAACACTGGCTATGAGAGTAGTTTCAAATATTTTCCTTCTTGTCTTACATGCTGTGCTGATTATGTTCACTTCTGTGGCTCAGTGCCACCTTGCCATTTATGGCACTCAAAAGAGTACCGTATTTCTTTCCATCTCCAGCTAGCTGGGATTGGAGATTCTGGCTACTCTTCAGACCAATTTCATGGTCTTATGGGACGTATAATGATTGCCATTAGAATAGCAGTTGTCAACAAAGAAACTTCATGCTACATTTTGAAGTTGGGTGTTGTAAATCTTAAAATTTACTTCTTCTGCTTGCAAATGAACTATCTCAGACTGGAATAATGAAGCAATCAGATGACCAACAAAAGTAACATCACATAAGTGTATATACTTTCATTTTATAATATCTATTAACAAAATACTTTTTTGTGGATGCTTTAAACTTCCAAACAGTTTGTCAAAATGCAAATTTTTTTTCTTGTAAGCTAACAACAAGTAAAATGAAGAAAAAGGAGGAAAAAGGGGAGGAGGGAGGGAAGCTCTGAATACACTTTGAGGAAAACACTTGTGGATTTCCTCCCCTCTGTACAAAGTTGTAAACACAGATTTTTAGTGGTAGACTAACTGAACTTACATTTTAATATTCATCATGTGATTATTTAGCATTCCAACTCTAAAACTAGCTGTAGGTACTGACCTAGGGAAGGTCACAGAGTGAACTGTAAAACAACTGTATTTCATTAATTCATGAGATTGATTTTAAAAAAAACAAAAAAAAAAACCAACAAACAAAACCAAACAACCCAGCCCTCCAAACAGTTTAGTTAAAGCAGAAAGCTGGGAGGATGAATGGGTTATTTTAAAGTAATGCTTGCCTGTAGTTTCTCATTTTCCACCATTCTTTGCAAGGTAGATCTCAACCTAATTGAGGGGCAAAAGTTGTAGTTGCATTTCTGTGGAAATACAAAATTGATATACTACAAACCTGAGCAAGCTTGGTTTAGTACTAAATCTACTCTAAATTATTGCACTTTTGCTTTTGATTATTATGAGATTATTTTATTATTTTTATGGTTTTTTTAAATTTGATGTCTCCATACACTCCAGGCTATTCGCAACGCAACTAAGTGTCTTTTATTCCTTTTACTTATTCAGCACTATCAAAGTATACCCGTTCAAATGGTAGGACTGAAAGAGATAGAATAGAGCTCCTACAGGATGCAGAACCTTTGGATTTTAATGCAGACTCTGTTAATGACGACCCCCTTGAATCGGACTCAGGAAGGTGAGGAATGTTCTCTGTGATTTCCATTTAAAAGTTTCTAATGTCTTCTGTTTTCTGACCTATGACAGCCATATCAAATAGTTTCATTAAAAGAGTTTTGTAAATTAAGTTTGTAATTTCATCTAACTCTTTTCCTTTCTTCCTTTTCCTCTATTATAAAGAAATACTTTAAAAACCTATTAAACCTTGAAAGTGTTCCAGGATTTTTAGAAATGTTAGAGTAAGATTTGAGCTGGATATAATGGATATATGGAAGCTGTATATAATACGGCATAATTTGAAAAATGCTGCGTATAAAACTGGTGGAATGACATGCATGTTAAGGAAACATCCCAGTGTGACCATTCAGGGGGGCAGTTTGGGGGGTCACACTTGTGCCACCCCAGACTTTCACTACTGGGACTGAAGCCCCTTCACCACAGGCAGACCCCACTCCTATAGTCAAAAAAGTTTCCCTTTCTGGCTCAACCACAGGTTTCCCATAGCAGAGTCATAGATGTCTGGTTCCTTTAATCATGGTGCAGTAACAGTGTAACAGCTTGAACTGGTGCCTCCAGGAAGGAACCCAAAACAAAAGAATCCCTGAAGTTTTACACTCTCACAGTCCATGTGAACTGTAATCCAGGCTCTTCCAGCTGAGCCCTTGGCTCCTGCACTGTCTCCGAGTGTCCTGGCTGGGCCAAAGGTTCCTGCGCCCTTTGTTACCTGTTCATGGCATCTTGCCTGGGGCTCCCATTTCCTGCTGCCCAGGGCACAACCTGCAGCTGCACACTGAGCTAACTGGTCTAACTGTATGCCTCAACAGACACAGGTACAATATAAGGTATTCCCTAATTTCCTACAAAGCTAAACTGGAGAAAGGTCATTTGATCTCCCAGTATAAAATTGGTTATGAAAAGGCTGCAGGAAAGAAAACTGGATGTTACACGATCTGCTGCAGGAATACAGCTGGATATCAGATCTTGGAACTACTAAAGTAAATTAAAATCTGAACTTCCTGAACAGAGAGTACCAGACTGCACTGTGTAGTTCTGTCTGTGGTAGAGAATTTTGTGATTCTGTGGTTGTGACTGCAACACCAAATTTCCTCAGTCATAGAGTATCTTATTGTTACTGCTAAGCTCTGTTCATATTTAAAAACAAGCAATACCTTGTTTGGGTGCTTCTTTTTTCTGCAGTGGTTATGGTGTAGAACCACTAAATGACAAGTAATTTAAAGTTCACATACAAAAACTTATCATTCATTGTTTTTCAGCTAAAACTAGCTTACCGATCAAAAAGAGTCACAAAAAGTCATTGTTTCAGTGGACTTCTATGGTCAAAAAACAAATGCCGGCTCAGTTAAATGGCACTGCCAAGTTTCACAGGTTGATTCAGACAACTGGTTTAGTTTCATGTCACCACATTTGAAAAGTTTTTGGTTTTTTAGCACAAGAGTTTAAAGAGGAACTAGAATTTCTTTCAGCAATTGGCTTCTCTGCAGTGTGAAAGGGATTGTCTGCTAAAAGCAGGCATATTTCAAGCATAGTATCAGAAGTCTCCAGGCATCTACATACATGCTTTGCGAAGTGGAACATTCTGAATTTCTTCTTTAAAAAGAAAACCAAGAGCTTCAAAGCTTAGTTGAGCTTTACCTAGTAAGCTTAATTTGATTTCCTGGAGGTAATAAATCAAGAGTAATTGCATATAGAATTTCAATTTAGAAGTAGCTTATGTGTCATTGGTTTTCAAAATTAGAGCTCCTGCAGTAGATAGAACATTCTTGGACAGTAAGGGCAGTTAGGACACCAGGTTCTGGCTTTGCGTTCATTCAGATTTTAGTAAATACTACAGCAAAGAACTACACTGTGCTTGTATTGGACCTTTGTGCTTTTAAAGTGTCTCTAAAATATATTTGATCACCAGTTTATGAGGTTTCTCTTTCCCCACTAAGCATGCAAGCATTTGTTTTCATTATCTTTGATACTTTTATTTCTTCTAAGAATACCCCATGAGATGTACTGTTAAGCACACAAGCTACTTTATGGGTGCCATTGTTTGTTTGGGTTTATTGTGTTTTGTGTTTTTGTTCGTTTGGTTTTTTGTTGGTGTGGTTGGGATTTTCAAAAAAAGTTTTGTTCAACCAAAACATCCAACTTCTTTCCATTGTTTTAGGAAACCTAGTTCTTTAAGACTCCCAGTATTCATATAACTGTTTCTCTTGGTCACATGAGGTTTAATTTTAATGACTGTCTTTCAAATTCTCATGAACTAATTCAATAGGACATCAAAGCCTGTAATTCACTGGAGTTAAGAAGTAAGATTGCAATGAGAGTTAGATGATTTAATAGGTCTTTATTTTTCTATTTCCTGTGACATTTTTTCACTTTTAAAATTGATTTTGCAGGTACCAGCCTGGTGGAAGATATCTGTCAATGTCTCGAAGCAAAATATTTGATGATGTCTAAGCTCATCAAAGCTAAAGAAAATACAATGAATATCCAGCTCTTACTCATTGCTTGGAAAATACTGTATTTGTGGTGTATCACTGAACCATCAAAGACTCTTTAAAAAAAACAAAACATGAAGGAACAACTCTTTTGGAAATGCACGTGTATGATAACTTCACCACTTGTGATAGGAATGTGCTTCTGCTATTGTAGATACTGTTGTGCATCAGTGTGGGCTTTTGTGTCATGACCAAAAGGAGAAAACTGTTTGAAGTTAATAGATGGTAAACTCATAAATATATCTAGGGTTCAACTTGAACTGTAACAGTCTGAGTTTGAGGAAGAAATTTTTGGAATTTTTTATTTTATATTTTAACTAGTGCTGTGAGAGCATATTGATGCATCCAAAGTGCAGTTATATCAATTACTATAATAAACACTTCCTATAATTTTTCTATTTGGACTTTATGCCTAGTCCAAAATCTGCTGAAGAGAAATAAGGCTTCTTTTGCCTTCAGTGGTATTTGAATCTGACCCCATATAAGGAGAAAGCCTGAATGGTAGGCTTTCTTCATAAAATCAGAAAATACAAGTTCCAGTATTAAGGGGGCTACAAAGGAGATGGTGACTTGCTTTTTTACAAGGAGTCACATGGAAAAGACAAGATGTCATAGGCACAAGTTACTTCTTGTGAGATTCCAGTTGGACACAATTGGAAATTTTTGTACAATTAGAACAATCAGCCATTGGAATAATGTCTCCAGAGAAATGGTTGATGTCCCCAACATTGAACACTTTTAAAATTTTGCTGGACATGGTGCTGGCTCCTCTTGTCTACACTATGCTTTTGCTGGGAGAGGTTGCACTGTAAAATCATGGTCACAAAGGGGTTTGGGTTGCAAGGAACCTTAAAAATCATCTCATCTGAAGCCCTTCTGCCATGGGCAGGGACACCTTCTAGACTGGGTTGCTCAGCCCTCCAACATCCACAAGTTGTGTGGCAACCTATGCCAGTGCCTCACCACCCATACAATAAAATTTTTCTTAAGATACCTAAATCTGTCCTCTTCCAATTTTCACCTATTTCCCCTTGTCCTATCATTACACCCCCTCATGAAGAGTCCCTCTTCAGCTTCCCTGTAGGCACCTTCATACACTGGAAGGTTCCAATGAGATCTCCATACAACCTTCTCTTTACCAGACTGAACAATCCTAACTTTCTCAGCCTCTCTTCATTGAGGGAGGTGCTTCAGTCCTCTCACCAACCTAGTAGCCCTCTCTGGACTCACTCCAACAGGTCCCTGTCCTTCCCGTGCTGGGACCCCAGCTCTGGATGCAGAGCTCCAGGTGGGTCTCACCAGAGCAGAGCAGAGGGGCAGAATCCCCTCCCTCCCCTGCTGCCCACGGGGCTCTGGATGCAGCCCAGGACACGTTTGGCTCTCTGGGCTGTGAGTGCCATGGCCAGGGCATGTCCAGCCTCTCACCCACCAGCACCCCCAAGTCCTTCTGGGCAGGGCTGCTCTGGGTCTGTTTGTGCCCAGCTTGTGTTTGTGCTTGGGATTACAATGACCCAGGTATAAGCCCTTGCCCTTGCTCTGCACAGACGCACCTCTCAAACCTGTCCTGCATGGCCTCTCTTCCCTCCCATATTGACTGCAGCACACAGCTTGGTGTCAACAGATAATCCTTAAGGTTCCTTTCATCCTGGTACTCTGTGGTTCCATGAAGTATTTTTGGCATAAATTTTGGAGTGATGTGTGGTGGTCAAGAAAGGCTGTATTTTTTTTTTCCCAATATTATATGCAGATACATGATCTTAGCATGTGTAAATAGTTGAAATTTAGTATGGACCTGAGTGTCACTGTCACATGAGCATATGTGCAATAGCAAGAATACTTTATTGAGGATAAAATGTCTGCTTAAGAAGATCTTTATAGATGTAATGATTCAAAATCTTGGCACACTAGTGTTTTTGTAAGTGTAAAAGAAACATACTATGAAAATGGAGTTAAATACTGAAATGATAATTTGCACGCACTTCAGGCACGGCTTCAAACTGCAGAGTATTTCTTTAAAGAAGGGAAATACATAGCATGACTAGGTAATGGTAAACACTTTTAATATCCTGAATACCCTGGTTGCATTGTGTATCAGTTTTTAAGGTGCCTGTATTTTACAGTAAGTTGTTGCAAAAAGAATAATACTTTGCCATTCAAAAATGCCAATTATTAACAGTGTAAAAAAGCTTCATGTTAATTTCATATTGTAGGCATATTTTTAAACTGTAGTTAGTTGAATGAATTTTCAAATGTAATCATAAGGTAAAAGATGTGGTCAAATTCATGGTAACTTTGATAATTTGAATAATTTAAAATGTTGCTTTCTTCCAGCTTGTCCGAAGTCTTTACCACTTGGGAACTTTCTTACGTGCTTATTGCAAAGTTATGTTGAAAACTGAAAGAGAACATGTTTATATAATACATTTTTATCATGCTTAAAAAACACATCCCTTAAAGCAGCCAGGAATGAGTTATTCTGAAAAGTAAGTTTTCATGAATGACATATACTACTTATTTTTGAAAATAGTCTGTGTTTTCTCAAGTAATTGTTAATGGGGATCTAACTCTACCTCCTGTGACTTTAGTACATGTGTTTTAACAGTAGTGGTATTTGTAATACATTGATCTGCCTGTTTTGAAACACTGAATTGTTACTATGAAGGAGAAAAAAAAATCTTTATTTGTATAGAAGTAATTATATTAATAAATTGCAGACATACAATAATTGTCAGTTTTGTTCTTAGGTGAATACAGTGAATGTCAGCCATGCCCACAGGCATTCCTTCAAGCTCATGCAATTTCCAGATCATTCATATCAGGCCGCTTTTTACTTTGAGTATTTTTCTGTTTCTAAAAGTTTGCTCCAAATCTTAGGCTGGAATTTTACCAGGGACTGGAAGTTGAGAGTCTCTTTATTCAGTTGTTTGTTTAGCAGTTCTATGGTAGCACCTGTTCAATTTCTGTTTGAACTACTGAGTAGTGCTAGCCTGAATTCATACTTACATGAAAGACATTGCATATGTTCTTGGGCACCTATCCACAGGAATGTTCTTAGACTCTATATTTCTGGTTTTAAAATTTGTATCTCATTTAATTGTTCAGCTGTTTATTTATAAAAATATTTGGCAGAAATAAAATTCAAACTCTTAGTTTAACTCTTGAGATATCACTGCAAAGGGATCTAATTCAGGGTCAGTAGAAAAGCTGTTAGAAGGAGTGTCTTTCTGAAAATCTGTGAAATAACCTTACCTAGTCCCTGGTGACTCGACAGTGGGATTGAGCCTTCTTGGGGCCTGGTTTTTCCTCCCTCAGTGAAATGGCTGCAAACAGTACTTTCAGGGGAAACATGGTCAAGATTTTATATGTAACAGGTAACTACCTAGTCCTTGACCTTACCACTCTCTATAACTTCCTGAAGGGGAATTGTAGACAGCTGGGGGTTGGTCTCTTTCTCCAGGCAGCAACTGACAGAACAAGAGGACACAGTCTTAAGCTTCATGAAGGTAAATATAGGGTGGGTATTAGGAAGAAGTTTTTCACAGAAAGAGTGATTAAATACTGGAATAGTCTGCCCAGGGAGGTGGTGGAGTCATCATCCCTGGATGTGTTTAAAAAAAGACTGGATGTGGCACTCGATGCCATGATCTAGTTGAGGTGTTAGGGCTGGGTTGGACTCGATGATCTTGAAGGTCTCTTGCAACCTACACATTCTGTGATTCTGTGATAGTCCCTGGTGCTGATTTAATTGGAATACAGAAATTTGTAGAGTTGACTGTATAAATTAATGACAGTGGAATTTCAGATTCTAACATAGACATTCTGAGCTCATTAAAATGGGAATCCATTGACATTTTTGATGTTGCAGTGAAGGGAGGACCAATGGCTGCTTTTTGAGCTCTGAAAAGCTCTAAAGAGTTCACTGTATTGTGCTTGGCAGTGTCTGGTGTCACATCCTTCTGGATACTTCACTTAAACAAGGAGTTGATAAGTGAAGTCAGGTCTCATCTGTAGTGTGCATTGCTGACCAGGAGTTATCCAGGCTCTAATTATATGCAATTTATTGGCTAATTAAAATATGTTTTGAAAACTCATTATGGGTCCATATGACTGAATCTGGAATACTTCCAATAAAAAAATATGGTGTACAACTATAAAAGAACAATATTTGCTGTTTACTTGAGCTCGTTTCAGACAAGTTTGGTTACTTTTAGTACAAATAATGCAGAACTTGGCTGGGGGCTATGTCCTTAAGGATTTAACCCATGCCAGAGAGCTGTGGATGCCCATCCCTGGAAACATTCAAGCCCAGGCTGGGCAGGGCTCTGTGCACCCAGATCTAGATGAAGATGTATTGGCTGATTGCAGGAGAGTTGGACTAGGTGGCCTTTACAGATCCCTTTCAACCCAAAACATTCTGGGATTCCATGGTGCTTCTCAGCCAGATTGTGGCAACTCTTGTGAGTTCTTTCCTGCTACAGTTTAAGTCCCAGTAGCCCTGCAGCTAAATGAAGTTAAAGACTAGCTTTGATATGTTTAAGCAGTGACTTCACTGTAGACTAACAATGTTCCTGCATCACTTCTGATGCTCCCAAGTAGGCAATTTTAAATACAATTCCCTTGCAAACTGTGCTTTTGGGAACTGAGTGTTAACGTATTTTTCTGTCAGTGTATATGTAGAGTCATATTTATTTGCTGCTAAGGAATGCCAGTTATATATTTATTATTTCACTTCCTGAATTACTGAGCAGTTAGTGTATCCATTTTGCCATCATTTATGCAGTTTTCTCTCCATCAGTAAACACCAATAAAACCCCAAAACACCAAAAATCCCACCCAAGTTAAGTTCAAATGTTTGAATGTCTTCCTGTCAAAGATTTAAATGAGTGAAAAAAATGTGTGCAAGTTGCAACTTCAAAAAGCAGTGTGAAAACAGTACATAATCAGTGTTGGAGTTCTTAAAAAGAATGGATAGCAAAAAGCTAAAATATATCCAAAGATATATCCAAGATATCCAAAAGTCAAACTTACTACTCCTACTAGATTTGTAGTTCTCTTTTTCTTAATACATATTTTGATACGTATATTGGGAAATAAGTCCCCTGCTCAGCTAAACAGGGTTACATCTCTCAGCTGTAAAGTGAGGAAGTGTTTTTATGAAGGAATGTAAAAGATATGTAACTTCTAATCTGTGCCCATAGTGATGCTTTGGACAAATGAGACATACCTTCCTATTTAACTACAGTAACCTGTTAAGAAAAAAACAAACTTTATACTCCTATAAATTACACTACTGGAAAAATCATGGAATATAATTTGCCTTTATTTTCCAATCAAGCACTTGTAAAGTAGTCATTAACAGTATGAATACGAATGGTGGAAAGCTGCTGTCTTTTCAATATTTATTCATTCTATTTTAAAATACAACATGAACGATGATTTTTACATAGGAAGTATTAAAAATGGTTACTATGATTTTCTATAATTATGGTAATTTGTATTTTAATAAATTTGTCTTGGAATACTGTAAAATATTATGTGAAAAATACTACATTTTGTTTCAGTATTCATTATTGCTTTAATTACTTGAAATCTGAGGGGCATTCATAATACCAAATAGAGATCACTTTATGAAGGAAGACTTTTTATGATGCTTCTTAAATCTGCCGGGTTCATTACAGACAAATAGGTGCATCTGAATTATTAACAATAGCACTACTAAGGGGATATGTTGTGTCCTAGCTTTTTAATTTTTGTTTGAAATTCAAAAAATAGTTACGTTATTCAGAGCAGCTTAGTTGTGAATCTTGTAAACTTTCTGAAACTTTTACATTCCTTTTCCCTAATGGGCTCTGCAGGAATATGTACTGCTTCATGGCAGTCACCTAATACTAGCTGTGCCTCTAATTAAGTAGTCTAATCTGAAGCTGAGACACTCCTACACCATTCGATTATGTTAACAGAAATTCAGCATTCCTAGCAAGAAAAAAAAAAGGCACATTGAACTAGGTCCCTTTTTAAAACATTAATTGCTGTTATTGATTTTATTGTATTATATTTGGCACCCTCTGTTTGGGTCATATGGTAAGCCCAATCAGGTTTATTCTTAGTTTCTCTCAGGATGCATTGGACCATAGTCCTCAGCATGCTTTTGTGTGCATGTGTGTGTTTTAGTATGCAGCTTCAGTCATTTCTTCAGAATAATGTTATATTTGACATATTCCTGTAAACTAGTAGTTTCAGAGTGATACTTTAGCTATCTCTGTAGAAATTAATTATTTTCTATAGAAACACATTGTGTTTCTGTAGAGGTATCTGGAAGATAAGGGAATTCATTTGTAAGTATAGGTTTAGCAATAGACCTTCATTCTCCAGTGTATATCAAGACAGGCTGTAGGAGTGCTGCTTATGGATAGACTATATTCTTTTGCCTTATGATAAGAGTATGTTTGCATAAATACCTTGTTTTGAAATTCACTGAGTTAAACATTTTTCTCTGTAGTGCTCTGAATTACTGCTGTACTGGATAATATTTTTGAAATGTGTGTTACAAAATATATAGTCAAATACTTAAATCGGCATGAAATAAATAATTTCTGCAATATGTTTTCCCTGGTGTATTTTAGGTATTCATGCTTTTCTGAGGTGTTTTTGAAAATAGTCTTTTAGAGAAACTTGACCTATTTCTTTTTTCCAGGTGAAAGTTATACTTTTATTAAAAATACATTCATACTTTAGAAGACAATCCCACCTTGTTTGGTTATCATTTTGAGTCTTCTTGAAGGCACATTTAAAAGGGAAATCAAGAAGAATATTGCATACCTGCTGTTGTCAGGGAAACCTGTGAAGACTCTGTGTGCTCCTGGAACTGACTTGGCACTGAGTATTTCTGTGAGGCATAAGGTGGGATGAAAAATGGGATCCCTACATCTCTCTCTTTTTTCTGTGAGAACTCATATTAGAACATAATTCCTTCTAATTCATCCAGGAAACTAGTGAGAATAAAGGCAAGAGACTGATCCACTGCAGCTGTGAGGAGACAGGCATAGCAAAGGAATTTACTCCATCTCATCTTCTAATGCTTGCATATTTATTGCTTTTATCTTCCCTACAAAATAATAAAGGTAAAGGAAGAAGAGAAGGATATTTTTTTTTTAATATTTTACTGTCTCTGTAAAAATTGAGGGAGGTGATTCTGCCCTTCTGTTCTGCTCTGGTGAGACCCACCAGTGCTACATTGAGCTCTGTGGTCCCCAGCATAAAAAAGTCATGGATCTGCTGGACCAAGTCCAGAGGAGAGACACAAAGATGATCTGGGGTCTGGAGCATCACCCCTGTGAGGAAAGGCTGTGTTGAGTTTGTTCAGCCTGGAGAGGAGGAGGCTCCAGGGAGATCTCACTGTAGCCTTTCAGTATTTCAGGTTGGTTTACAACTAAGATAGGGCCCACAAGGGATATAAACTGAAAGAGGGTGGATTGAACAAAAATAAAAGGAAGTATTTTACAATGAGAGTAGTGAGACACTGGCACAAGTTGCCCAGAGAGGCGGTGGGTGTCCCATCCCTTGTAACTTTCAAGATTAGGCTGGAGTGGGCTTTGAGCACCCTGATCTAACTGAAGGTGTTCATGATCGTAGCAGTGAGATTGGAATTAGATGACCTTTACATTCTTCCAACCCAAACAATTCTGTGATTCTGTGAGTGATCTGTGTATTCTTTTTTTCTGAGGTGGTTTGATTAGGGAAGCGAATCATTCTCCAGATAGTTAACCAGCCACACTCTTCCTCCCAAATTAGTGTGATAAGTTACTACTCTTAAATCTACCAATCTACCATCTATCCAGGTCAATTAATGGGAATTGTCCTTATTCAATACTAACTTTCAGTTATTTGTTGTCAGATGTTAATTTGCTCAGAGAGCAAAATAACTTCTCATGCTTAGTTGTTAGCAGTTGCTAATGAAACTACATTGAGTATTCAGTGCATTTTACATCATCTGAAATACTGTCTGCCTGACTGAAATTACCAGGCTTGTCAATTAACTCTATCCTTCCCTCTGCAGCTCCACTTGCAGAGTGCCATGGTGTTTGCTTATCCTCATCTCTGCTCTGCATGCTGTGATAAAGATCTTTACCCGTTCTCTCCATAAACATCCTGTCTTTCGCATCCTGTTCCTCATTGATTCATCACTTGCCATTGCCTTCAGGATTTTTTGAGAACTTTATCAAAAAGCCGAAGTTGGTCAAGGCCCAGCTGAGAGAGAAGACAGTTTCTCTTCCCTTCATGGGCAGCATGACCTGGGCTGCAAAGAGAGATTCATCTCATGAACAGAGGTCCAGTATTGGAGTGATTTATGAATGTGGGCTGCGCACAAAGACAAGAAAAGCTCTCAGGTTCCTCCTGCAGAAACATCTGGTTAGAAGTGTGTGTTTTGAGTTGCTCAGTCAACATCAAAGCAAGATGTGCTGCAACTGAGGCAGTGCCTAGGCACGTCTGTGGAAACCTGCTAAGCCTTTGAAGTCCAAGTGAACACTTGTAGTCAAATAATGCACATTAAAAAAAAAAAAAAAGTCAGAGTTTAGGAAAGGTCATCTATTTCAAATGAACTTCATAAAGGCCAGATGCTGATGGGAATTTTCCTCGTGTATTCTCTGTTCCTCTTTTCCTGCAGAGGATGCTCCTTCCATAAGCATTTCTACTCCTAAAACATCATGTTTTTTATTTTGGAAGATTTTACTGGTTTAAAATCTGTCCTGAATGAGTATGCTTGAGATCAGCTAAAAAATCACCAACAAGGGTATGAGCAAAAGTCAGTTTTAATATTAAACTACAAAGCAAAACCAGTTCATTGGTAAGATTCACTCTACTTAAAAAGGACAACTGAGGCATAACAAGGGAAAGCAAGCAACAACACAACCATACAAAATCTAGGCAATCAAAACAAATTAATTGAAAACTACTGGGAGTGTGTGTGTGTGTGTGTGTAAAGACAGTGCAAACAAGGATAAAAAGAATGCTTATAACTTAAGCTTATACCTTAATTTATAGCTTAACTTTAACGATCTAACAGAGAAATCATTTAACAGCACTTAGCCTAAATTATAATTGTAACTTAACCTAACTTCCAGATTTGCTATAGCATATGCAAAAAGGATATGCACACATAGTCAGTGCAAGATAAGGTAGCTGTGGAAAAATCTCCCTCAGAGGTCAGTGAAAATACTCCCTTCGAATGCTTTTGCATCTCCAGTGGGCAAAGGGTTGGGCCTCAAGGAGTGAGGATATTGGCCCAGGATACATCATGGTTCAATGAACCTCCAGATGTAGCAAACCTGAGGGTTTGCTGGCTCTTACAGGCATACCCCTAAGAGGAAGATTGCTGGTTGCAGACCTGCTGCAGTCCAGGAGAGCTCAAAGGGCCCCATTTTGGACTTGTTTTAATAGGGTTGCAAGACAGCAGGCTTTAGTCTGGTAACAGTGGTTTCATCCTGGCCACAGTTTGGGTCGGCACCTCCTCCGAAAGTGTGAGAATAGGAATGTTATGCCATTAAGGCCACAAAAATATTTTCCAAGGCTGGTCATGAGAAAAACAAGCTTGTTAGGAGTTCCTGGGAGCAGACAGTGTTTCTGATAAGCTCAGGAAAAGCTGAGCCAAGGTGGCATTTTCAAGGACGAGGTCTAACAAGCGTTTCTCAGATCACATTGCAGCCTGGAAAGTAATGGTGCGGGGTGCACCACCACAAAAATCTATGGGAATCATGAAGAAAACACTAAAGTGATGTGGACTCCCAACATATTTCACTGAGCAAGCAACAGCTTTCAAGCCCAGGTTTCACAAATAAATACCAGGTCTATTGCACAAGGCCCGTGGCAGTCAGTGTGACTAGTACCACTTCCTTGAGAGACAGCTTGTGTGTGGAAAGGAGTGAGGCAAAGCCAAGCTAAGGCAGAGGGAGACAGGACAAAGGAAATGTGTTGAGAGACAAAGCGAAGTGTTGGGAGAGTGTTTGAGCAGTGGTGGGAAGGGAGATGTGAGTTGTGCTGGCTCCTGGGATGAGTTTATCACCTTTTGCTGCTCTAGATTTACCATGTATTTTCTGTAGGAAATCTGATAGGAACATGCTGATGGCTGGCCCCTAAGGCCTAATATGTAACTTTGACTGCAGAGGAGCAACAAAAGCCTGTGTTGGGCTCAGTACTGTGCCACCACCTTGTAGCTTTTGCCTCTCATTTCTGGCATTGAACCCCAGCACAGTTCATGGCTTGATGTTAGGGTTATCCTGACACAAGGAAACTGAGGAAGTGATTTGAGAGACAGTGTGAGTTACCGTTGTGCAATTCAGAGCACCAAAATAAAATCCTTGTGGTTTTGCCTCTCAGACATTTCAGTGGTGGGTTGGAAAGACATGGACACTGAGAGTCAGGCCTTCTGACCTAATGCTTAGAAGGGCTTCAAAGAGCACAAGAAACTTGTTTTCTCTGAGCAATAAGCATTGAAGACACTGGTTAAAGAGCACTGATGGGCCTTAAAGCAGTATCCAGGCAAGTGTAGAACAGCAGGACTGGGATCTGCAGACTCAGGGGAGCAAGTGGCTGGGCAAGGTCTGTCCCAGGTACCCATAGAGGTGGAAGTCCTCTGCTAGAGCAGATAACAGCATGAATTATGGTGACTGGACTGCTTCTGTTGGTTCTGAGTGATTTGGAATGAATTTAGAGCTAGAAATAAATAAAAACCTTAAAAACACTTCCAGAAAATGGGATGAACTTGTTTACTGTTGAAATACTGCTGAAACATAATCAGATATTCAATGACCGTTTACTGGGAACAATAACACTAATGAGCTCTAGGAATTGCCAGGAGCCATAATTACTAATGAGCTATAAGAAGTAACAAACTTGATTTTACTCTCATCGAAATGAAGGCCTTTGTCAGCAGCAGTAGCAAACCATGTCTTATGTGGTTATTTCTCTGGGAACTGTTAACAACCTTGACTAAGCTCATTAGATATTTGAACAAAGAATAAATATGAAACCAGTCATTAGATTAGCTATAGATTCTGTCCATTGGAGCCCATAGCTTGTTGAAAGGGATCCAGGCTATAATGTTCACTGTGGCAATTTGAGTTTATCTATCACAAGATGAGGGCAATATGACACTTCATTTACTTTGGAGTAGATATGCTGATAAATACTAAACCAGTATTCCTCCAGAAAAGAATGTTCAGGAACAAGACTTAATGTCCCAATGAAGAAATTTGAGCTTTTGTTTTTTGCTCTGAAATCTTCTAGCATTTGCGGAGAACAATAAAATATCATAGTCTGCAAAATTATTCTTGGGTCCAACAGAACAGTGTTAGATTCAATATTTTTTTCATTGGACACTTACTCTCAAGATATTTTTAATTTCTCTGTTACTTTAAAATCAAGAATTCCAGCACTCTCTGCTATCTTCCACCTTAATTCTGCCACAAATCAGGAAGAGCACTATAACAACTCAACCTATGTAGAGTCAAGTTTCTGTTGGATTTGATTTTTCTTTCTTTGGCAACATTTTCAAATTTGCTGTGCTCCTGACTTTCTGGTGACAGAAAGTGATCCTAGAAAGATGCAAAAACCTTTTCTTCACATGGCTTCAGAAGTCCACAACTAAATAGGGATGAACTACAGAGACACAAGATACAGGAGTATCCATCCCAGCTTGTGGCTTGCTTGAAGTAGGGCACTCTGCTACAGTACGCACCTTAATTTTCTACAGCAGAGCAGGAAGGATTTAAAAACATCACCCATGTTATGCCAAACGTCTCCTTTAAGGAACAGAGTTTGTACATAATAGTGATACACCAGTTGATTCATAAAACTCAGGCAAGTGCTGGACTTCCATCCGTAATGGAAGAAAAGCAAGACTTTAACTGGATTCTATTGCTTTTGTACATTTTAATTGCTACTTCCTCGTCAAATCTATAAATTGTGAATTCTTTACATTTTAATAGTTTATAAGTTAATGAAGTTAGCTAACTCTTCAATTAATCCTTTTGAAAAGAATAATAAATATCCTTGAAGAACAGAAAATGTCCTTTATTCCTGTTACCACTTCAATGCATTCTTTTAAGATTAAAGTTCTTTCAGAGCACATCTGCTTAAGCAGGGGCATGAACCTTGTGTCAGCAGCCTCTTTGTCACCTGTGTATGTGATTGTCCCACTCAAATGCTGCCACATCCCATCCTACACCACCACACACTCTTCTTGCCGCTTTCCTTGCAATAGGAAACTGTGGGCTGCTTTCCAACAGACTGTGGTTAAGGTAAGTATCATTGTGTTTGAAATAACCTTAGTATTCATGTGAGGCAGAGTTCTGCTGTCCAGAAAATCATGGACAGCCTTCAAAAACAATACACAAGAGATGGTGCAGATGACAAAGATCTATTTAAATATCTGTCTATGTGTACAACTAGCTAGCTGTCCACACCAGCCACTCAATGAGAAACTTGTTGAATATTCTTCAAGACAACTACAAACTCACCAAACCCCTGAGCTCAGTGTAGTGATCCTTTTATCTTCCTCATCAATTGAAGAACCCCTTTTCAGAGCAGTCCCCACAAGATTTGGGCAAGACTACAGCGGAATTTTTCAAGAGGACCTCCTTCCCCTCCCTTGCAACAGTGAAGGTCTGAACTCTTGGCATGGGCAGAAGGAGTTCAGTGGGTTTGGATGTGAGCTGTGACATTTCACAATTCCCATGTCAAGAACCCTTAACACATTGTCCCTCTCCAGGAAACTTTTCTAGGAAAGTCCCTAGGCTAGACAGTCAATGAATTAAGTACTTTGTAAACTTTGCAAAGGAAGTCTTGTACCATCCAAGGGCTGCTCCAGTGTGTTCCCTGACTTCAGTAAAACATTAATGCAGGGGACTAATGTTGTATCCATTCAACCTACAGAAGGTTTCTCACACTGACAACCAGAGATGTGCCAAGCAAAAATCCAAACCCTAGAGAGAAAATGTTACACTACCCAAGGAAGAGATGTGTTGCTTTTTGTGCTTTTCTTTCCACATGCCTCAATTTAGGTAGCAGGTGTAAGCTGAAATGTTGGTGATAAATAAAAAAGGGGACTTCATACCTAGAAATGTTTTGTATTTTATTCAAAGTACAAGATCCACCAGGGATATACCTGGACTTGAAACTGCAGGACTTAACTCCCTGAATGTGTTTATCTAAAATCTGTTTTATCTGGCTTCATTAGCTTTGACTAGAAACAACATGGTAAAGAATTGGACGTGCATGGGGAAAGGAGAGAGAACTTCCACATAATGACTTCTGCAGCTTTGCTTCATTATTTGAAATCTGTTATTTTAAAAGCCACTCTCTGGGACTGTGAGGAATGGAGATGGGCTTTGCAGATAACTCAAACTGCTTAAAGTACTGTACACAGAAATGACAAAGACAGCACACCTGCCCTCCACAAACCTGTCAGTGCTGCTGGCAAACCCTTTTTTATATACAGCAGTGCAGTTCTGGCCATCAGGACTGGCCATTCCCATTTTAACTCCATGATAGTTCCAATATTTTCAAGTAGGAGACATTTTAATATACTGCCTTTAACTCAGCCTTCATTTCTTTTTCCTGTGGGTTCTTCAGAGGCTAAAATGAATCTTTTCTTCACAAACAAGTAATAGGTAACACATGCTTTTTCAGCCCTTTGGGGTAAAAGGCGGCAAAGAGTTCAATGCTTGTTGTGATTTGAATCACATTTGCAACAATGTCTGTAGGAGAAGAGATCAGGCACCACACCTCTCAGAAAGACTCACTGCCTGGAGGCAAGCCACTGGGTCCTCATCTGCCCACTTCACTCTGTCCTTCAGAAACAAGCACAGTTTTGTGCTATGTAATGACAAATCCTTCAAGATAAGGTGGGAGCTCCAAATTTTCCAAAGGTCCAGAGCCCTCTGTTTTTCTTTAGATGAGGTCTGGTTCCTTATCAGCGACGGGAGACTCATGTGGCAGTGCAGTTAGGAGTATTTACTTGACATTTGTTCCAAAGCACTGCTGAAACCAGCCAAAGCCACTTTCTTTCTTGATGCTGAATGCCTTTTTGGTGATGGCAGGACAGGGCTGTGCCAGGTCAGTGCAGGCAGACATTCATGTCAGCAGAAAAGCTGGACTCCCACACTGGAGTTTCTGCTCAGAGGAGCCTCTTACACTCCAGGAAGCTGCACGTCATGGACTGCAGCACAGCACCACAGCTGCTATCCTTGGCAGAGACAACTAGTGACGAACTGAACATGCCACTCCTAGAGCTTACATAATATTTATAGTATAATTAGAATTAACATTTGTCTTGCAATATTCTATTCTAAGAAATGTTTTGTTAATTTTTGTGAGCTGTTTTTCTGGTTTTGGGTGGGCATTTTTATTTGTTGGTGTTTTTTCTTCTTGGCATCATCGAAACAGCCATCTTTGGTGGCATCCGGGTGGTATGACTGTTTGTACAGAAACTTATGAGGTTTCATCCAGCAGAAGATAGTGACTTCCCCCTGCAGATAACAAATATGCCAGATTATGCAATTTCTGGGTAGATAATGTTAGCAAATTCTTGTTAGCATTATCTGGCCTCAAATGCAGGAATGGTGTATCAGAAACAAGGCAGTAGTTGTAGTCTGGTTTCTTGTTCACATGTCTGAACTAAATTTTTCACTAGCATGAATCCATTTGAGACAATATGACTAATTTGTTTTTAAGAAGGATAAGCCTTCAGACAGAGAAAGTAGTTTACGAACACTTAAATGCTGACTTGTGGCAGTGTCCTAGAATAAGTAGCTGCTAGTGGTTTGTGCTGTGGCAGGATCCCCATCAACATCAGTGTCTGTAATGAATATGCACAGAGCAAGAACACTGACGTGTGTGAAGAGCTGGGGGCTGGGTGACTAATGTTAGGGGGCAATACAGATGTCAGGCACTTCATTTCTTTTGGCTCAGGCCTAAACATACAGGTTAGATGCTACATTTCTAAAATCAACAGGAACTTTTCTAGAGAGTAAAGTTATGACTTTACTGTTGGAAAATATCTTGAACCACAGCAGGGTCTGTAATATGTTGTAACTGGCAAATAGAGTTTGAAACATTTGGGGAATCCTGCTACCATTTCTGGAGCATGGAGTGTGCCTACTTCTCTGCATTTCCCTGTTTGATGCCCTCTGCAGCACGTCTCTGTAGATCTGTGTCACTGTCCCATGCTCCTTGGTCCCTTCCCACACAAGCCTCACAGGTTTCTACCGCGCTGTACAAGGTGGGGCCATGAATAATGGCCTGGGAACAATGCTCTTCTGCTCCTGCTGGCACTCCCACCCAACCTGCTGCTAGACAAGAGCACCGGGATTATAAAAGAAAGCCTTGGGTACATTTGGGGAATTTAGCATAGATTTTGTTGTTCCTATTACTTGCTAAAGCAGAGGTCAGACAGAAGCTCTCCGTCTGGTGTGTAAGAAAGAGTAACTCACAGGGTATGTTTTCTCACAGGCTGGACAGAAGGGTCTCTGGTGGATGATCCAAATAACCGATGTCAAAATCTGCTGGGCATCACCAAGACATATTATCATCTCTATTTAAAATCATTCTTGATTATCTGCTAAACAGAGTCAAGTAAGGGGCCTACACAAAGACATTATTATTATTATTACCCTGCAGCCAATAGAGAGAGAGAGAGATATCACCTGCCTAACTTCCCAGCTAAGAAGAAAACCACCATCCCATTTCAAGGGAAATGGTAACAGGGAGGGGCAAAGAAATCTCACTGCTGAGACAGACCTCAACTCTGTGGGTGTGAAAAGAATGACACACAACGTAACAGTCTAACTTCCCATTAAAGCAGTTCACAGATAGCAAAATGTGTCACCTGCCTCAGAAAGAACAGGAGAAATGTTACAGAGTGCCTTTCGGCCCCTGCTAGGAGCTGGGTTTGAAGAGGCCGTCATACTCCTCTCTCTTCCATTGTGTTATGTTCAAGGTTTTGTTTATGGGCAAAAAGAAAGAACACCTTTACATACAAGTAAAGCCAAGATTTTATTGTTAATTCAGATACACACAGTCTGTGATCTCTAATCCAAATCTAATAGAGAAAAATAAAGAGTAACAAGACAGTTAAAACTGCAGTATGGTTAAAAGTGTCAGTAGTAATATTAATAATACAATTACGATACACTTATTTTTGTCCTTTTTTTAAGGATTCTTCTCACCCTTCCATTGCACTTCTATGTCAGTCATACAATCACAGAACCGAATACGATTAATTGATGATCGTGAACCCATACTGCCCTGTACAGGACACTCCAAGAGTCACACCAGGAGTGAGCCTCAGAGCATTGTCCAAACACTTCTTGAACTCTGTCAGGCTGGTGCTGTGACCACTGCCCTGGGAAGCCTCTTCCAGTGCCCAACCACCCTCTGGGTGAAAACACTTTTTTCTGATATACCACCTAAACCTCCCCTGACACAACTTCAGGCTGTTCCCTTGGTTCTGTCAGCAGTCACCACAGAGAACAGATCACTGTCTGCCCCTCCTCTTCCCCTTGTGACAGAGTTGTAACTGCAGTGAGGTCTCCTCTTGGTCTCCTCCCAGCTGAACAGACCAAGAGACCTCAGCCACTCCTCACATGGGTTCCTCTCCAGACCTTTCACCATCCTCATTGCCCTCCTTTGGACACTCTAGTAGTTCAATGCCTTTCTTACACTGTGGCACCCAAATCTGCCCCCAGCACTCAAGGTGAGGCTGCCCCAGTGCAGAGCAAAGGGGACAATCCCCTCCCTTGCCGGGCTGGCCATGCTGGGCCTGATGCCCCCAGGACAGGGTTGGCCCTCCTGGCTGCCAGGGCACTGCTGGCTCATGTTCCACCCACCACTGACCAGGAGCCCCAGGTCCCTTTCTGTGGCACTGCTTTCCCAGCATCTCCTTCCCCAGTCTGTCAGTACATCCAGGGTTGCCCTGGCCCAGGTGCAGAATCCAGCATTTCCCCTTGTTGAGCTTCATGCAGTTGGTGATTTTCCAGCCCTCTGATTTGTCAAGGTCTCTCTCCCAGGTCTCTCTGCCCTCAAGGGAGTCAGCAGCTCCTTCCAGTTTTGTATCATCTGTGATTTTGCTTGTCATTTGTCCCATTCCTGTCTCCAAATTATTTATGAAAGTGTTGAAAAGCACAGAGCTGAGGATGAAGCCCTGTGGAACCCCCCTAGTGACAGGTCACCAGTCTGATATCACTGTAACCCTTTGTGCCCCATCCATGAGCCAGTTGCTCGCACATCACAGGATGTGTTTGTCCAGCTGTGAGCTGGACATTCTGTCCAGAAGGATCCTGTGAGAGACAGCATCAAAAGCTCTGCTAAAATCCAAAAAAAATTTGTCAATTGGCTTCCCTTGATCAGTTAGGTGGGCTACCCTCTTGTAGAAGGAAAAGATGTTCCACAAGCAGGACTTTCTCCTCGTGAAGCCACGTCGGCTGTGGCTGATACATGCATTGACCTTTCAATGCCTCCCAGAATAAACTTCTCCATAAGTTTACCAGGCACTGACAGGCCTGTAGTTTCAAGTATCCTCCTTCCCGCCCTTTTTGAAAACTGGGATAATGTTTGCAGTCAGCCAGGAACTCACTCTCTGGATTCCCAAGATGCTCATAAATCATCAAGAGAAGTCTTGTGATTATATAAGCCAGCTCTTGAGGATTCTCAAATGAATCCCACATATTTGTAGGGATCCAGCTGGGGTAGCAGATGCCACAAAAATTCAGGGTGGACAGGGAGTTGACCATTCCTGCAGTCTCAGTCCTCGAGCTCAGCACACTGAGACCCTCTTCATCCATCATGCATGCTGAAGACATAGACAAAGAATGCATTAAACAAGTCAGAATCTTCAGCCTGCAGACTTAAAACGAGAAATCTTCAGCTTTTGGTGTTCTTTCTTGAAAAATTATCACATTGATGCTCTAGGATCTACTTGAGGTCATTTGTCTGTGTTACCTAAGATGCAATTACATTACACCTTTTTCGCCCCCTGCTCTGCAGCTACATTTTGCAGCTGAATTTGCTGTATGCGATTTATTCCACATACACTAAAGGCTCTTTTTTTGTTATCTATGTCCATTCTAAACCCAGGTTTGTCCAGCTACAACTCCATATTTTTCTAACTGACCACCGCTGGGGAGTGGCAAGGTCTCCACTGCCAAGCCTGCGTGCCAGATTTCATCATTTCATGCCCTGTACTGCTCTAAGCTCTGTCCCGTATCCCCATCCTGGTATTGTATTAGATGTAAATATTTCCATTACTCATAGAGGTACTAATTGCTATTTCTACCTATATAAATCTGCACCATACAAAGAAAAAAATTAAAATCACTTATGGCACAACTCATCATTTAGAGAAATTGCTGTCACAGAAAGTAAAACAAATCTGTAGGCAGATCAAGAAAAGTTCAGACAGGGCAAGCCTGCAGGCCCTTGTCCTGAAGCTCTGCAGAAGCATGGTGCTTGTTTCTAGCAACAGCAGTGCCAGGTTACAGGGCTACTCTGCTGCACTTCTTGCTTGCCCTCTCAGCAAATTGGGCAAGCTGTCATGTAGGGAAGGCCTTTAATTTTTTAAGCAGCACATCCAGTGCAAGTCGATATGTCTCTAGTTGAATGTTCACTGATGAAAGAGATAATCCAAATTTTGGAAATTCTAGAGATCAATAGCTGTGAATGAAACAGCAAAACAAGGAGCTGCTCTTTTTAATTTTTGATTTCCAAATTAAGCCTTTAGTGCACAAACACCCATTTCAGAACCTTTTCTACCACCAATACTGTGCTGCCTAACTGGAATCAGAAGTTTACGTCAAAGGCATGAGAAAATCTTCCTTGTCAGATAATTCCCTCAGCACTGTGATTTTTTCATTTCAGTGGTTTGTAATACACAGGGGGTAGTAAGCAGATGGAACTAGTTTACATTCGCCCATTCATGTGAATGCTTTTTTAAAAAGGACTTTTATAGTGATACTTGTTTTGCTGAAGCCCTTAAAGTCATTGTAATAGAAAGAGACAGAACAGTATAGAAAGACATCTCTAACTGGATTCCCAGAACTGCAGTGTGGGGATTTGGCATTTTCTCCTAGTCAGCATTGACAAAGCCACAGTTCACGAGTTCTAGCTGGAGTCTCCTGGCTCTGTGGTCTCTTCATCTATGAAGAGCATGCCCAGGCTGGATGCTGGAGGTTGATAGCAGAAAAAACAATCCACAAACAAAACTATATGGAGCCAGAGATAATGGAGAATGGGTCTGTCTTCATCTTTATTCCATATGCATGCCCTGTGAGAGCTGTGGGCTCAGGTCAGTACCCCATGCTGTGATGGCAGGTTCCCCCTCCCTCTGCTGCTCGTTGTGAATGTCTGTGTGCTCCCTCGGAAGCTTTGGGATGCATGTATTTATTTTAAGAGAGACACTTTCCCAAAGATCTAAATTTTAGAGACTTATGAAACTGGAAGGGATGCTAAGCAATTTTACTTCCAAGGCTGAAAACTAGCATGCTCAGGAGGCCTAATGACCTAGCCTGGAATTACAAATGTTTAAATCTGACCTCTCTGCCATGGCAAATAGGAAGAAATTAGGAGTTTGCCAGTGTGTGCCCAGGTGGCTAAGAAGGCCACTGGCATCCTGGCCTGGATCAGCAAAAATGTGGCCAGCAGGATCAGGGTAGTGACTGTTCCTCTGTGCTGAGCACCATACCTTGAATCCTGGCTTCAGTTCTGGGCCCTTCATGTCACAGAGGACATTGAGGTGCTGGAGAGAGCTCAGGGAAGGGAAACAGAACTCGAGAAGGGTCTGGAGCACAAGTCTGTTGAGGAGCAGCAGAAGGATCTGGGTGTATTTAGGCTGCAGAAAAGGAGGCTCAGGGGAGACCTTAGTGCTCTTTACAACTGCCTGAAAGGAGGATGTAGCCTAGTGGGTGTCTCTTCTGCCATGTCTCAAGCCAAAGGATGAGAAGAAATAGTGTTAAGTTATGTGAGGGAAGGTTCATACTAGATATTAGGAAAAATATTTTTCTCTGAAAGGGTAGTCAGGCATCAGAATAAATTGCTGAGAAGCAATTTATTCACCTTCTCTGGAACTGTTCAGGAGGTATCTGGATGTGGCATTTGGGAATACTTTTAGGGATGATGATTGTGGTGCTGGGTTGACATCTGGACTCAATGATCTTGAAGGCCTCCTCCAACCTTGATTATTCTGTGGTTCTGTCACTCTGAGGACCATGCTTAGACTTTTGTCTCTTGTTCTTGTGTATGTGCATCTGTGCTATGCAGGCACTTGACCCAGTTGCCAGCAGTGCTGTTTCCAGTTCTGGAAAATGTTAGGCCCACCCCATACCTCTCCTCCTTCTCAGGCTTTGGTCATGAGTCCCAGCAAATCTGCATTAAAGTCTCCATTGCAAGGTTGGCAAGCCTGTTGGCAGAGACACTCTTGCAGGACTTTTTCAACCACATCACCTCTTTTCTTCTAGCCCTTATTTATGAGTTAGGATGCATTAATCTGTTTTGAGACTGGACTGTGTACTCTGTCTGCTGACTCATCCCTGAGTCTCCTATTCACAGCCGGAGAAAAGAGACCTTCACTGCGACAACAGCAGCTCCTGTGCCAAGGTGGCAGCATCTCAGGCCTGCTGTGCACAGGAGCCTGGCAATAGCTTATGCTCTGGGTGACAGAAGTCACTTCTGAAATGCAGAGGCCATGGAAAGAAGGGGCTCTGGGACATCACAAAGCCCTCTAGAATGATTGTGTATCACCAGCCATGCTGATGAGTATCCCCAGCATGCTGAGTGTTGAATTGTGCTGCCATGTCAAGCGTGCCCTGGTTGGGAAAAGCATCCAGCTCACATAGCACCAGTACATTTCTGGAGCCAGGAACCAAAACAGTTCCTGCTAATTTGGAGAGGAAGCTCCAGTGAATAACAAGAAAAGAATACATCCCATTTGTGGTTGTTTAAGAAATGATACCACACAGGCTGAAGTCATAGCTGCAGTCACTTTGGCTCCACAGGCTGGCAAATGCAGGGTTCTGTGCCCTGACAGCCAGTACAGCTCCCCCTCACAGCCCCCTTCAGATACTCCTGCAGCAGTGCTTGACCTGGCTCTGCCTTTTCCTATATGACTGACATTGCTTCCCACCACCTTTTCCTCTTCTGCCTAATGGCGCTTGCATGATCCCAGATACCTGTAAAAATCCACATTTCAGAGGACTGGTAGAGTTGTGAAAAAATGATCAAGACTCCTCCTCTTGACATATGCCTGTGCCAAGAGAAGACACTTCACAACCACTCTTCCTTCTCCAGGACATTCCAGCACTTTGTGACCGAATTTAGGGAGGCCTCTCTGAGGAGCAGCTTGCTGAAACCTTCTCCTCTCTGGTTTTGGCTCCCTCCTCTTTGCCCCCTTCAGTTAGGACAAATTGTTCTGGTTGTTGTTGAAGCAAGCTGCAGACTGTTCTTGTTCTATTCTTTGCTGCTTCCCCCACTTTGCAATGATTAAGGACAGCTTTTCAGCATCAAAAGTTATTTGATCCTAAAATGCTGGGCCCATTTAACTGTTTGCTTCTGTGGACAAAAGAGAGAGGGTTGAGCACAGAAGTTACTCATGCATGTCAGAACTCCACCACATTGTTTCACTGTGGTTGACAGAAAATTGCCAATATTTTTGAGAAATGTAGTAGAATGAAAAAAACCCTAACACCTAAAACATTGTTTTTTCTGTTTGGCCTGAAATATTCAAGAAGTTAAACTGTCATTATTTCAAGGCTAAAAATAATCAATTTCTAGTAAACGTTTGTTGCTTAACTTCTTAAAAACTGAAATATCTAGTGTTTCCATTTTCCATTCTCCCACTGAAAAGAGCTTTATGGAAGATTTTCAAGAAGAGAAAAGTTTTAAAGATAAGTGCCTCTTTTTCTGGAGTGCTGCTGGTCTCAAATCACTTTCAAAAAAACTTGTCAAGTGCATTTAGCAGCTGACATAGCATTAAACAAACAAAATCTGTTTGTGCCTCCTTTGAGCAAGGGAAAAAGGCAAGTAAAGGTAAAGGTTAGGAATGTTGCAGTTGTGGAGCCAGGCAGAGCAATCCATCACACAGGCCCTGCTGGCAGTGTGCACCCTTTGGGCTGGGAATGCTCCTCAGCCCAGAGGGCCGAGAAGAGGGTCACTGGCGTGGGGTCAGACCTTCGTGGAGACTGGGCTGGGGCTCTGTTACAGAGCAGGTCTGGGGCTGAGATCCAGCAGGCAGGTTGGTGGTGACCACTCTCTTAGGAATTAGTTCAGTAGCATGAGCATAGTCCGCATGTGCCAGCTGGTCTCTGCCCTGGAGAGCAGACAATTAATTTCAGCTGGATAACTACAAACCACACAGGGAGACGGCATTTTTGGATATAAAAGCATTATATTTAGAGTCAGAGTTCAGTTGTGTTTGGAACTAGATGATCTGTGAGGTCCCTTTCAATACAAACCACTCCTTGATTCTGTAATTTAATTGGATTACAGCTTGGTTTAAAATCAGAATACTTTTCCCTTGACAATGTACTTACCATGAGGGTTTCTTTTTTAGCGTATGTGAAACTTTCTTAATTTTAATGGCAGGAAAAAACCACACTGGCTTATCCTGTAAAATTAATCTTCTTTTCCACATTGTGTTTTGGAACTTCATGCTTGCTGTTTTTCCCTTAACCTGTATTCCACACAACTTGCTGGTTTCCCTACCAAGGACAAGCAGATATGCTCATATCTTTTCTCTTCATATCTGAAGAGCTTCTCCGCAACAATGGTCACAGGTGGCATATTAAGAAACAGTGCTAGAACTTGTAAACTAAACTGCAAAACAACTAGGGCCACTTTTTTTTGAGACACTGCTTATAAAGTTTATAGGGCATTTCTTATACCTTCCCTCCTGCCTAAATTCAACACAAAATCTGAATTTTTAGAAACTTCAATTGACTTAAGTTGACTCTGCCATGAATTTATAGATCATGTTAGGCCTTATGGCATATTTTTCGTAGTTAATTCAGTCTAGTGTTAAACAATAACCTGAGCAGACAGTTTAGACTGTTCAGACAAAAAAACTAACAATCAAATAGTTATGCATCTATTCAGTGCTAAGTTAGAAAATGATGAAGAGAAATTTCAGAGTTCTGATGAAATCACTAAATTCTTTACGATAAATTCTGAATTCATTAAACTGTGCTTACAGCTTTGTGCACAGTAACAGAGCAGGTACAACCAAATAAATTTCGTCACACTCTAATGTAATCTGAGACACCTGAATGCCCGTTAATAATTTTTCAGATTGGTAACTCATTAACCATCTCAGAAATGGCACAGTCCAGTTTCCAGAGGAGTGCAGAGTAAACATCCGTGTGTGTCTGTATGTGCCTGGGCTCACTGGCAGAGGGAAGGAAAGGCAGCAGAATGCAGCTGAGTATCCAGATATTAAATTAACTTACTTTTTTGCTTTCAAGAGCCCATGTGTGTTGTTTCAATCTGCTGCAGCCCTCTGAAAGTCAATGCAAATTCTGCACTGAAGAATTCCTTTATTTGTGTGGGAGGTCGAATTCCAAGGACCAACTTGTTCAGTGAAAACCATTTCTCTAGCCCTCAGTGCCTCTGTTTTGTCTTTACAGAGTGTGTGGACAGGCAGCAGCCCAGATAATGTTCATAGCCCTTTATCTCTTCTGCATTCCCAGGAAGTCTCTGGAGATCAATTCATAAAGCAAAGATAGTGGATGGAAGGATGTTACATTTTCACAAAAGCAGTATTTCTGAATCAGTAAATGATTAAATAATCATTGTTCTCTGCTTGTGCATTAATGTCCAATCAGCTGTCACGTGATTCAAAAGAATATTCTAAGTCTTGCACAAGCTTCAGTTTAGTACCAGGAAGTACCTGTTGATGAGAGATAAGCAGCCTGCCAGGATGCAAGTGGTATTAGTCTAACAATTGCCTAAAATAATTTTCTGCTTTTGCCAGGAAACGATGCACTTTTTCATTCTTGCTCAGCGTTTCACCCATGGCCAGAACAGGGCTCTCCCTTCATTTCCCACAAGCTCTCACACTGACTTATACAGGCTGCCTTTGCCATCAGCCTTCTTGATCGTCTTGATCTTCTTACCTGTTCACCTTGCTACTGCCCCACAGGGCCAGGAAACACACACCAGCTATTCCCACCCCTAAGGAGTCTATCAACATCCTGATTCCCTACTGAAGTGGTACATTATCTTACTGAAAATGTTTGTGACCTTCTGCAGACCAAGTTGCTAATAGCTGTTTCTAGGCAGAGAGCAATTTTTCCTTATCATAGGGATGTTTAACCTTTTCAGCTTTCTTCTTGCTGCAAATGAACACAAACTCAGCATCTCCCCAGAGGTTCTAACCACCAGGAGGTCTTCAAAGTAGCAATTAATCATCAGGAAAAAAAATACATGCTGGTGAGGGTTTTTTTCTTTGTGAACTACAACTGACAGTCTTTTACTTACATGCTCCTATTATGTTTTGAGTAAATGATTGGACCAGAGAGTCTTTTCCACCCTATCAACCATGAAAGCAGAGAAACATGTTCTA
>VWZU01010027.1:108620-125982 GCA_013397095.1 Sterrhoptilus dennistouni | reverse complement strand
GAGTATTTAAATTGTACAATAAAGCAAAGGTGTTTGTGAGGGACTAAGTAAATATTGAAGTAGTTGTGGTCTCATGAGAAGCTTGAATAGAGAGAGAGATACGAGATGAAGATGAAGATCTGCCCCTAGAAAGAGAAAAGATCTCTGTTCCTTGAGATTAAAAAAAAGTCCTTTGCTTTCGGAGCCATTCATCTTCAAAATAAACCCCAATGAATTTCCTGGCCCATATGCAGTTGTGGGAAAAGCTGTCAATGGGAGGGACCTCACGGTTTGCAGAACTTCTGGGCAGCTGCAGATTCATGACAAGGGAGCCACCAAAGAACTGTTTCTTGTGACTATGTGTCCATGGGATTTCTAAGAGAGACTTCACTCCCTAAGAATTGATGAAAGACTATTTTAGAGTGGTGAAACTGACTGAAAATCCCAGGTTTTGTTTCTTTATGTTGTTAGTGAGAAAGTGAACGCTTCTGGGGGGAGGAGAAGTGTTTTGAAGATTTCATTTTGAGTCTTATTAAATTTTTTTTCTTTCTTGTATTTGTGTGTTTTTATACCTTTCAAGTTTGAGCCTGCTTTGCTTTTCTCCTATCTCACAGCAGAGAGTAAATGATTCTGGTAGACATTCGAACCACCATGCTAATTTTAGGAAATAGAAATTGGCAACCATGAAACCACTGCATTTATTGGTGTTTCCACCCAGTTGGGAACTAAAACCATCACAGGTGTATATACAACAACACCCTCCTGTTCTATAACAACAGTTTCCAGTAACTGTGCCAATTACATTCAATCTGCAGAATTAATTCCCAAATGCTTCTGTAGGCTCAGCCTCAGGGGATCAGAGCATAATCAGAGAGTAGATCTGGCATTTGGCCACCCCACACATCTGTCCTTTTTCTCTTTGCATCCCTGATATGTCTTTTCTGAGATAAGCTGCTCTTTTCTTTTCTGACATCTGCAGTATGTCACTGTGGCTCTTGGATATCCCCTCTTGCCATGTTAGATACAGCTGGTGATCTTGGACAGGCTGTTATAAATGGAAGGAATTCTGTCCCAAGAAGGACATGTTGACTTGTCACCTGTAGCACTGCAGTATCTCTAGGCTTTGTGGGTCTCACTAGTGTGATGGAGCAGCTGCTGATCTTGCTGCAGGGAACATGTGAGTTCCCAGTACTGGGAGGCTGGAAGGGTAATTGAAGAAGGGAAGACATGGACCAGGATGAATGCAAAATGCTTTTTAAAGCCCTGGTTTTTTTCCATGGCTCACAACTAAACATACAGACAACTTTCCTGTGCATACCATGTTTCAATCCCCTTTGCAGCATCTTAGAGATTTTCATTCCTTTCCTCCTGCTTTGATTCCATTATTTCTGTACTGAGGTAATTTTACTTATATTTTACTTCAAAGAGGATACATGTATTACAGTATTTTTTTTTCTCTGTCTCTGGAATATTTGCTGATCTGGTAGCTGTTGCCTGTACATACCTACACTGAAAGTTGTTTACTACTTATTTGTATTTGCAGTGTTTTGTGACCAAGATATGACTTCAGGAAGCATCCTGGGATGTGAAGAACTCATAACTTTCTTGTTATCTTCTGTTTCTGATGCTGAATAAAGACTGGGAACCTACCCTTCTTGTCATACCAGTGAGGCCGTCTCATTTCATCTTTTGTCTTTTGCCCATATAAACAGGGGGAAAAGGAAACAAAGGAAACTGTAAGAAAAATTCCTGACAAAACCTAGTGTTTGTGTGTGTGGCATCTAATTTTTCCTTCTTTGATACCTTTTCCTTTTTTCTTCTACTTTTTGCTCCTCTCTCATTATTTTGCTGCTCTCCCAGACTGAGAAGCTGCTGCTGTATCAAAGAGTAAATGACTTGTGCATGGCAGCATTTGCTTCATTTCAGGTCGACACCTGGCTAAAAGCAGTACAGCGTTATATAATGGACTTCAAAGCATTTTTGATGAAGTCGCAGGTCTTAGCCTGTGTTGCTAACAGTTCAAATACTGAAATCCTGGGTGCTTGCTGCACTGATCCTCTGCAAACCCTATTTTTCTTTTGTCCAGCAATGATCTCACTATGGGCAATAGCTGCTTGCAATTCCATAGTGAAGGCTGTGCAAACTCTATTATTTTCTTGACCAGTAAGCCTACGGAAACTTGCATACTGGTTGACACTGGAAATTGGTGGAGAAACTCTCTTTATTATTGCCAGCCCTCATAAGAGGACTCTTTACTTACTGCAATGTTACTGAAGTGCTAATATTTATGAAAAACAAACTTACTATCAAATAGGGGCTGTAGGTGTTCTGCCAGCTTAAATACAATCCAACCTATTATTATTTTTGTATTAATTTATTAATCTATTATTATTATCTTTTATTAATTAATTGCACAACATGGTGTCATGCTATCTGTCTTCTCTTTCAAACAGAAAGAAAGTAATGTGGATGGACTGTGGGAATCACAAAATGAAAGAAACATTTCCTTTTGACTTGCTATCTAATGTCTTCACACCCTGCAGTGATCTAACAGGCTGATATTTGTTCAAGCCAAGTGGAAGTTTTAATCTGAATAACTGCAGCCAGTTTATCTTTGGTTTCAATACCTGCCAATTTTATTTAATCCCAAACCAATACACATTTTCAGAAGGGTATTGGTACTGAAAGTAACTGTGCTTTTTTGAAACCAGCGGAAGTTTTGTCACTGGCTTCTAGGAGCCTTAGCTGAGCCTGTGGCATCTGAGGAAAATCCTGTGCTTCAGACAAGATTTCTACACTGAGCTGGATTAATGAGATTTATGTGGGGTCTTGAAGGACGTGATCCAGGAAAATTTAAACCCCCTCACCCTGGCAGTGTGTCCCTGGTGCTCTCAGGACAGTTCCCAGCTCAGGTCTGCCTGCATGTGGACTTCATTGCTTACTGGATATGTTTCCTGAGAACATCGTTCCCAACAGAGTCATTTCAACATATACACAGAACCATGTTTCCAAGGGCTGGTTTCAGGTGCTTTCAAAGTCCGTGGCAAAGTTTCCTTTCACTTCCGTGAGAACAGAGTTGCTTTTGGAGCAGTCTGAATAACAACTAGTAACTTCAGAAAATGTATAGTGCTTTCAGGAAAAAAAATAATCTGGGAAACAAAACCCATGATTTTTCACTAGTAATCAGATGCTGTAGAACTCAAATTGGAATCTGTCCTGTACAAAATGTAATTTGATTAATATGTGTGCAAATTAATGGAACAAACACAGGCATTAGCTGCTAGATAGTAAAATCTCTACAGGGCATAATGCATGGCATGCAGGCATAATGGCACACTGGACACACACACTGGACATTCAGAGGAATCACTTTTCAGGGATTGAAGCAATGTTAGAGGGATTTGAACCAGGCAAGAGGGATTTCAAGACTAACAGCAAGATCCTCCTTTCAGCACTTCACTCTCCCTCTCTGTGATCTGGGAGACACAAAAACAAAGCTGAAAGGCCCTTGTTCAGCTGCAGCTGCAGTGTGCTGGTTAAAGACCCAGCAGATAAAGGAGATAAGTGGTGATGCTGTCCTGCCAGCCTGTGGCTCCACAGCACACACAGCAGATTTTGGGAGATAGGTCGCAATGCACACCATTGTATCTGGTGCTAGCATCAAGATGGGATCTTGGTTGGTGCTTCATGTTCAAAGCACTATTTCTTCATTCTGATTGTGCAACAGATGCTAACAGGATGGCACAAACCACAGGAACATCTGAGTCTGCAGGGCTGGGGGGCAGTCCCGGAGGTAGAGGTTTTGCCTGCACCTTGAGTTCCAGCCTGCTGTGTGGCACAGTGTCTTGTCAGGAATAAGGTCTGCCCTACCCAACGTTCAGCACTGAAATTTGCTCCAAAAATTTTGGTAGAGCCCTGCAGGAAAGAGGGAAAAGGCTCCCTTATAACTTTTCCAGAACTCTGCTCCCACTTCCTGCCTCTGCATGAGCCATCAGAGCACCTTGGTGACACCACCCCACTACTCCAAAAGAGCAGAAGGTATGGGGGAAAAAAGGTGTGGTACAGCCTTTTCTTCTGGTGTACTCCTCTGGGAAAGGCAGCACTTCTGCAGCTTCCTTCACCATTATTTTCATTCTGGCCTCCCTGTGCTCTTTGTGGCTCCATGTTTCTGTCTGTGAGAGGAAATTTTTGGCTTGATGTGATACAGAAATGGGGGTTTGTTTTATACTGTCTCCTGCAGAACAAAATTCTGATTCAAGCATCTGAGTTTAATGCAAGCCCCACTCACTGCCTTATATTCTTGAAACTAGACCACAAGAGATTTTCAATTATCTGATTCATTCTGCTGCTCTCATGACACACAGCTGTCTTGGTGCAGACAGATGGCAGCAGCAGAAGTTTTGCAGATGAAACCACCTGTGCATATTGCTGTAGAAAAGCCAACTTGCCTTTATGTAATTCCTTGCACACAGCACTGCCTCACACTTCTGCAGCCCTGTGGGCAGAGCAGGGCTTTGCTATCCCAGAGCTGTCACTGGCAGAAGAAGCAGGATTTTGCTGATTTTTGGCCTGCAGCTCCTATCCTCCACACTGGGAAGAGCAGCAGCAGCAGCAGCACACTGAGGTTTCCAGTAAAACGGGTAATGCCAAGAGCAACCTGGCACTACCAGCATCTGCCTACTATGTCTATGTCACTGTGATTATAGCTCACCCTGTTTCTTTGCCTTTTCTCTCTTCTAGGGCGAGCAGAAAACAGGATCCTCAGGAGCCTGTGCTTAGCATCAAGTCCTCAGTGGCTGAAAGATGCCTATTTGCAGCAACCCCCTGGCAATACTGGTGTGCCTCAGCTGAGTCTGAAACCCATGTGGTTTCAAAGCAAGCTTGGTTCTGGCTCTAGCACCTCTTCCATGCTCCTGCCTGGAGGAGCTGCTCCAGGTACAGCAGCCCCACCTACACAAAAACCTGGACCCAGGCTTCACCCCAGCTCACAGCACTGCTGCTCATCCCAATAGGAGCAGCAGCTGGAGATGGGGAACAGGATCCAGCCTTTGTTGAATATCTTGGAAAGAAAGGAAGTACAAGGTTTTGTGGAAGTTGAATCAAGTCTGGTTTTGTGTGGAAGAGCAGAGATTGTGGTAAAATGTGAGAAGTGTTTATTTTCCTGAGATAAATCTGTTCCTTTTTTAATTGAAAACATGGTATTTTTTCCAAAAGCTGCAGTATTTTTTTTTTCTTTAAAAAGACAGATTGGGGGTTTTTTTAGCTTATGTACATTTACTGGAAAAAATGTCAGAATATGTTAGAGAAGCTCCAACTTTGTGGCATAGATTTATTCCTTTAGACATTTTCATCAATGCATTTCTGCTTTGTGTCTCATTTTTTCTGTTTGACAACTTTTGGGGCCTGATGTTGGACTAATCTAATTTCGTTGTGACATGGTGACATGTAAGTTATGCCATCAATATTTAACAATAACTAGATTATTTTTTAAAAAAATATCAATAACCAGATTTTTTAATATAAATTTTAAATCCATTTGCTCTAGTGTCATTTAACTAAAATCTATATTGGAGCTTGCTGCAGCCATACATCCTAATGTCAGGTTAGGAGAGTCTGATGTAAAAATCAGACTTTCCTGGAAGATGCAAAAGAAGTATTTGCAAAGCATAGAGTCTGTTGAGCCACAGTATACAGCCATCACCCTTGTAAACACTGCTTTTCTCATTCTTAGGTTACAAAAGATGAATTTCTGAATTATTGCTATGGAGTCAGTGCTTCTGTGGACACTGATGCAAACTTCATTTTAAGGATGAAGAAATCCTAGAAACTCTATCTTTTGCTTTTATTTGCCCAAACTTCCTTAGGGCCATAGACTACAAATAAGTGAAATACTGCTTAGTTTGTTGTGGGCTTGATTTTCCCCCCCAGTCCCACCTGAGCAACGGTTTTGGAGCTGCCCGATGTCATGGCGCCAGCGAGTGTCCTAACGCTGGGCTCTGACACGTGGCTTCGTGTTTCAGCAGGTGGCGCTTAGAAGCCAAGGAAAAGCCATTCTGGCAGAAACCTGGGGCTGCCGCGTGAGCAAGAGATTGTATAGTCGGTATAATTTAGCAATTGCATTTTCTGCCATTATCAGTTGTTTTCCTGTGTGTCTGTGCATTAGATTTGTTTTGCCAATCCTCTGTGACACACAGGAGTATTAATCTGGGCGGTTTCATGATCACAGTAATAAGGAGGTGTTTGACTCTACAATAGTTCTTCACAGAGGTGGTAAGTCTTCTTTATATCACATTTTATCTGTTTTTAAATGATAGTTTCAGAAACCCCACAACCACAGAGATAACTAGCTTGATTTAAAAGTGTATTGACTAAAATCCAACTGCTTCTCCCCCTAGGCTGCAGCACTGCTGTATCACTGTACAAATACAGGCCTTCAAATCAATAAACACTACTGCTAAGAAGCTGTGCTCCTGCCCTGCAGAAATACCCTGCCAGCATCACCATGTTCCTTGCTTCCGGAAGAGATGGCTTCATAGTCAGCTTCTGCCTGCCAAAAATTGCCTTGGATTCAGCCACACGTCCCTGTGGCACTGCTCATCAGGCCACCCTTTCAAGTTTTATTTCATAGCTCAGACTTTACTGCACGTCACAGGCATTCAGCCATCCCTCCACCCTGGCAGAAGCAGTCATCCTGCTCCCCCATGTATCTGGTCATCTGCTGCCCCACTGACACACACAGTGTTTGTGTATGTTTTTTCAGCCTGTCTAATGAATGTGCACAAGGGTAGGAACAAACTGGTAAAGGTGGTAAACAAATTAATGCTTTAAGCTGGGGATGACTATTGCCTTGATATGTAATTGGTGTTTTTCAGCATCGTTAGAATTAGGCCATGACTCATTGTTATAACTGACAATAGTCTAAGTTTATTTGTGTACAGCTGAGACATTTGCATAGTGCAGGAGAAAGAGTGCTCATAGTGCTATGAGGCATTTGCATGAGCTGCATATTGAGAAGGGGAGAAGCAAAGATGGGAGAGCATCTGTGTGGCACCATGACTGCAGGAGAGGAGCTGGAGCCCAGTGCACATGGCAGGAAGGAGCAGGCAGCTCCAGGCACTGTGTCATAAAGCAGATACAGGGAAACCAGTGTCAGCAGGCTTGGTCTGGGTGTGGAGCTGAGTAAGAGCACTTGGGAGGCAGAAGGAGAAGAAAGGAAGTTGTGCTGAAGGAATTGCATGGAGTGTGTGAAAGCTAAGCAAAACTCCTGTGTGATTACTGAGGGAATTTGTGGATGGCTCTGGAGAAGCTGTCGTGTAGAATAAGGAAGCTACTTAACAGATTGTTCAGACACAGCCATGGCTGTATCCTCATATATGGACTATATATAACTTGCTCATAGACAGGAAATGCTTGTGGTGTTTCTGGCTTTGGTGCATATTTGACTTTATTTTTTTTCCCCAAAACAAAGCTGAAAGTGGTTATATCTGCATACATCCAACAAATGTGTTACAGAATTACAAAAATTGAAGGAAGCATAGCACATACTGCAGAGGATTTTCCTGACGTGCTTTTCTTCCTCTATCCCCTTTTTGTTTGTCACTGTGTCACTGGAAGAAGGTATCATTCCAGTATAGTCTGTCTGTATCTACAGTCACACTGTGCAAGTTCTCACAGTATAAGCATTATCAGCAGCTCTTTTTGAAAGGAAATACAAGCACTATAAAACAAATGAATGCCCAGGGCTTTGATATTTTTCTTCTCATCAATTAATGCTTCATTCAGCGATAAACAGCAATAAAAACCATTCTGTAAAATGTCACTGGAGTGTCTTGAGCCAAATCCAAGGCCTCTTTGCACACAGTAGCTGTTAGCTTCTCCCCACTTGATAGTTTCCCTGGTGCTGGGTGGAGGTGGAGGAGGTAGAGTGCTGTCTTGGGAAGGCTGGTTTTGGCTTGATGTGGTCCAGAATTGCTGTTTGGCTTGTATTGTCTCCTGCAGCATTAAATTCTGATTCAAGCAACTGAGTTTAATGCAAGCCCCACTCTCTGCCATATATTCTTGAAAGAAGGCCACAAGAGATATTCAGTGATCTGATTCATTCTTTTGCTCTGGTGGCACAAAGCTGTCTTGGCAGAGGCAGATGGAAGCAGCTGAGATTTTGTGACATCTTCGTGACCATTACCAGTTTGAAAAAACCAGAGCATCTCATTCTCTGAGGATAAGAGAGTACTCTTTTTACCCTTAGACTCTGAAAATGTGAGTATAACTAGATAAAGGAGAATTTAAAAGAGCTAGAGAAACTGAGACTGCACAATGAGGTGAACCCCAAGTCCAGAGTGCAAGAAAGCAGCTTGGATGTCCCATGGCCACACTGTTTTGCTGTCATGCAACCATGTGGCTGTAGCAGCTTTATCTCTAAGTGTGTGCTCCAGAATATGCAGCATCCAAGGAGGACTGTGAAGTGGCTCAGCCATAATGTAAAAAAAATTATAAATGTAATACCATAAAGAAAAAAGTCATAATGCAAAAAAAAGGAAAAAAGAAAAAAAAGAATACCAACAAATAAAAACCATCTCTTGGCAAATTATAAGTTATTTTAAAAAAACAAATTAGGTCTTGTGATCACTGGCAGGATCCATGACATTGCATCCATCTTCCTATATCAGATGTTGCATGAGAACATTGTCTGTCCAAATTCATAGTATTTGTGTGCAATCACAGCCATTGGGAATAATGCTAAGAAACAAACATGGTCAGCCCAGCCTCTGGAATGGAAAGCTCTGAAATGCTTCACTAACAATTGCGTAAGAGCTGCAGAAAAGGACAGCATTATGCAGTTTACAGACCTCATTCAACTTCTAGGAAGAGAAAGGAATTTGCTTCACCTCGTTAGTACATGAAATGTTGAAAACCTCAAAAGTATTAACAGAAGTACCTGTGGATTCTGTAATTGGCTTAAGGGCAGGTCTTTGCCAATAGCACAAAGCAGTGGGATTTAGGGTTTGCTTTGTTTTAGTTTGCATCTAAAAAAACAAAACAAAACAAAACCCAAAAAACGCCCACAAAAATACCTCCCCAAACCAAAAACTAAATCCATCTCAGGAAACATCTCCCTCAGGTGGGCCCATGTAATATTTTTGCTGGGCACTCAGCTAACTCTCATTGTGGTGCTCAAGCTCCTGAATCCCCAGGCACCTAATACTTGATAGCAACTCTGATTTACTGTCTTTTTGTCTTTCGTCTGACTGGAGAGGGGAATTAGTCTTGTCCCACCAGTGTTTAAAAGAGATTGGATTCTATTTTAAAGCTATTTATTGCCATATTTCTTGCTAAGGCTTAACTCTGTAACCAAGAGGGTAACAAAAGAGTTCATTAATTTCTACGAGACATGCTGTGATCCTCAGCTGGGACTGCATTGTCACTGCTCTGGATTAATCAGGTTTGTAGATCAAAATCTGAATTAAATTTAACTTCTCCTCCAGTGAAGACTGCTAGCAGCATGCTGAATGCTGAGATAGGGTACTTCTCACTGGAATGTAGGAGAACCCACTTCCCTGCAGGTGTAGCATTGCACCATGAGCAGAGTGCATGAAGGAGGTGGGAACTCACAGGAAACAGGAAAACAAAACCAGAAAGCTTCAGTATCCTGCTTGTGGTAGAGAAAAAAAAATGCATGCTGTAATTCTTGTGAGGTTTACTGAATTTTGTAGAAGTTGGACATTGTGACATAGGCTTCCTCATTGTTTGGTGATCTCATGTCACTGTTAGGCAGCATCTGGGATATGGTGTTGTCATTTAGGGGCTCTGAATGGGGCTGGCCAGAAGGATCCAGGGAACAAGTGGAGGAAGGATTGAAACCAGCATTGTGCAGGGGCACCCTGTTGCCGTGGCAAACCTCATACGTGCTGGAGCTACAGCTGCCCTCAGTGACTGCAAACTGGCTGGTCCCCAGAAGCCTGTGCAGGGCTTCAGCTGGCCAGACTCCTTTATCAGGTATGGGCAGGTTTAGGCTGTTTTTGTCTGCCATCACAGGGATCATCCTCAGGTCTGATGCACTCTTGAATTTTTCTGGAAGGCTTGTCTCTGGAGCAATTGATGGCTGCAGAAAATTTTCCAGTTCAGCTTTTGCCCAAAGGCCATCCACTTTATGGATATGAACATAACCAAAACTCTCTGGGTTAAAGCTTGTATCAAAATTCTGTGTGGCAAAGGGAACAGCACAGTTAGTCAACAGTGGGTGGTAACTTAAGAGAAGAGATAAATAAAGATAAATAAAATATAAAAACAGACAAATAAACTTAATGATGTATTTGATTTTAGAAGGGTCTTCATTATTTAACTCTAGTTTTAACCCTGAACAGGTGGAACAATAGGTTAGCACAGAATAAACTATCACGTCTGAAAATCTCTTTCTCTTATTAACTTCATCTATCCTGTGTCCTCCTCCGGGTAGTACCCCTGGAGAGTGTTTTATGCTCTGTAGAGTGTTTCAGAGACTTTTCTGAGACATGTGTTTATTGCATGCCTGCCATTTCACAGGAAGGAGTGTGCCCACCCAGGTGGTTTCTTTCAGTTTTACCTTCCTAATTTTACAGCAAGGGAAGTAAAAACTTGCCACAGCTTCCTGAAACATGTTAGGGATCCCTGAACTGGAGAGCACAGGGGCTGGGAGACTGTGTTAGGCTCCTATGAAATTGGAATATGCTATTGTAGCGGGACTGAAACGCACTTATTTGTCCATCTGGCTTTTAACTGCAAAGGAGTTAATATACTGCATGATGTACAAACAATGCTGCTGGCCATGTCAGGGTACATGGGGATCACCAGGGATGTTTGCAAAAAGTCCCCATCCAGCCCCATGATCACAGTTTCATAGAATCACCACAGCATCTTGGTTGGAAAGGAGCTGTGGAGTCCAACCATCTGCCAGAAGCAGGACCTCGACCAGAGCCCTAACAAGCCAAGCCTTCAGCATATTTCCAAGGGAGAACCTGCCTTGCTTTTGGGCAGGCAAGGCAGTATTTAATTATTTTCATAAGAAAAGTTCTTTCACAAGAAAGATTCTTTCTTTTTAATTATTTACAGAAGAAAGATTCTTTCTTTGTATCTGGAAGAAGTCTGCCTTGAAGCAACACATGCTTGTTGTCTCTGGTCCTATCACCACACAGCCTTGTGGTGTGAGCACCTTTCCTATCTCTCTACATACACCTTAGGTACTGAAAGGTTGTAAGCAGTATTCCCCACTCAAGCTTCCTTTTCTTCTATAAACAAATTTAATTCCTTCAGCTTTTCTTCATATATCAACTTCCTAAGACCTCTGTAGTTATTTTGCACAAGTCAAACTTCAGGCAGTAGACCAATTGTGTGTTATTTTCATACCTTTGATTGACATCTGCATGAGCAAATGTGGCCTCTCTTAAGTGAAATGTAGAATTAATTTCTGAAAGATGTCCTAGTTCATGCACCAAATGCATATACTGTCTCTCAGAAGCATTAATTTTGTCCCCTAGAGTCTATACTCAGGTGTAAAGAACAGTGGAAGAACATACATTTTTTGGCTTCTTGCATAGTTGCTCCAGTGTTTTTTTATGGTCAGGAAGGTCTGGCCATACAGCAGGCTTGATCCTGAAACAGCCACAGTAGACAAAAAGCAGCATAAGAGGGCTATGTTGAGGTTCAACACAGAGGTTCATATTGCATCATTTGTGCTAGTTCTCACAAAGCCTTAGGGCTGGCTAGCATTATCCAGAATAAAAACAGAGAAGCCTCAGAATAAACCAGACAAGAGAAGGGGAATTGTAAAGGTCACCAAAAAGTCATTGTTCTTTGGAGTGCACAAATTGTCACAGTTAAAAGAAGACACTTCACTAAGTACTGGAAATGCAGCAAATAATGCTGGCAAAGAGTTTGATGCCTGTTTTCAAGTGGCTGTGTTTATAGGCTTCTGTGCAGTGAAACTGTTTTCTGCAAGTGCAAGAAAATGCTGTGGTTAAAGTGGAAGTTTGCTGATACTTGTTTCTGCATATTCAATTAATTCAAAGAAAGGCATTCCTTGGCCATCAATTTGAACTTCAGACATCTGTCCTGCAGCCTTGTTCCACAGGTTTCATTTTTATTGCCTTGATTAGCAAAGTTCCCATGTGGTGCTGCTTGATAGTCTCAGTTATGATGGATCTAGAGAATGTTGTCCAACTGATATTCAATCATTGTTGTGTTATAATTATACATGTATATGAATATATATTTAATTTTATTTATGTGTCTGTGTGGCTGTGTCTTCGCACATGTATAAAACCCTCTTGTTTTTAAAACCCAAATATCTGGGATCAAAAAGTCTCACCTGTTTTTGCTGCAGTTTTATATAAGCAAAACTTGTAGCAAAGTTAGAGAACTGCAGGTTCCTAGCAACAGTAAAATGCAAGAACAAGAAATCTCAAGCTACCTCTATACTTGTGAAGAAAGGGCAGATAACTCCAGTGTCTAAAATGTTTAATTATAAAATTGTTTGTGACATGGTATGGCTGAAGCCAACTAGAATTGACCAGGTGATCCTCATATTTAACACTGCCTGGTAATCCCCATGTGTTACTCTGGAGTTAACACAGCCCCCGAAGCGTTGTCCCAAAAAGCAGCTCACACAGAGTTACCTCTCTTGAGCTGGGTGCCATGGACAGATTGCTCTGAATGTCACTGAAGCATCCTGGGCTTTTTGTCTTGCAAGGAGTTCATCTTCTACAGTTAAACTTGGATTTTATCCCTCCAGATTCTAGTATCATAACATTATCTGCATATCAGTTCATTTTCTTAAGATTGTCAGCTCTAGTGAGCCATGTCATTAAAAATGTATTTACAGTTATCTATCTACTTCTGTGCAGCAGATACATGAAAAAACCCTAGTGCAGACGGAGGACTGCTTGGGTAACAAATGTATCCTTAGTCCCACTTCTGCCTGATCTCACCTCATGGCTGGCTGGAAGAGGATTTGGCCAGGATTTGGTGTCTGACACCATCAAGTCCCTGTTGCAGAGGGCTCTGCCCTGCTGCTTCTGAAAGCACTGCAGAGCAAACACTCAGCTGCTGACTCAACTGTGCAAGTGAAAGAGGTCATCATACTGGCGTGCTATTTCCACACTTCTTAGGAGTCTACTAAAACCCACAAGCCCCTTTCTTGTCTGGATTTTGCTTGAAGTTTGTGAGACAAATTTCCTTCCAGTGGGACACTGAGTCTTTAAGTATATTGTGGTGACTATGGCTCACTAAAAGTCCCAGTGTTTTGAGCTCAAGACTGAAATCTGGTCCAAATGGCAGGTCATCTTCTGCCTGCCAACACTGTCTCTTATATTGCTCCTTTCTACTCTTTGCTTGCCATCAGCTTGATACCGATTTCCAGAGATGGAGACAGAATAGTTCACAGATGTAACAGGGAAAGCAATACGACTGTCAGAACAGGATTGGGTTCCAACACCTTTTCTGATACAAAGAGATTACCTGTTTTCCCAAAAAACTACGATCAGTGCAATCATGACAACAGACAGCATGAATCCGAGGATGGAGAGTATGACGGTGACCACACTGCTATCTAAAGGAAAACAAAGAACATCAGCCAATGCATGTAAACATCTCACTGTTAAGCCACTGTTAAGCACTGTGATGTCTTTTCAGATGATAAATTAGGAATTAACACCAAGCATTGCACTTGCCTATCACCGGACTGATACCATGGCTCATTTCTCCTCCATCCATGAAGGAGTTAAATGACAGGCTGTCAGAGCATCAGCACTTGGCTGAGCTTTGAGTTGGATTCACAAACTGGATTAAAGCAACTTGAAGTGTGCTGGCACTTCCCATGCACTGAAACCAGGACTCACTGTGTCCTCACAGCAGCACAGAGATGACTTCTAACACCTGTAATGCCGAGGTGCCCCTGGGGACTGAAGGCACCCAAGGACCACAAAGATTATTCATGTGCAGTGAGGAAATTTTATCCTGTGTTGCATTTGTGGTTCAAGTGCCATATTCACACTCAAGCCCAGGGTCGTGTTTCACAGTTTTTTGTGCCTTACCCAAAATGCCTGGTGCAAGCTCTTCCTTCTCTTGGCAAGCCAGCCAGAAGCAAACACTGAGTCAGCCTTCATCTGCCTCTGCACCCACACCCTAATGCTCTCATGGCAGCATTTCCTTTGACCTTATTGCCTTTGAGTGAGATTTAAATCTTCATGGAGAGCCAGCCTCAGACCAGAGCAACCCAGCTGCTCTGAGTCACCTCCTTGGAGTGCCTGTGTCTGTGAGAGCTGACCCTGCTGTGGCCGGGGGCTCTTCCCTCCCCATTCTCTCATCCCTGCTGCTGCTGAGGTTGTCCAGGGAGCCCAGGCCCCAGCTCTGCTTTTCTTAGAAGGATCAAAGTGTTTTCAGCCCTTACAGCTTTCTGTGGAACGCTGCTCTCGTGCTGTCCTGAAGCTCTTGGACGTGCTCCATTCACTCCATGTGCCCTTAAAAAAATCTCCATTGGGCTGAGAACGTACTTTCACCTCATACGATGCTTCATTTTCAAGGTTTTTCCCCAGCAATTTTACCTGAAGGTATGGTGACTCTATTGTCTAAACACACACAAAAAAAATACAATTATTTTTCCAGCAGGTAGAATTATCCTCGAGTTCATCAAAATATGTGAGATCAGGTACATCCCTGAAATACTGTGCTGTTTACTGTCATCTCTCTAGCTATTACACAGGTGCTTATCAGGGCATCAGCCTACTTAAACAGCAGCATAGTCCAGATAATATTGAGAAGAGGGACAAATGCCGGGTAAAAGCCTTTTGGAAAACAGCTGCGAGTATTAACTGTGCTTTGCAGCAGCTGACATTGCAGTAAGAGATATATGCTTCCCTGAAAAGGCTTAGAGGAGATATGGAGAAAAAAAAAAAACATTTTTGCAGCATAAAAAGACAAATGTCTGAGAGAACAGTTACAGTGAAGATGCTGAAATCCTGCAGTGCAGCTCTGATGCCCTCCATTTCAATGTATTTTGCTGCCTGAATCCATTTTCTTTTTCCCTTAAGTTCTTTGATGTTTGATCTTTGTATATTTTCAAGCCTAATCAACAAGGAGGGAGATTTAATCTGTGAAACAGAGAGCAGTTAATAAGCAAACTCTAAGTGATGTCCAGGTGTTAGAAAAAGAAATTACTTGTGAGTAGAATTGCCTTGTTAAGGTTTGGGTCTTGGCATGCTTCAATGGTGTAGGACCCGGGAGGAGGTTAACAAAGCTTAGGAAAGATACAATGTGGTAATGGACACAAAGAGTGAAGATGTTTTGGGCCATAATAAAGGACTTTTGGCATAATGCCCAAGATAAGGAAGAAACTAATAATGACAACTTTATTGTTAACTGTGCTGAATCAGCTCTGAACTGGGTAGAAGGTAATTCTGTTTTGGGCCATAATAAAGGACGTTTGGCAGAACCCCCAAGATAAGGAAGACACTAATAAAGACAACTTTACTGTTGACTGTGCTGAATCAGATCTAAACTGGGTAGAAGGGAATTCTGGAAGGAGCAGATCACGACTGCTGACTCACGGCCCACTGGGTCATGAGACCCACCAACTCAAGAGAAGACAAAGACTGAGCCTGTGGGCTAATTAGCAGGAGACGTGAGAGAATCATTAACTGATAGAAGATGGAACACTAATTATTAAGAGAGGTATGTAACTTGTGGCCAAGGGACACTAATTAGTTTGTTTGCTAAAATGTATAAATAGTAAAATGTTGTGGTAGTAGGTGTGCTTGATTTGGGGAATACCACTGAGCATCCAGGCTTGTGCAACTGTAACAATCAATGTCTCTATCAGGTGTGTAATTACTGGGTTGTTGCACTGGGTTGTTGCACAGGTAACAAAACTGATTTTTATGGACAACACTGTGTTCCCTCTGTAAAACTCAGGTGTAGTCCATGCTTTCAAACATTATGACTAGCTTTTGCGTGGCTCCCCTTGTGACAGGGGACACAGAGATCCCTGCAGCTGGGCAGCCCCAGTCAGACCCAGCTCACACACAGCTGCAGCCTCAAACAGCCTGAGATGAGAGAGCTGCAGGACTGCACTGGAAGCCTGGAAGCATTCAATGGAAAAGGAGATGTGAAGAAACTTGCAAAATAAGTAAAGAGGTCACACATTTTACTGATTGATGAGCACAGAAAATAACAGCAAAATCACCACAGCAAAGAACAAACTTAGAATAGTTTAACACATTATGTCTTCTATTCCCACTGCAAAGCCCAAATGAATGAAACCTCTTTTGACTGATGAAATCTCCAAATGCCAAATGTTGCACCTTTCCAAGTTTTCAGATGGAGATCTGCAGAAATGCAGATTTGATAATTTTTACATGGTACAAGTAATTTTGATAATGTTTAGTTTTGGAAATTAGTGTAAGCACACCAATACATCATCACTTACCTTCCAAGTACTTTCTTTCCCCCGATAGGCTACTTGGTGTACTAATTTGTCCTTTAAGTATTTCTTCCTCGAGTGTGGTGTACAGTAACGAATAAGATATTCATTTGCCTCCCTTTCATATGTGATATTTATAGCAAATGGTACTTCAGGCTTAACTGCAAATGACAATAAACCAGGATATAAGAGGAGCAGAATAATGTTACTAGAAAATAAACAGGGTGTGAAATGAAAAAAAAAAAAAAATGTCTACTTCAAGTTACAGCCCTGTGGGGTGACCTATCCTGAGGAAGAACTCTCCTAAGTTAGGCAATCCTCATGCTGAGTCCCAGCTTATCTTTACACCCTGAGAGGATCCTGAGATCTCTGGGCTTGGTTTTGACCTGCTAGAGAAGCAGTTGCACCAGCAGGGGAGGTGCTTGTGAGGGATATAATATTAGTCTTGGAAAGCAATTCCTGAGCATGCCCACCCCTGTGGCAGCTTGAAGGCCTGAAATTTAGTCCTTCTAGTCAGTGCTAGAGATGGAGGTCCCTGGCAAAACCCACCCGGGAGGAGGCACTGGAAGAATAACCTGTGCTCAGGTATCACTGTGGCTGTTCTGTCAGGGCAGTGGGACAGAGGGAGGGACAAATCTGACAGTGTCAGATAGACCAGAGTGGGCTGTGGGTCCAGACCCTTGCTATGAACCCACATCTGAGCTGGTGTGCAGGAGACTGTGCCAAATACCATCTGTGTAAGTACATCAAGTCCAAAATGCAGCCCTCAGGTCTCTCCCCAAGCCAAGCCTGAGCTGGATGTGCTTGAGACCTGCAGGGACTTGTGGCTGAGGCACTGAGGCATCCTGAATTCTCTTTGCATAAGTACATCAGCTCTCACAGCAACACAGAGCCTACACCTCTCTCCTCTCAAGAAAACACATAGAGCCTTAAATT
>VWZU01010027.1:81800-108601 GCA_013397095.1 Sterrhoptilus dennistouni | reverse complement strand
GTTCTCACTCCTGCAACCCCCAGATACTTAGATCTTCCACAGTTTGTAGAGTAGGAACTGCCAGAGATGGTCCAGGATGGCTCATAAAATAAGACATAATGTAAGATTATTAAAAAACTATTGGACTGTGATAGAAATGTTTCACAAGAGAGGGATGTTGTAGTGTCTACTGCCAATAGGAAACAAAGCAATGTGGCACCAGAGAAGAACAGAGAAGATTCTGTCCTACACATGCTTCACTGCTGCCCTGGAATGACACTGGTTACCAAGAACAGTAAACTCTGTGTATCCCCTCCTCCCCTTGAGTTCCTATTTCTTATCTTAGGCAGGTCCCTGGTGAGGTGCCTGGTGTGTCTTAGCCTGTTCACAGTTATCAGAGCAGGATGCACCTTGTTCAGACTGCAGAATACACCATGATGTGAAGTAAGATCTTGCAACCTTGTGTTCCCTGTGCTCGTGCTATCTGTGGGATGGACAGTCCCTCAACTGCATAGTTGCTAGTCAGAAATGAACAAAATGTCCCTGCTTGGCAGTCCATTCACACCCAGGAACAGCTGCTTCAGCCATGGATGGGATTCAGTCCATGTTCAGGTCTGGGCAGTGTCACAATCAGCCTGAATTCAGCTACGCATTTTCAATGGAGGTTAATCGTGTCTGGCTGAAGCAAGGGAAACACCACACTCTGAAAACACCTCGATCCACACTAAATGCCCTGCTAAGGTGCTATTTTATGCTGCCTTTGTGTCATCTAGATTGGCCCTTAGGCTTTGTGCTGGGCTGTTTTTTCCCCAGTTACCACTAGAACTTTAAAAACATCCAAAATGTTAAGTGTCTCACCAATGTCAGTTACAACCAGACTCCTGCAGACCCTTCTCTTCATCTCTGAGTACATGCAAACATCTCTGTTTGAGAGTATATCAAGGAACTGTAAGAAGAATACATCTTCCTGTTTCTTCATGTCGGAGCAGGCGTAATTGTTGTAATCCTTGGTACTGTTGGCCAAAGTGACACGATAATAATTTCTTCTCAGTGTTAATATGACTCGATTACTTACTATAAGGGATGGATCCTGCCTGCTCATTTCTGTCATCTCACTGAAGTGAGACTTCATGTGAAATAAGAAATAATGCAATGCAAATGAGGAGTTTGAGATTGATAGTGTTTTTCCTTGTGGTCCTTGAGCACAATAGCAAAGTGACATGCATCACATTAAGCATCATGGAGCTCTTGAGAAAAAAGTGCGATTATTTAATTGGAGATGTATGTATTAAAACATTTGCATCTCTAAAAATTACCTTACCACTGCCATTTTTAAATATAGGGCAATGTGTTTTGAAGCTCTTTATTGATTTAGGTGGTAGCAAATAGAGGGTCAACAGTCAGCCTGGCCATGAAGGAATCACACGGCAGTTTTAGAGCTTTTTTCCATTTCTCTGGCTCCCATGTTTTAGAACTGCCATAAAACTTCAGTCAAAACCCATAATAAGTTCCATGGAAATAGTAAAATTCTAATAAACTATTAGAAAAAAAAAAAGGGAATAATGAGTGACTAATATATAAAGACGTAGAAAAAATATCCAGAAAAAATATTCTTTTTTTGGCTGCCACACATCTTTCAGTTTCAGGAAAAATAGAAAACGGGAAAAGGATCTACATGCTCAAGAAACAAAGTCTGATCTTCAACTTGGTGCAACAGTGAAAAAAAAAAGGGTGGAAAGAGTTTCAAGGCCTTGATAGGAAGTGGAGATGACTGATGTATTTGATAACTGTTTGAGGTTTGTGCGCTTGTTCAAGTGTATTTTCTTGTATGTCTCTCTGTGCAAAGACAATAGATGACTTTTTGTCTTAACCTAGATGCAGGTATTTTCTTGGATGTGGAAAATTAACCTTCTGCTAAAGAATTTTCTATGGCAAGGCGTTGTGTCTTCAAAAACATATTTTTAAATACCATTTAAATTAAAGTAAAAAAGCTCTCAGTTCAGGCTGGGCTACATCTATATTACAGGTGTTCCAGAGCAACAGAGGCAAGATCAGGACTATTGGAGACATTATAATCCCCTTTAGAGACCCTTCCAGCTGTTTCTTTTTCTCTTTCAGGAGTTTTGTTCTGCTTTTGTAAACTACTCTTCTTTGCTGAATACAGTACTCAAATTCGGCAAAACACTTTGAAGCAGTATTTTGTCAAGCTTTGCTGCCCATTTCCCTGCATGTGGCAACGTGACTCACTAGTGCACAGCATTTCACTTCCTAGGTTTTACTGAGGGATAGACTGACAGCACTTACCACAGAGACAGGGTGTAGTTAGTGTTGTAAGGAGGCAGCTCGGTGAAATTGCAGGTCAGGCTGCTAAAGGAGTCCTTAATTTCCAGCTGGCTGAAGCAATCAATGTCAAAATTGTCTGGTTCATCATCCCCGAGAGTCCCTAAGGAGATATTCACAAGATGTTACTGAAGTAAACCTGTGAGTGTATTTGATTTGCAGCTCCATTGCCTAGGTGGTTTCTTCATGTGGCTGCCTGAAAGAAAGAGGATCAACCCACCTGTTTCATGAGAAGCAGACAAACCTTGTCCAAAATGGAGTTAAAAGCAGTTTTCACCTTTCAAGGTTGCTCTCTCCCCCTGCATGCCAGTGAAGTCCACCCACTTGCAAGAATATTTTGGTGCCATGAGGCAGCTAAGCCACATTTTGATTGTACTGGAAAGCTTTCTGAAATGTCACGAATTTGGGTTCAGGAGGGAAATCTCTGCCAGAATGCATGGCTTCCTGCAAATTTGCTTCAATGACTAATAACACAATCATGATTTGGCTAAAAACATAATTCTAGAATCCTACACTTGGCAGGTATGAGGCTAGTGATACAAAAAATGATACTTCTGAGAGAAATCCTCTCTGGCAGATAATGCCAGTTCATCCTCATTTCATAAAATCTCACCCACTATAGCCAAGTGGATGGGCAAAGGGTTATTTTCATTAAAATAATAATAATAATAATTATTATTATTAATAATAATGTTGTCATTATTATTACCCTCAAATGGATCCTAGGGGCAGGAATGCCTGACTCCTTTTGCCAATGGTTAAGGGTAGCTGTCATGATACATAAACCTCTTTCCTGAGTCAAGGGATTATGACCCCCTGCTCAGTCCTCTGCTACCCATTCCTCAGACAGGTCCTTGCCATGTGGGGCACCTAAATCAGAATCAAAGAAAGGTTTGGGTTGGAAGGGATCTTAAAGATCATTTAGTTTCATCCACTATGGTCAGGAATGACACCCAGTAGATCAGTTTGCTCAGGGGCTCATCCAGACTAGCTTTGAATCCTTCCATGGATGGGGCATCCACAACTTCTTGGGGCAGCTTGTTCCTGAGCTTCACTACTCTCTAAGTATAGAGTTTCTTCCCAACATCTAATCTAAATCTCTCTTCTGGCAATTTAAAACTGTTCCTCCTTGTCCTGTTGCTATCTGCTGTGGGGTGTCAGTGACTCAGACTCACAAATGGAGTGGGGAAATGCCCGTTGAAAAATTTCCAACGGAAAATCCCTCACGGAGAAAATGGTGGTCAGCTCTTTCATCTACAGTCAGATTTTGAGTCAGAAAAGAACTCCAGAAGTCAGTCAGAAATGCAGAGAAACACACAAAAACAGTGCAGGCAGAGGCTAGGAAGGGGACTGCTGCCACCAGTTGCTGTGATGGGATGGGAACATTTGATGCTGCACTAATCCAGAACCCACAGGGAGATCTCTCCCTCATGAGCTAATATTCAGTGGCCATTTGTCACCATGAGCAAGTGGTGCTAAGAAATTATTAGTAGTCTTCTCAGCACAGCTCAGGGAGCCCAGAAGGACAACAAATGTAGTGTCCTCTACCAGTGTTACTGCTTTGAGGGGAGAACCTGTGAAGCACAGACACAGGCACAGGCACAAGCACAGGCACAGACACAGGCACAAGCACAGACACAGGCACAGGCACAAGCACAGGCACAGACACAGGCACAAGCACAGACACAGGCACAGGCACAAGCACAGGCACAGACACAGGCACAAGCACAGACACAGGCACAGGCACAAGCACAGGCACAGACACAGGCACAAGCACAGACACAGGCACAGGCACAAGCACAGGCACAGACACAGGCACAAGCACAGACACAGGCACAGGCACAAGCACAGGCACAGACACAGGCACAAGCACAGACACAGGCACAGGCACAAGCACAGGCACAGACACAGGCACAAGCACAGACACAGGCACAGGCACAAGCACAGGCACAGACACAGGCACAAGCACAGACACAGGCACAGGCACAAGCACAGGCACAGACACAGGCACAAGCACAGACACAGGCACAGGCACAAGCACAGGCACAGACACAGGCACAAGCACAGACACAGGCACAGGCACAAGCACAGGCACAGACACAGGCACAAGCACAGACACAGGCACAGGCACAAGCACAGGCACAGACACAGGCACAAGCACAGACACAGGCACAGGCACAAGCACAGGCACAGACACAGGCACAAGCACAGACACAGGCACAGGCACAAGCACAGGCACAGACACAGGCACAAGCACAGACACAGGCACAGGCACAAGCACAGGCACAGACACAGGCACAAGCACAGACACAGGCACAGGCACAAGCACAGGCACAGACACAGGCACAAGCACAGACACAGGCACAGGCACAAGCACAGGCACAGACACAGGCACAAGCACAGACACAGGCACAGGCACAAGCACAGGCACAGACACAGGCACAAGCACAGACACAGGCACAGGCACAAGCACAGGCACAGACACAGGCACAAGCACAGACACAGGCACAGGCACAAGCACAGGCACAGACACAGGCACAAGCACAGACACAGGCACAGGCACAAGCACAGGCACAGACACAGGCACAAGCACAGACACAGGCACAGGCACAAGCACAGGCACAGACACAGGCACAAGCACAGACACAGGCACAGGCACAAGCACAGGCACAGACACAGGCACAAGCACAGACACAGGCACAGGCACAAGCACAGGCACAGACACAGGCACAAGCACAGACACAGGCACAGGCACAAGCACAGGCACAGACACAGGCACAGACACAGGCACAAACACAGGCACAGACAAGATACAGACACAAATGCAGAAAAAGCAGATCCCGTATAAAGCTGCTGTGTTTAACCATCACATTCAAGACAGAGACACAGAGATCAGCTCAACTCTGGAAGAAATCCTGCAGCAGTTTCACCTCCTGCAGAGGTGAGAGTCTTGTCCAGTGCAGCCCTGTGTCATAAGGGTGGGCATGCTTGAACAGTTGTGTATTTGTACCACATACAGTTGCATACTTGCGGGTAAAAATGTGTATTCAAAATCTGGGGGATAGCAAGTAAGCTGAAATGAATCTGTTTAAAATGGAAAACAACCCACCATATTTTATACAGATATATGCACCCAAAACTGACATGCACGGATATGTCATGTTCTAAGTCTCTCTTAAGATTTTACTTGCAACTGCCAGAAGACTTGTTCTATACTCAAGGCAGTATTAAAACTTAAAGGTTAGGATGACAAATCTGCCTTTCTTTATGGCTGCTTGGTGACCTCTGCATATGCGAACTATATATACCAGATTTTGCATCAGCTCAAGACCCTCTCAATCATCCTATTAATAAATGGCTTATAAAAAAATAAATTAACTATTCACTACTGATTTGCTGAAAAGTTACAGAAACTTGAATCAATTCTCTATCAGTTTGGTTACAAAATGAAAAGTAAAAAAGGTTTAGTCTTGCAGTTCAAACAGCCATTCAAGGTTTAAGCAATGCAGTGCAGCTTTGGAGCCACACTGGAAGGGAAGCTGACTTTACCACTTAGACATTGAATTTTCACGTTGAAATTATACAGTTTCTTATTAATGGAAATAATATAATAATCATAGAATATATGATAATGAAACCTCAGGAACAGTGTTAAGTAAGCAGCTTGAAATGCTATTTCTGCTATGGTTTTTCCTTGGGCTGACTAATTTTTTTGTCTGACATAAGTATGCACGTAGTCTTAGCCTCACTACTGCCCTAAACCTCAGAACCACCACGCACAAATGTGTTTGCTACGTGAATGGTTTTGGTGAGTCTGACATGACTCATTCTGCTAAGGACTCTTCACTCAGTTAAAGATTTACAAGATTATTGTAATGTTTGCCTTGAGAAGCCCAGACCAGGCAGAACCAGGAACCTGGCTCTGCTGAAATCAAGGCAGAGCTTGGGAAGGAGCAATTGTAAACTGGGATGAAAACTGCTGTCATAGCTACAGTCATGACAGGCCCTTCACAGAAATGATTCTCTCTTGGGTTTGGACAGCATCCAACAGGATGGTTCAAACCACAGAAGGAATCTCAGGAGCCCTTAGGAAGAGAGGGATGTTAGCAGAGGCTAAGGACATGTTTCAGCTTTATGCTCGAGAGCTGCCAGGACTGACAGCAACATGCAACACCAAGAGCACAGGTAAGCACTGACTGTCTCCACGGACAGGGTAATTGTGAGACCTCTAGCACTGATGTGATTCAGGCAGAATCTGCTTTAGTCACAACAGTTTAGGTGTTGCAGAAACCCTACAAGTGTGGGTAGGATGACCACTGAAAGTGCCCTGCCCGTGAGCCTCCCATGCCGCCTGCACCCTCCCTGCCTGCCCCTCCTTAGCTCTGCCTGTAGCTCTCTGAGGCCTTTTGGGGGTCTCCAGCACTTCTTCCTGGCTGGGGGACAGCAGCTGGGAGGCAGTCTGATGCTCAGAAGAGAGGAGGAGATGGAGGCAAGTGCTGCAATTAGCTCTTCCCTCCTCTGTCCATAGGAGTGCCTGTAATGGCAAGTTCATGCCTGAGTTGGCTACTGGCACTTTGTAATGAGGCTGGGCAAGTCAGAGAGGCAAAAAGTGAAAGTCAAATATCAATCATGGGTGATTTCACCCTGTATTATCTGTTGGCCAAACACAGGAGATTCATTAAGAAGTCATAAAAGCTGCTAATTGCTCAGTGGGGTTTTCTGAATCTGTCTCCAAGTATAAGGAAATAATGATTTACTCATGTTACTGACAATCATATCTGATTTTGGGAAGCCCTGAAGATTTCAGTGACACCAAAAAAAAAATCACTAGCATTGAACATTCCTCACCATAGCTGCTTTCCAAAGCTGGCTCTAAACCACTGCCAGTTGTATGAATAAGTGGCAAATAAAAATCCCAGGGTGGTTAGATGCAGTTCTGAGTCAATCCTTGGGATTTTTTTAATGAAAAAACTTACCATGCATATCCTGTCTATGTACATATGTATGTATGTACAACTGTCTGGATACGTGTGTTACAATACGTAAGACCCAGCAAAAAATTATATTCCCTAACTGAGAGAGAACATAAGAACACAACCATTTTCCTCCTAAAACCTGGAAACTCTTTTGTTCCCAAACAATAGAGCTCTAACCTACCCGTAACTGAGTGATAGCCCATGTCCATCAGGCATAGTGCACAAAGTCTTGTTGCTGTTGTTTAGTGTCAGACAAATAAGAGTTTAGCAGATCTGGGACTGAATCGCTAAATCAAACTTTTCATCTCCCTGTTGAGAAAAGGAATAGCAGCTTGAGACAGTGGTTCTATTTCTGCTTATTATGTTTTTGTATTCTGCTTATTTATGTTTTTGATCTTGATACTACTAAATAATTTTTGTTTCTCTAAATGAGATCAGAAAGTCTACAATAAGGCTGAATTTAAAGTGCTGTCAATTTATAATTATTTGCTGAGTAGGGGATGAATGCCATTAGTGATGTGATGTGATGTGCTGTGAGAACCCCCTGCCTGAGTAGCTGCATCAGTCATGCTATGAGGGAGACTGGGACTATATCCCAGATACAGCTGATGAAACTGCTTAAAGAAAATGTAAAAATTTGGCTTTTGAAGTGGAACAGTTTGGGCCAAGTTTGAACTACATCAAAAGGTTTTATTTGGAGATCAGCAAGGGTAAAAAAAGCCAGAACCTCACCTGTCTCTAATGGCAGCCATGAGCTGCAGAAGGGTGAAGTTATCCCTGTTCCCAGACATAAGTTCCCACACAAATGGTAGCTACAACAAGGATTAACAGGTCTGGCACTGCATGCCCTGTGCATACAGTTATGGTCTCCCTTATTTCATGTGGATTTGAATGTTATAAGGACAGCAGATTTGGGGATTAAATTAAATAGGTATTCCCCAGTTCCACCTCAGGCACTGACACTAAAGAGAGATTGGAAGTTAAAACATGAGTGTATTTAATCACACAGTTGCATTCTGGAGCTCTTAACTTAGGTTTTTCAAGATCATACGTGAGTGGAAAGATGAAGATGAAATGACTCACCATCACCGTCTGCAGAGGTGCAACCACTTTCCCCAAAAGTGGTGTGGAGGAACATGGCGAAAATGCTCAGCACAGTACTGGGCTGTGTCATCCTGGGCACGCTGCATGTGTGCAGTGGGGCTGTGCACACCGAAACCCGCACTGCGCCTTTATAGCCAGGGGAAATGTAAACATGCCTACGCACAGCGGGGCTGGTGGCACCAGGCAGGAAGCCAAAGTAAAGATAACTGCTGAGCTTTTATTGTGAAACAGCTTCTCACTCCTGGACTGAGCACATTCTGGATCAGGCCACCAACTAATTAGGGCAAACTTGGTAAAGCCCAGTGGGAAAGGGAGCACGTTTCATGGACAGGGGTCCTGACTCGGCTGGCGTGATTTGTGCTGCTGTCTCCCTAAGAGCATGATATAGTCCTGGCATACACTTTGCTCCCAAGAGAGGTGCACAGGTCCAGGGGAGAAAAATCTTCTCGGCATGAAACATTAGGTATTGTTCCTTTTGTTCATTCTCTAACTACCAGGATCAAAAGCAGCACTGCCAGCAGGTGATTCTTTGCTCTTGTGAAACCCTAGCTGGAGCACTACATTCAGCCCCAACATAAGAAGGACAAAGGCATGTAGAATCAAGTCCAGAGGAAGCCAGTAAGCCAGTAAGATGAGGAGAGAGCTGGAAAACACCTCCTGCACAGACAGGCTGAGAGAGTTGGTGTTCTTCCCTTCATCTCACAGAAGAGAAGGCTCTGGGGACATTTTATCATGGCCTTTCAGTAAGTAAAGGATGCTTATAAAAAAGATGGGGAGAAATTATTTACCAAGGCCTGTAGTGACAAGACAAGGGGAAATGTTTTTAAAATAAAAGAAGGTAGATTTAGATTGGGCAAACAGACGAAATTCTTCCCTCTGAGGGTGGTGAGGCTCTGGCACAGGTTGCCCAGAGAAGCTGTGTCTGCCCCATCACTGGAAGTGATCAAGGCCAGCTTTGAGTAGCATGGTCTAGTGGAAGATGTTGCTGTACATGGCAGAGGGGTTGGAACAAGGGAGTCTTCAAAGGTCCCCCCTTTCAACCCCAAACCTTCTGTGATTCTATGAAGTCCTCCATAAGGCAACGATGACCCAGGAAAAATGTGTGATTTAAAAGACTAATCCTGCAAAACCTGGTTCCTGAGAGCAAAGTTGCGCATTTAATATTTTTTCTGGCTTTGGACAAAGCAAAGGTGGAAAGCCAAAGATAAAGGGGTGCTAGATATTTCCTTTGCACCCTTTCTGTGGCTGAATACACTGAGGCACACTGGAGCGTAAAGCAGGGCCATGCACAGGGCTGACTGATGTGGCTAACTACAGGTGAGCTGAGGACCTGAAACAGAAGAGCAAGATCTGGCACAGCCCTGGCTGTACCAAAAAAAGCTTCAGGGAGGAGGTGTAAGGTAAGCTGAGGGTAAAGTTCATAAAAATGCCCAAGCAAGAAGAAAAATTATGACACTGTAATAAGGAGGTTCAGAATGGAAGCCACACCAGATTTTTTTTTTGCAAGGAAATAATTGAAAATGCTCACCAAAGTGAAGAAAGCTCAGGTTTCATAGCCAAGAAAGCTTTCTTCTTTCCAGGATGTCAGGGACTGTCCTGCAGTGTCTCTTGCTGCCCTAGGCAAGGGGCACTGGGTAGCCATGGCACAGTTTCTGGATTCCCTGCCCAGTTTTAATAGGAAGAAATGGCCTCTTTTCCACAAGAGCTCAGCAAGACTGACTGGAAGATCTCCAAAATCTGTATCAAGCCCTGCCTTATGGAGCCTCTCTGGGGCTTCCCACCAAAGCATTCCCTGCAGGTGCACTAAGCCTAGGTAGGTACGGAAGAGCAGGTTGGGCTCTCTGGCCAGCATTTCGGCATTTACTGTGTGTCTTGCAGTTTTATGACTCTCCTCTTCTCTTCTTTCTGGCCAGGGAAGAGCACAATTCATCTCATCCTAACACAGACATTAAAAAGATGAAATCTAAACCCCTAAATGCATTTATTTCCCTCCACTGAATTAAGAGAGAGCCCAGGGTGAGGCAGGCTAGATACCTGCTCAGCAGACCTCTACCATACCTCCCACCCACCAACAGGAGAGGGACCCTGCCTGGCCACCCACACAAAACAGGGGATGGGCACAGTGCAGGGGAGTGGCATCACCATGGGCTGACTGAGCCTCACTCGAGAGCTTGACTTCTACAGAACTGTTTGTGTCACTGCTAAATTCACACAGTACTCCTTCAAGAAATTCCCTCTCTCTGAGTCAGCTGGGGGGACTTTAGCAGTTACTTGTACTCATCTCTCTTGCTCAAGTTTTCTGTGCTTGACCAAAGTACATTGCAGCCAAACTTGAATAAGTGAGATTGAGTCCTGGTGATGCCTAAGGCCTACCCCTTGCTTGCTTAAGAAAAGACTAGTTGAGAATTTCAATGCTTTTCTTAATAATCTTCCTTATCATATTTTTCTAAAACCCCTCAAGATAATTTCTACCTCATTTGCAGCCAGAAATATCATTAAAGAAAGGCTCTCCTATGCAAATTGGTCACTATTGAGAAATGACACCTTCTCACTTTAAATTTGTCTTGTTTATAATTGAGTGGGCTATCACTTTGATCTTTTTTTTCCTGTTTCAGTTGGAGCAAACTGAAAGTCTTTTCAGACATAATATTTTTGTTGAATATGAATAATCTTATTATCAGAGCTGCGCTGCTCAGGGGATTTCCATGTTGTCATGGCTGCATTTAATCTGGGTGGGGAAATGAGGGACCACAATGAAAAGAAAAAAAAACTAGTATCAAGAATACCCTGAAGCAAAAGTACATTTTGTTTTACTTCTGCACCTCTGCTTTAGCAGTTGTTTCATTTCTAGGAGATATTTGACTTTATCCATCTCACCTTGTGGCCTTTCTCAAATGTCTGGGACCTAGGCAATGAAATCTCTGAGTCTAAAGTTAGGACAGCTGAAGGGTTAGTACCCAGAAGCTAAAAGAAAGATGGATTACTTTTCACTTGCAATAAGTTTAGACTGCTTCTGCCTCCTCATTGAAGATTCTGCAAAAACACCCAATAAACCACCAATAACAAAACCAACCCAAAACAAAACCCTCCTCTGAATTAAACAGGTAACAGTTGAGAGTCCAGCAAAAATGTACCTGTTCTTCATCAGTATGCTTGCTCTCTTTGGGTCCCAAAACTCTGTTTTGGAGCTTCTGAGTCATTGTATGCTCTCTTACATTTTTAGCCATTAACAACAGGTTACAACATCCATGACTATGAAAAAGAAGATTTTCAGTGCCCTATGGTGCATAAATGTGGGCTGTCCATACAGTGTATTGGCTCCTCAGCACTTTCTGCTGACCCCTACATATCCTCCAGTTCTTTCTTGGATTATCACTTTTGTTGCAGCTATTGACTAACCAGGCAAGTGATCCACAAGTTAGCATCCATCTTTGTTTTTTATACTATTTGTTCACTTATGTTTGGTTTTTTTTCCTCCATAGGACACAAAAATATTTTTTGATTCTGCTTGGTTCCAAAATTGCAAAAGGTCTCTGCACACATGCTAAATTTAAATCTGTTACAAGTATCTGTTTAGAAAGATGAAGTGAAGAAATCCCTTCCTTCTATCAATAACACTTTTCAAAGGCTCCACTTCAGGAACTCCCAGAACCTCTGTGAGAAATGCACTGGAGACAGGACCTGGTACACTTATGAATGGAGGATACAGACATCCTTGTGTTTGAGGAGCTCAGTGGTGTGTCCTGGGTTAGATACCCATGGGTACCCATGGTCCNCTTTTCTCAAGTTGGTCATAGTTGGTAGGAGCTGTTGGCATTCTTGGTCCTCTCTAAGGCACAGGGGCTCCTCTGTTTGTATTATGGAAATGGTCAAAGAGACTTCCTACTTCGACTTTTTTTTTTAACCAGATATGCCAGAAACCAGAAATCTTCCAGCCAGCTTCAGATGTGAAGAGAAGGACTTCTACATAAATAAATAAATAAATAAAACAAAAAAGGTCTAGAATCTTCTTTGTTGTTGTTGTTGCTTCCTGATATTTCTTGCCTTTACCTGCTTCATAAATCTTGCTACACGTATCTTCTCTCTGGCAGAGGCATCTCAACAGTCCCTCAGCTGGGTTAGCCTTGGGCTGTTTTAAGAAATGTTCTGCTGGCCCAAGAGCAGAAGCATGTGGGAGCCAGTCTTGCTTAAGGCGACATAGCCATGAGCATAATTGAAGCCTTGGGTGAAGAACAAAGCCCTGAGATTAAATGGATTTACTCTGCAAAACATTGTGTTTCATTTATCACCAAATTATTTTGGTCTGCAGAGTGTGAGAGCAGTGCAGGGTGGAAAATACAAGTTTGTCACCATATGGTCCTGAAGAATGGAGCCTTGTGTGACAAAGTAAAGGAAATTTTGAAAAATTTTTTTAACTGTCCTTGTCATTGAGGTTTTGCCACTTAAAATTGCTTTGAACTTCCCCAGGACTCATAAATTGGCACCATAATATCAAGGAGGACTGTTATACTGAGGGGAAAAATTCAGATAAGATGGAAAAAAACCACTGCTGGTTAAAGTGTAAAGCAGGAGGAACTGATGTGCACTTTGGTCAGACATTCAAATATTCTCAGATGAGACAAAAAAAAACCCCAACAAGATAGGCTGAAAAAAGTGATCTTTTTTCTCCTGTCCTTACTGAAGAGATACAACAACAGCAGAAACAAGAACAGTCATATTAACAGGTCTGTACTTCTTTTATTTTCTTGCTAGTTTCTAAATCTTCAGGGTGCTCAGGATATTATTTTCAACTGTCCTCTACAATAATCCAAGTTAAAGCATAAAGACACAAAAGCTTAAATTGTTTTTACGTTATTTGTTTTAGGTCTAAAACAACATCTGCAAGATGCATTATTCACTTTTGAGATCTGGTAGGAGACCACCTGTACTTGCTCATACACATTTTTCAGACACTGTGCTGGGCCAAAACCCTATTGTTTTGGTGACAATGAGGCATTTTGTGAATGTATTTTAATTCTGTAAAATGCTTCATTCTGACTCCTGCATTTTCTAAGTTAAAGTTTTAGATTTTCATTCTTTTTAATTAATTTCGTTTTAGAATTGCCTTTGGTTTCAAAATCTGAATTACTAAAAACTGATTTGGTTTCATCTGAATATTTTCTTTAAGAATCTGTCCACACCAGCTGTGGTTGCTTTTGGATATTTAATATCTCACCATGGCCTTCTTGCATGCAGACCATTCCAGAAATAAATGCCAAGGGAATGTAAGAGGCACAATTCCAATACATAACTAGTACATGACTCAGAGCTGAACTCTTTTAAGCTTCAGATGAAAATCAGGCATAGACCTTAGCAAAGAAAAAAAAAAAGAGAAGATGATACCCGATGGCATCTTCCTGTAAAACAGAACAGATGGACAGAAATCATCTGGAGGAAGCTGAGGCTAGTGGTATGTGTGAATGAGCAAGAAGAACCTGAAACAGTGTTTGTAATATTTATGTCTATTGTGTAATATTTATGTTTATTGTGATACGGGGCTTCCCCACCACCAGGTAAGAGGGAGGGAGGTGGGAATAGTGTGCATCCAGTGAGAGTGGCAGCACCTCCTTACTGCTCCCCTTCCCCACCTGGGCAGGTGCAGGATCTGCCTGGCAGTATGCAAGTACTGCCAGCAATGGCTCCTACAGTTATGGAGGTGAACAACAGCAGGAGCTGAAACTCGGGAAAAAAACCAGTGTTGAGTGCAGGTGTTGTGGCAAAGGCAGGATGCCCTTGGCCCCTGGGGACCTGGGGACAGGTGGGATGGGAAGGACCATGGTTGCTGAGCTGGGTGCCCTGACAAGAGGCTGACGCTGCCAATGTTTGTTCCCTTGCACCATTTCCATGGGTTTTGTGCTGCAGCCCTCAGCTGCCAACTCCACCATGTCCCAGTTCTCATCCCTGCTCCCAGAGAGCCTTCAGGCAGAGGCAAATCCTCCAAGGATAGGCTGAAGAGGATGACGGGTTTCTAAACCAAGGTTTCTGCTGTTTTAGGTGAATGTGAAGTGGACTTGGTTAGCAACTTGGGTGGATCATGCTGCCAAAGGCAACCTTGAATATCTGCATAAGTTACCTTTGCTTCTCCTTGCCCATCTCAGCACATCCCAGTCTTCTTGCTCATCAAGCAGCCCTGAAGAGGAGCTACAGCCATGCTTACTGTTAGCCACAGGAATAACAGAATTTACTGGTTAAATATACCATGATTGAATATAACCTTGTTGGTAAGGCTAGAGTCACGAAAATATTTTAAAGAATGTATTTTATAAAACATGTACCCTAAGCAAATGAGCACTAGATAAATACTAGATAACAAAAAGTCACAAAGGAGGGCAATAACTTAAATGCTTTTACATTTGAATATGTTTAAAAATCTCTTCCCTAGTATAAAACAGACTTAAAAGTAGAGAAACTGAGAAAATCAGACAAGAAAATGAAATTACAACTGATTGTAAACAGATATTATCAAAGGTAACAAACAGGTATGTTTTTATTGTGATTTGGTTTAGTCCAAGTTTTATACACTGAGATGTTTACAGGTTCAAAATTAATTACATCTATGTTGTACCAATCATATAGAAGTAATGTTTGAGATATCATTAGATTGATGTCTGTAAGCCATGGGAAAATATATGTGATCTGCCTGAAAGATTATCTACTGCTTTTAAAATATGAATGTGGGGATAGAGAAATCTCTGTAACAGGGAAATATAATTACACATTTTCTCCCCATTCACAATGGCAGATTAGTGGGGAGAAAGGGAAATAATGCAGAAAAGGCATTGATTTCAGAGGGCTGTGACAGAACCCCATCTGGCAAAGCTGGCACGAGGATCTGTTGTCATCTTGTCATAAATGGAGAGTATTCAAAAAACATAGAGATAGATTCACATTTGGAAATTCACCAACTCCATCGGATTTCAGTGCTGTCCAGGATAACACAGTAGGCATTCTCCAGGCTGTTTCTCAGCCCAGCTACCAGCAACAGGCTCCAATCTTCTGTCCATGCCCTTTGGGAAAACTCTTTCTTTTAATCTCTGTTAAAGCCTGCTCCTGAGTGCTTTTGGCTGTCTACATTCCTGCTGCAAAATACCCATTTGCTGTCTCACTCCCACTCCTCCCATCCATCCCTGCTCCTCATAGTCCACATTTCTCTTCAGTCAAGCTCAGGGACAGAACTGCTCTTCCCACGTCTCTCAAGGCAGGGTGTCACAATCACCACCACAAGGCCAACAGGCAATACTTGCCCTGCTTCTGCCAGGGCAGGGAACAAAGAATTTTTTTCAACCACTGAAAAAAAGTGATGAGCCACAGAGAAAAAGTAGACTTGCTGGATACCTCCCAAATCTCAAGGGACACATTCTTGTTTGCTTCATTTTTCTTTCATTTTTAACTGTCTCCTTCCCCATGTGGATCAAAGCAGGCAAAATCTCCAAACTAAGGATGATTAGTCTTTCTTTCTCTAGGGGATTAAATTGTGTTACAATATTAAAAATGAAAAGTGATGTAGGACTGAAATCTAGAGCACAATTATCTGCTAAACAGAAATCTTCAGGTGTGGGGTCCAGCAGGTCTATATAGCACAGCAGAACACTGTTTGACATATTATTAGTAATATTATCACCATCATCATCATCATCATTCTTATCATTATTATTCTCATTCTCATTATTATTATTATTTTCATCTACATGGCAATTCTTTATGAGAGATTACTGTGACAGTGAGTCTCTACTGCGTAGTCATACGGGACTAACAAGCTTTTCCAGCTCTCCTTTGCTTCACACTTAAATATATCAGAAAAATGTCCAAAGATATACAAGGAATTTCACCACAGCAATGTAGAAAATGGAAGAAAGAATATAATCTGATCCCGTGAGAATTTCATAGCATGTGAATGGGAGGACTGACTGAATGGTGAAAACAAAAAACCTGCTCCCAAATATGCTGGGCTTTGAATGCAATATGTAAACTGGCCCAGCAATATTTTTAGTCCAGGGAAGATTGGTGGTACAGCCACCACTTCAGATTCTGTACACCTGTAGGTATGAAAGCTGGTTGCTAAACAGTATTATTAGCACACAGCTCTGATCCCCCTAATTTGCTGTGCTGAGAGGTGGGCTTAGAGCACTCTGCATCAGCACAGCTGCATCAGCACTGCTGTTCACTCCCTGGATCCAGACAAGGTGTGCTCCACTGAGTGCTGTGAATGTAACCTGAGGCTGTTCAAGGTAGAACAAACTGTCCTGATGTGGTCTGTCCTGCAGTACAATATTGTTCAAAGAATATTACATTGCTTCTTCTCAAGACCTAAAGTGAAGGAGGAATTAATGCACACCTGTAAATTTGTCTATGCAACTTTCAAACAGCAGACCTTGCCTACTTTGGTTTATAAAAATAAATTGTCAGAAATCCCTACTCACAGAGCTAATAGCAGTCAACAATGAAATTATAATTATATCATGCTTTTGAACACACAAACTAAACTGTAAGGCTTTAAACTTCTCACTCAGTAAAGCAGGTCTTCCTGACACCAAATTTTCCTTCAGCTTTTTGCTGAAGTGCCCAGAGGCAGACACAATACTCTCAATAAGATTCTCACTAATCCTTGTGTGGAGGAATATTGTTGCCACTGCAGTTCTCCACGTTCTAGTGCTTATACACTCATTCTGTATTTACTGGTAATACCAGCTGAATTCTGTGGCCACAGCCTTTCCTAACTCATTTTGGAACCATTAGCCCCATGAACTCAGATCTTTATCTAATAAAAAGGCTATGAGAGTGCAGACATTGACCAGATGACATACAAAATCTGACTTCTGGGAATGCGAGGCTGCTGCTTAGCACACCTATTTTAGTCAGGTCCACTTGGGACAGCAATTACTTAATTTCCTGGGCCTGTTATTGCCTTGCTTACATACCTTCCCTAGATGCAGTCAACCTTCCAGCTGCTTGCTCTGCCTATCTGAGGTGTGCAGACATCACCAGACATAAAAATTATGTCATTAGGAAGCACATTACCCAGAGTGGTTCTGATCAGCAAAGAAAGGGTCATTATTCTTCATAATTCCAGAATGATAGTTTATGAGATATGTTGCCTAAATACAGTAGAAGAACAAAATTGAAAGGAGAGTTAAAAATTGTAGTGTGAAACACCTCTCAGTGCCTGCAGAGGCAGCAAAAGCAGGAGAAGCTGACCTGAAGTGGGACGTCCTACCCATCTTATAACTGCTCAGTGACCATTGTGTTGCTTGTGGAGAGGTGTGTGCTTGTGTCAGGAACTGCGCAGTGTCAGCATCACAGGAATGGGAGCATGTGTCCCAGAGAGAAGAAGACAAAAGGCCTGACCAATTTTTGGGTCTCTGCACACAGGCATGGTGCAGAACACCCTGGGCAGAACAAGAAGCTATGGCTTCTTGTAAACTAAGGGATGATCCCTCCTGCAGAATTACAGGGTTTGTTCCTTACTGTGGATAAAGCATAGGCCAAGAAGGAGCTTTTTGTTTTCTGTTCACCTTACTGAGCAATATTATAGAATCACAGAAGCATTAAGGTTAAAAAAGACCTCCAAGATCACTGCGTCTCGTCTTTGGCTGCATCACCTTCATGCCAACTAAACCCTAGTACCAAGTTACCACATCCACTTGTTTCTTGAACACCTCCAGTGATGCTGACTCCACTACCTCCCTGGGCAGCCCATTCCAATGCTTAACCACACTTTCCATGAAAAAATTCTTCCTGATAGCCAACCTGAGCCTCCCCTGGCACAGCTCAAGGCCATTTTTTCTAGTTAGCTGGAGTGATCCCCAGCTGGCTACATCCTGTTTTCAGGGAGTTGTAGAGAGTGATAAAGTCTTTCCTGAGCCTCCTTTTCTCCAGGATAAATGCCCCAAGCTTCCCCATCTGCTCCTCACAGGACTTGTGCTCCAGACCTTTCCCCAGTACCTCAGTGTCTTCCTTGCTGTGAGGGGCTCAACTGGACACGGTGTTAAAGGTATTGCTTCACCAGTACCCGGAACAAGGGCATAGTCACTGACCTGGTCCAGCTGACCACACCATTGCTTATACATTTAGGATGTACTTGACCTTCTTGGCCACCTGGGCACACCCTGATTCATGTTCAGCCACTCTGGATCAGAACCCCCAGATCCTTTCCCACTCAGCAACTTGGCTTTGTTGAACCTCACATAACTGGCCTCAGTCCATGGATCCAGGCTATCCTGATCCCTCTGCAGAGCCTTCCAGCAGATTCCTGATTCCATCCATCTGATTCCAGCAGATCTACACTCCCACCCAGCTTGGTGCCACCTGCAAACTGGCGTGATCCCCTCATTGAGATCTTTGATAGAGGTACTGAAACAGGACTGGGCCCAGTACTGAGTCTTGGGAAACCCCACAACTGGATGCAAATATTAACTTTGCTGGCAAGATCTCTTTGCAGTCAGCAGAGGTGCATGTGCTGCAGGAGGAGTCAGCCACATGCAGGCCCTCAGAGGGGCCAGGCAGTTCCCTTTCCATCCTAGCACATACTCTCACAGTTTTAGCCAGAATTTTCTATCACTGCACAAAACTGACTTCTCTCCACTATAATGCATACAGGGAAGATGAATATATGCTGGTTCCACTGTCTACCATGGCCTGAATTAAAATCACATACTGCTGTCTGACTTGTGGAAATGACACTGAGTTTTGTATGTGACACAGTTTTTAACTTAGTTTTCATTCCACAGTGGTTTAAATGCCTTAAAAAAGAAAAAAAAGGAAAATGTCAAAATTAAGTCAGAAATTGATCAGTCATATGAGCCCTCACATGAAAAGGAAGCAATGTTGATAAAAGCAATAAACATGGATTGCTTGCAGGTTATGCAGGCTGCCCAACCTTTCGGTGACCTTGGCCTGAGGTTTGTTTGTTCAAACATGGAAACACACCTACATCCCTTGCTTTCACTTTTGAAGGCAAACACAAGCCAGTGTCAGAGCAGTTGAAACATGACTGCCACGGGAGCCATCAGGTCAAGGTGTCCTGCTCACTGCTAAACTAAGCCTGTGTCAAATCAGCTCACCTTGTAAAGGAAAAATAAAGGGAAAAAAAACAGGGCGTGAAGTAAAATTTCAAATATTGAGCAGCCAAAGAGAAAACCCAAGCCACAACAGACAGCAGCTACTGAAATGCACACTTGCTAGAATTCAAGATCCAAGTGATCAGTGTGGTACTAAGTGCAGGTAAAGTAGGAAAGGATGGCCCTGACCTTGGACTTAGGGATGGGGCAATGATACTATTAATATACTCTGTTTCTTCCTGTGATCAAGTAGAAAAGGAAATCATGAAGTGCATACCTTTTTTTCTCAAGGATTCGGTGGTGAAAACTGTGGAAGCGTTGAGAAGTTGATAGTCTGGGTTCTCAGCTCTCCACTCTCCACAGCTCAGCTGGCTGGAGGAGACAAGCCACTGCAGTGAAGGAAGCCATCTGCATCTGGGCATAGAAGAGAGCAGGTTCCTGCTCCTGTGAGGAGTAGGAAAGGCCAGGAGAGACACTGAGACAAAGGACCCTTTCACCCAGCATTGCTACCTGGCCCAAGGCAAGCCAGAAGGCAGGGTGCTGGAGTGCCTCATGGCTTGTAACCTGCTCTGGCAGCAATACACTAAACTCACTAATTAGAGTGCAATATTAGTCTTCAAACATTTCCCCAAGTCACAGAATCACAGAACCACAGAACTACAGAATCCCAGAATCCTTACACTTGGAAAAAGCCTCCAAGATCGAGGGAAGCCACTAGTGTAGCACTGCCAAGCCCACCACAAAACCAGATCCCTATGAGGCATATCTACATCTCTTAAATACCTCCAGACAAACATCATTACAAATGATAAAGAAACTGTGCAGGGCAATCAGACCTTCACTTGAGCAAACTGTGGTCAACTTCAGTGTTTGCATTCCCTTCCTTGGATGTTTCATATCCAGTAAATTTTAATAAACCATCCTCCATGGACTCAACCACACTTGGAGGAAAACAAGAAATTATAAGTGCTGACTGCTCTAACCATTGAGAATATGGAGTGTATAGTAAGATCCTCCACCACCACGGATAGATCATTTGTTAATGATCTACATAGTAATGTTATAACTCTCTATAGAAACTCCATTTCACCTACCAGTGAAAGTTTTTGACAATGTTTTATTAATTAGCTTCTCCTGTCAACACCCTTTTTTGCATGCTAAAGCACTCATCACTTGTGAATGCTTATCTGAAGTGAACTTTGCAAGGAAAAGGGTGTTGCATTGCAAATTTACTGAAATCACAGCTTCACACTTTCTCAGCTGTTACATTTCTCAGCTTTCTCATTATTACAGGGAAAAACATTGAAAGTGGTATTTTCCAGTTTAACTCCTACTCAAGGAAAATATTTTCAAAGTAATAAAGTAAAAGAGAGGGGGGAAAACAATTCCAGTGGGATTTGTGCTTTTACTGCGAAGCTTTCAAAACTCCCATGATAAATGTTTTTTTACCGAAAGTTTATCTTGATTGTCACAGCTGATCAACATCTTACATTTATCTGTTACAAGTTGATAACTACCTCGAAGTAGTTGACCATATATTTGAGTAACTAGAGATGGATTTCTGTCCCTGAATTTTAGGAACTATTTTGAGAAGGACTGTACATGGTTTCTTACACAGAATAATGTGCCTTCTATTTCACAGCCCCCTTGTCTAACTGTGGGGCAGTTTTATTGATTACTGTGTATTATCATTCAGCAGTTAAGGGAAAATGTATGTAAAATATTTTTGAGAAATGCCCAGAATTGGGAGTGATTTTATGTTGACTCACTCATGCCTTAGCCTATGCACAAGTAGTACTGATTTCTGTCTGCAGTCTGATACAGTTACCTTCAGCCTCACAGCAAAGAGGATGTAGACACCATCACAAGCACACTTTGAAAAAAGAGTGGAATCAAGCTATTTACAGCGCACTGATTTGGAGCCATTGATAACAAACCCCACAAAATCTTACTTTTTAAGATAAGTAAACCCAAACTTCATTTCACAGAGAGGAAACACAGTCTGCTATGTGAACTATGAATCCAGCATCCTGATACTTTAGTAACTATTTTCTTTTTTGTCCACTTGTCCATGGAATTAAAATACCTGAAAAGGTATTTTGAAAGACAAATTGAGCATTGTTGGTTAGGCAAGCAGATTGGAAAGGCCCCAACATTTAAACAGAACCATATGGTTTGAAATACTTTGTACTACTGCCCTGTGGAGACTTAATGAAGACAATCTTGTTAACTCATTAGTAGCCAGAGGCCACTACATGAATGAATATGCATTTCCAGTGAGGTCATGCTAGCTGTCAAACAGCATTTGGGAAACTATTACTTCGAGAGTAAAAACAATAATAAACCCTTTTATTTCTGCTCCTTTCTGAAACCACAGAAAGACCATACCAAAAAAAAAAAAAAAGCTTTCTTGATCATGAGAACTTTTCATTTGCACTTTTATATCAGTTTCACTTTATTTTCTCTGAAACTGCTCATGCAAGTAAAACCATGATGAGTACTCTGGATTTCACTGCATAATCAAGCCCAGCAACAGAAGATCTAGTGCGAAAAATATACTGTGAATCAGAAAAGCAGATTGCCATATTCTGTCTCGGCCACAAATAGGCAGCTTTGGGTCCTGTATAGGTGTAGCTATCTGCCTCAGGCACCCTTGCTATCTAACAGAGGTTTACGCTGTCACAGAAGTGGTATTTTAACAAACACATGCAGAATCTAGAAGTTTCCTGACAATTGACTCATATGCACATACAAACGAGAAAATGGTGCTCAGATAGGAAGTTATCAAAAAACTATGCTTTCCTGTTTATGTAGTGAGGCCAATACTTATAACTTGAAAAGTTTGGTTTAGTCCTGAATATAATGTCCTTACTAATATAAATCACCAACCCTTCACATTCACTGAATTTTTCTGTTTCAAGGTAAGAATAGGCAGCTGATGAAACAGAGGGTTCAACATCAGGTAGAAACTGAAAAGTTATCAGCACTGAGGACTGTGGAGAGATAAACAACTTCATCTGGTTTGAACTCATTACTTAGTTGGGCTGGAAGTCTTCATAACAGAGATTTTGGAAAGAGAAACAGACTTGATAACTGATTTGTTGTTGATCCAGGTCCATAAATGTTGCTTGCTGTGCTCAGAAGCAGCGGAACACTGAAGCAAGGGGGTGACTTCCTGTGCAAGGGATTTTGTCATAAACACCAGTGAGGCAAAGATAGCTTCCAACACTTAATCCATGTAGCTTTCTACCTGTCTTCATCTATTATTAACAAATATTTTAGGAGGAATATTGTTTTTAAATAAACACTTGAAAACTGATGTGTAATCTAGTTGCTACAAACAACTGTATTATTCACTCAAATTACTAAAAATATAGGACTGATACATATAGACTTAAAATCCATCTTCCAAAACCTAAATTAAATTTGTGAGTGATGAGTACATTGCCACATCTCTCGATCAGTTTATGAATGTCTGGCAAAGATGAAAGGAGCTCAGTATTGGTTTTTTTCCCCAAAAATATTTGAAAATAATAATTTCAATAACAATGAACAGTGATGAATTTGATAGCTCTGCTAATGATGCTTGTCATGCAATTTATTCTGACAGCCTTTCATCTACCATAAAACCACAAAAATCTAGTGCCTTCAAATCTGCAAGAATTTACTACATTTGAAAGGACAGTCTATAGCTCCTATTCTAGACAGTGAGCTCCAGATTCTTACCCTAATTAAACCTCAGCTCCCTTACTAGGTTTCCCATCCTACAAGAGATACAAAAACTCATGTTAGCATGTTTTTTGTTCCATGTCTTCATTTAAACACATTACCTAATAGACTGGTTTTTTGTGTAAAAATAAACTAAAGCAATTCTGAAGAAAAAACATTTGCCTAGGTAGAGTTTTTTATTTACCCTTAAGAAGCAGAAGTGGTTCGTATAGGTGTGGGTGCGACGTGACACTTTTGCCTGTGGTCTATGTGCTAGAGCTGTTTTATCTAATGAGCCACTAGCGTGCAAGCAACCTGCTGCTGGCTGTACGTGTTGGGAATGAATGATTGTGGTCTGCATATTTCTCATAGATCAGCACTCTACAGTTACTTAATTGCATAAGAAAATCTCTGTCTTTTGAAGAAGTTACACTTTTCACAGGTGATAATGGAAAAATTTAATGCTTGGCAAGATGCACAGTCCATCTCCCTTCCTCTTCCTTAACCCTTCCCTTCCCTTGCTTAATCCTTATCTTCCTGTCCCTTCCTTAACTCTTCCCTTCCTTTCCTTAACCCTTTCCTTCACTTCCTTAATCCTTCCCTTCTCCAGAGCTGAAGAGAAAAAAAATCATAGCTTCATAGTACAATGTCACCACCACTTTAAAAAAAATCCATTTTTAACAGAAGAGGTTAACTGGACCAACTTCATGCCCTCTCTAATCCTCAACAGTCATGGACCCTCTGAAGAGGTAGAGAGCTACTTCCCCTTTCTGACTACACTAAGACAAGAATCTTTGTGAAAAAACAAGAAAAGTTACTAATTAATGCTATTGATTTTGCATTTAAAAACCACACAAGACTTTGACAAAGAGGATGAAGAGGTCCTCCAGTGCTGCAATGGTGCAACAATGTGTATCTTTGCCATCTTTTTAGACAGGAGGAAGAAAACAGAGCTGATATGGAGACTCCTGATGATATTCACTGTTTCAATGTTTAAAACATGGATTAAACTCATATATTTAAATGATTATATCTGAGTTGCTGCAGCTACAGCAATTAGTGAGACACTAATTTCATTTGTTTTGTCTATCTGAAAAGTTCATAAAGCCCTTCATTTTTAAATAAACATGATAATCAATTTAACACAGGGACCTTTTAACCACAGTAACACACGAGGACCTAAATCAGGTCAGTTTATGTTTGTGAGTTTGTTAGAAGTGCAACCTACTCAGTCAAATTAGGTCAGCTCACAGTGTCCTGCTTACTGAAATGTGGCTCCAGAGCAGGAGATGCAAAACCTTTCAAAACAATAACTGAGAAAGCCAGAACAAGCTGGGAGTACATCATCTTCTCTTTCAGGTTAGCATACCACATTTGGCTGTTATAAACAGAACTGAGAAAACATATACCAAATATCTTTCCTCAGAAACGTGATTATGTATCCCCTCCTCCAATACCATGTACCTGTTTATTTCAATTGTATTTCTGTCTGAATACAATTGCTTTATCAGACAGGTGAATAACATTCAGGAAATTCTACAATATATTTTCTGCACAGAAAGAAACTCCAGCAATAAAAACCTTACATTTTATTCTTAATTAATTCCACAAAAATATTCCAGTCTTTCTAAGTGTTATTTTTTTCATGCTCATGCATTCTTCGGCTAAGATAACATATATTTTGACATTTGTTTTTTAATTATACAGATACTTCCCTCACTAAGCCCTTAAACATGCTGTTTCCCTAAATCATCTGTTTCCAATCTGTGCTTACTGGGTATTCAGGTTCCTTTATTGATTAATACCTCTTCAATGATTTAATTCTACTAGAATAAGATTATTATCTTACAGCTGCTGCTTCACAGTATTAGTTCCCTATCAATAATGCTGACACATATAGCTTATAAACAGAGGAATGCTCTTCACTACAGCAAATGTGGCACTCCTTACAGGAAGGCAAAGTATCTGATGTGCAAAACATTTTATGGTAATAGAAATTGACAAAACTTTTAGCCAGTCATCCCCAAAACCTGCCTGGACTCTGTAATGTGTATGTTACTCTCAGTTGTGCTTAATAGCCTTTTCAAGAACAGTAGTTTAACAGAGCCAGCTCCATTAAAACGTCAATGCAAGAATGTGATCTTGAAAATCTCTGACAAAATATTTCTAAAATACTGTGCAACTACTGCCAAAAAAATCTAATTTTACTTGATTTAATGTATGGATTTGTAAATCATTGTTATGGGATTTGAGTTTGCGGTTCTAAATATAGAGCAGATAACTATTCAGAACTGGTATCATCACTTACCTGTAGATTAAAAAGGACAAGTGAATTGATCTGAAAACTCAATTTACAATTCTTAAATCCATTTAACCACTTAGCCTGCTCTCCCACTCTGAGAGTGCTTAGACCACTTATAAACATATATAAATCTAACCTAGATGTGAGCTCAGTGTTTCATAACTAAGCCTCCAAGAACATTAATGCAATCAAGATCAGCTGTAAAACTCATCAGCAAAGAATTAAACATTAAATACTTTGCCTTCAAATGTTCTGTAGCAAAGTGCTAAGAATAATGATCTCAAAATACATTCCTGTATTTATAAACTTTTATATGTCAGCATCAAAAGTCTCCACTGGGAATTAGTGAAGTTAAGCTGCAGCTCCAAGATACTTAATCAATCATATTCTAATTGTGTTATTAGACAGGCACTGATCAATAAGGTAACATATGGTATAACATAAATACCCCAAATGGTGTTTCCCCTGAATCCCCCCACAGTCCAAGCAGAGCATAATTGCTGTCAATAGAATATTTTAAAGCAAATTGCATCCATATTCTGCAATTACTAATTTTCTAAGGCCATCTTTAAACCTTTGTAACATTTTTGAAATTGGCTTTTTTACTTTAAAAACATATCAGAAATCTTTGTTAGCAACTTAATGGGGAGACAGAATAAAAGATGGGAGAAGAATTGCTAATAGCTGATTTCTAAATGGGCTTAACAGAACTGAAACTGCAAAGTCTGACCAGATACCTGGGATGTCTGATTCCAGAATGTGAACTCATTATTGCAGAGAAAAATCTGTACATACATATGGGGAGAGGCATCAGAACTCTTTTTTTTTTTTTCCCCTCTACAAAATAAAGATTAATCAGAAACGTGGTTGCTTTACCCAGCTTCCAAAAGAAAGGCTTTTCAGTTTAGAACAAAAATGCATAACAAAATCACTGGACTGTGGAGTTAGAATTCAACCTGAACAACAGTGAAATGTTTTCTAGAATTGGAATGTTAAAATAAATGAGTGTCTGATATTCTGTGTGCTCTTTCTCATACTCTCTTGCAATTATAAATGAACACTATATTAAAAACTGCCGAGAGTAATTACTAGGCTTTTGTTGAGAGTTTTGGGATGGTTTCTTGCAGTCAAAGGTCAATCTCCCGATGTAAACTTGATTTACTTTGAAATCAGAATAAAACAGTCCACTGATTTCAGTTGAGAGAAAAATTCACCTTATGAATATAAATACTCCAAAACAAACTCATGATAGGAAACAGTCTTTGATTTTATCTGTGTACCAGTTCTTCTTTTTTT
>VWZU01010027.1:52755-80739 GCA_013397095.1 Sterrhoptilus dennistouni | reverse complement strand
AAGGGACCTGGGGCTCCTGGTCAGTGGTGGGTGGAACATGAGCCAGCAGTGCCCTGGCAGCCAGGAGGGCCAACCCGGTCCTGGGGACATCAGGCCCAGCATGGCCAGCCCGGCAAGGGAGGGGATTGTCCCCTTTGCTCTGCACTGGGGCGGCCTCACCTCGAGTGATAGGGTGCCACAGTATAAAAAGGACATTAAACCATTAGAGAGTCTCCAAATAATGACCAGGAGGATGGTGAAGAGATTGAAGGGGAAGCTCTGAGAGGAATGGCTGAGACTGGCGGGACACCTCATTGCAGTTACAACTCCTTCATGAGGAGGCACAAAGGAGCAGACACTGATCTCTTCTCTGGCGTGACAGTGACAGGACCTGAGGAAATGGCCTGAAGTTGTGTCAGGGGAGATTTAGGCTGGATATCAGGAAAAGGTTCTTCCCCAGAAGCTATGTGGGCACTGGAACAGGCTTCCCAAAGAAAGGGTCACAGCACCAGCCTGACAGAGGTCAAGAAGCATTTGGACAATGCTCTCAGGCACATGGAGTGACTCTTGGGGATGTCCTGTGTAGGGCCAGGAGGTGGACTTTGATGATCCCGGCAGATCTTTTCCAATTCAGGATATTCTATGATTCTACAATTCTGTTAGACATAACCATACTGCAGAACTCTAACCACAAGATCATCTTCTCTTTTAAGCTTCCTCCCAAAAACAATGTAAATGACATGTCCAGTTTAAAAACATTCTGGTTTCATTGTGTCACTAGTAATTATTATCAGGTTAAAGAAGAAAACGAGATGCTAAATCAATTGCAACATATTATCTGAGTGTCAGCTGTTACGGTATTGTAAGGTATTGTTTTATGTTTAGTTGAGGCTTGAATATACTGAACTTTGAGTTCCAAGAGATTTCAGCACATGCAGTTTTTAATATAGTGGAAACACTGATTTGATTTTTGTACATGCTGTTGCTTCCATTAACAAATTAAAAATGCCCAATGAAAATACTGCACTGACAAAACTAAATATTATTTATCTAAAAGTAGTAACCTTTCCATAGGATGAATTATGATTAAGACTTTCTACTAAACTTACTTTATCAGAGATACAGTGTATGTGAAGTTCTGCAGTGGATCAGATTTTGAGTTCAACAGTCATAACTTTGCATATTAAAAGAAATTTAAAAATCATCTTGAGCACTGGATATCATTTGCTGGAAAAGCAGCAGTTCATGGTTAATCAGGATGAAATTAAACTTCCTTATCTGAAAATGTCATCCTATCTGTAATTAATCAAGAAAAGCTTTAGCTTTCTTTATGTATACATGTATGTATATTTGTGTACACATATATAGACATATATATACACACATATATATGTATTGGAAACAAAGAAAAGATGAACCTCTGTCATGAGGAAAGTGAGGAAAAAGTGAAGGTTTTGCCTAATTTAAACCATTAATCCTGCATGGGCACACTCTTTCTTCCTGACGTATTGCTGCTACTTTTTGATTAAGAGGTACAACATTCACAGCACAAGTACAAATTTTTCACTAAGTACAGACACTTTTGTTACGCTAATGTAAGATGGTCATGAGCTAGAAGCTTGTCAAGCCTTTACACTATTAAGTCAAAACTCTGTTATTATGAAGCATAAGGATGTCCAATGCATTGCCCCTGAGGCCAAGGATTTGAGAAGTCTTGAATGTGAAGTCTTGCATGCAAGTGAGAAGCATCCTAAATTTAAGTGATGTCTTCCCGGTATTGGGAGGTTCAGAACTGTAGTCATCACTGCAAACATGATGAGTGCTAATTGCTTGAGGGTAATATGACTCTTCTCCATCTACTGCAAGCTGTGTTCCTGTTAACACATGCCAAGATTGCTCTTGCTGCCAGGGCACACTGCTGGCTCACGTTCGGCTTGCTGTCCACCAAAATCTCCAAGTTCTTTTCAGTACAGCTGCTCCTCAGCAATTATTACTAGAGAGGCTACCTTTCCTGGAGGGGCAACCTTTTGCACTTTTCCTTCTTGAATTTGCAGGGAAGTTCTGTGATGTGATGTTGAACTGCAGAATTTTCATTACATATTTTATTTAAAATAAGCTTTAAAGAAAATAGTTTTTTCCTCACTGGCAAGGACATTTTGTAAAACTGGGAATTAAATTCAGTTGCTTCTCTACTTACAAATAAGCATATTTGTTATAGAATGTATTAAAGGTAATAAAAGCAGTATCAACCCAGGTAATTTTCACTGATAAAGTGAACAACACTACAACTTCTGAAATTTTCTGATTGATGTTGCTGTAATTTCATAAGTATAACATTGCGAAGAAGTTTGTGAAGGGTGCTTCATTTTCAGATTGCATTTATCATTCTGTTCTTTCAATGGTTTGGAGAGCTTCTTTTAAGCTGTCTTCACACACTTAGAAATTTCAGCAGAGCTAAGAGCCTTTTAACAAACAGCTGGCTTCACTTTTGAAGTACAAAAAAAGAGAAAGCATGTCTGAACCTCATGCTCAGTGGAAATTTTGAGGTAAGGACCACAGAGCAAATTGAGGAACTTTTCCTACTATTATGGCAATGATGTGACATCATTCAGCCATTTTAAAGCAATATAAAAAACCAAAACATAACTGTCTTTTGAAGTGTTCTGGTTACTTGCAAAATTTTGAATCTTCCTGTACCAGACTCTGCTTTCTGAGGAATAAATCTGGAGGTATTCTACCCATACAAAGGAATGGATCATAGCCCTGAAACAGAGTAATATGGAGCATGAGTTCTGTACAGAATGAAATGTTGAGTCTGATTTACACTGGGAAATTTTATGCAAATTAATAAAAGTATAGAAAACATCCTAATTCAACAGCACCTTTTGGTTTGTAGATATTTTTGAAAAAAGATTTTTGCAGGTATGGAATATAAGTAATATTAATTATTGTGAGATTATTGATAATAGAAGCTTCATTGTATCTAAAGCAAACCATCCAAGGCATTTTCTATGCAGTATAGATTACAAAAGTGAAATTACAGAGTAAATAAAACATTGAAAGACAGCAGGCTATGAAAACAGGATTCAGTATGTTGCATACAATTAACTGAAAGCCAAACTAGTCTTTCAGGTTCAGTTTTTAACTCTGTATGTTAATATCAAATGGGCAGTTATTTCTTCTTTTAGGTCCTGTCACAAACTGTCTAAAAGAATTACCTATCTGGATTACAACTCCCTGATGAAGAAACTGGCTCATTCAGCTAGTTGCTTCAACAGTTAATCTGGTTCCCTATTAAAAATCTGCTTGTTATTTTTAAGCCAAGGGTTCTAGCTATTGAATCTAGATGATGTCTAGCAGAATGAAGATGGATTCTTATAAAAGTGGTATTTGAAATGCCATTACATTTTCCTTTGGTAAAGAGACCAAGTTCCTTGTACTATCTTATACAAAACACAATTTCCTACCATTCTTGACATTATTCTCTGAATACTTTGTAGTTTCAACTATGCTGCTTGAAGTGTAGCTATAAAAGTTGAACATGATATAACTGTAACTCTCCTGCTACATCTGAATGCAAAACTACTCAGCATTCCCCCTTCATCATGACAAGGACCTCTTTCATGTCTAGGTCACAGCTGGGCTGGAACTCAAAATCTCTTGAATAACTCCTGTGATGCTCAGCTATACTCAAGTAGTAGCTATTGAAAAAATACCTTGCAATTGTCAGAGCAAACGTTCTTTGCTTTGTAAATTACACCTTTTCTTTCCCATAGAGCAGTATGTGCTCACTGCATGAAGCCTGACACTTCATACAACCTACTTCAATTTTTACTATCTGCACTTAATTTCCAACATTATCAGTAATGATTTCATGTCACATTCTGGGTCACAGGTAAAATATATGAACAGTGTATAAGAAAGGAGGAATACTCGAAGAATCTTACCTAAATAGAAATTTATGATTTCCAGTAGCTGAAGGGTCTTCCTTCACTTGGGTTTATGAACTGTAAGGGAAGGCTTTTTGAAAGTAATACCTTTTTTATTTTCTCATTGAAATCTCCATTATGCAAAGTCAGAATTAAACAGTTAGTAATTAAAGCTGGTTTTTAATAAGAAACTAAATATGGAACAAAAAAACAATTAAAAGATTATGAAACATGCAAAAGGCAGAGAACTAAATTGCAATTCATTTTTATTTGCATAATATTTTAATACGGAGTAAAAAGCCAAATTCTTGTGTGAAGATATACACATTATGTTTTTAAAATATTGGGGCTGAAACTGACCAAATTGTATATGTTATGTGAAGAAATGATTCTGGTAGAAAAAAAAATTTGTATGCATATCATAAAGTCTGTTGTCACATGTAAAACGAGGATGTTGAGGTTTTAGCATGGTTTGTGGGGGCACAACAAAGTTACATCTGTTTATGTGCTGGTGTGGTTAGCACAAAATACGTAGACTGAAGAGACATTAGCATTTTTTTGCCTGAAGTGATAAGCTGACTGGGTTCTATTCTGAGATTCATATATCGCATATAGATGCTTTGATCTACTAGTCCTAGACTTTGTTTTCAAAATGTGATTGTCTTTAATCAACAAAGAAATAAACCTGCCATTATTGACATCAGGTTTTAAAAATCTGAAAGAATATTTACTGCCAGATAAATTTATTTATCTGGTCTTTTAGTTGTTTTCTAACCTTTCCTCTTTTTTTTTTAATATGCTGCTATTGCTTTTTTGATATAGAATTGTTTCAAAACTCAAAAAGGCAATCTAGAAACCTCACATGGATCATCGTACGTAGGTACTATACTGTCTCATGCATACTTCGCTAAAAAGTAATAAAGATATATTAAAATGAAAAAATACTCTATGCAGATAGCATTCTCAGCAAAGGGTAAAGGTTTGTGGTTTCCTATGGGTTATATGATTTCAATGGAATTACGTGTATTCTTAAAGGCCATCATATGTTCAAATACTTTGCTGAATCAAACTAGGGAAAAGAACCTTTAAACATTTTGTGCAATTTTTATGAGGGTAATGATGAATGCAGAAAAAATATATTCCAGAATGAAAGAGCAGTGTTCAGATACAAGCTACTAAGACAGTGTAGAATGCCAAAAGTTTGCTAATATCTTGGGCAAGACTAAAAATTATACCTTATACTGTGTTTAGATAGTCACAGTTACCAGTTTCCTGTTTAGTCTTCCTTAATCTTGACACTGTAGTTTAGAAGAATACCAGAATACCACTGAAAGAGTGTTGTGAAATGTATGTCACAGAGACCCATTAAAAAATAGTTCCTATCAACTTATAGTCAGCCATCACTAGACACAAGGGAATGCAGAAATTGGATTAAAATGCATTTGAACACAAAGATCCTATCATACCAGGAAAACCAGTAAGACTCAAACTTCATATGGAAAAAGTAACACCCACTTCAGCTGTAAGTAAGGAGAGCATTTGACCAAGACTCTGCTTAATCTGCCACAGAAGTCAACTTTCTCTAGGACTCATGGTGTGCCATAGATATTTTTAGACAAGCACCTATCACACATGAAAATCTGAAGCATGTGTCTGAAGTGTATGGTGCTCTTGAAAGCAGCGTGTCAATAAAAAAAGGACAGCAGGAAGGTCTTTAGCAGGTGGTAAACACGTACTGCAAGGTTAGAAATAGAAAGGTTCAATGGCAAAGATTCATCATCTCTACTGTCAGTAAAACTCCTTTTTCATGAATGTGGTGCCCAGTTTATCCTTAGAGAAAAGGTCTTAGAAAAAACATTTGTTTTCATTTATTTTTTTAGCTAGAAATTGCAACATGTTTTAAAAGTTTGATTGATTGCAGTATTTAATTCATTAAAATAATTAATAAACTGTACATATAACAAAAGCTGAATAGATATCTTAGTGCATTTAGAGGAACTGGACATATTTTCTTTAACCAAGTCTTAATGAAGACACTACCATCTCTATTTAAGTTCAGAAACTGGTTTAATTTTATTTAGAAATATCATCAGACTATTTAAGATGAGCAAACCTTAATTTTCCCTGTTGGTGGTTTTGCTGGGTGTGTTTTTTATTTTTGGTTTTGGTTTTTGTTTTAAAGTAGAAGAAAATATGTAATTGGAATGGGATTTTGCTCTTGCAACAACAACAACAAAACAGCCAAACCTTTTTTTATGAAGAGAGGACTGGACCTGTAAGACACATTTCATACAGACCTTGAGAAAAAAAGATTTCTTAATGTTCATGAACAATAATTTTTCATACATTGATGTCTTCACATGTGTTTTGTTCCCCATCAATTGATTGTGCTTCTTTGGATCTTTGGAGAAAGACTTCAATATCCTATGAAGAGGAAAAAGGAAATATTAAAAGTAATTTCATACTGCAGCCTGAAAACTGCAGTAATAACACCTTAAAACTTGTAGTAATAACACCTGTCTATCCATGGGGTGAGCTTTCCACTGACTAGATTATGGTGAAAAACTAACTTCAGTGGAAGCAAATTACATATTCCCCACTTTACAGATAATGTCTTCCAGCAGAGCACTGGAACTCATTCACCTGAGGTGCTATAATATCACTGAGATGATGTTTTTGTGTTATCAAAAAGGACTTCATTGCCTTTGGTGATTTTACATAACAACACTATATTAAAATGCAACTCTTAAACCGAGATCTTAAATGTCATCTTAATATTATTGGTAAAGAGAGGTATCAAGATTATTGTTTAAGCCAGTAAATGTTATTTGACACATACAAAGAAAAATTCTTCAATTAAGTTTTTTTTTAATATGTCACATTTCAGACTGAACTTTAACAAGAATTCCAGGAAATATATATAAAAGAAAACAAGCATCTAACACTTTGAATAATATATACCCTCAGCAGATTAATTTTATGCTTGGTTCTTTATAACATATTGTCTGATTTGTTAATTTTCAATAATTTTGTATTAGCAGAATGTTCTCCATTTCCCATTTCAGCAATACAATCCATTGCGAGATGTGTAAGTAGAATGAACAAGGAATTTCTGTTTTTAAAAAATAACATGCTGGGTATTCAATACAGAGATAAATATTTAACTTTCCAGCATTTTCTGGTACTTTCAGAATACGCATTTGTTCCTCTAAAAAAATAATTAATAGTCAGATTTTATACATAAATGTAGTATTTTTATATACATGTAGTCCAATATATATTTTCTGCATATTTTAAAAATACAACCTTTCTTTGAAAGCAGGATCTGCCTGTACATAATGATGCCTCTCAAACTAGCAAAATATAAGAATCATTTCAGCACAGAACTATGCTGAAAGAAAATATTACCCGTCCTTGCTTTGAGAATGTTGCACTAATATTTATCTTTGACTCTAGGAAACACTTCACTATAAGAGGGCATTTTTTGGCAAATTGAGTCAGAAAAAGTAGTTTCAATTCTCATTAGACAAAAATAAATGTAGTATTAAATACTGTCAAAAACTGGGAGATAGAGTGCTCCAACAGTTTTACTATGTCTATCTTTAATGAAGGAAACTTTTTTTTTAAATGAGCACGTATTATTTGTATTTCTTTAATATAAGAAACAACATCTTGTATGTACATTAAATTTTCAAGATTATTTAGGGATTGGATACATAATTAAGAGAATTAAAACATAGGTCTATTTTTTAAACAAGGTACTTAAACACTGAGTTAGATTTTCCTTTTCTTGCACACTGGGACATTTAAAACACCACATGAAAGTTGTGTTTCTCAAGTTTCGTAAGTATTACAGTTACAGCTTATGAGTACACAGTGATTCAGCAGTGCATTTTTTCTGTCAAAACCTTGATACATGGTCCAGTTCATAAGATGTATTTAATATAATCTGTATGAACTCTCCCTATGACAAGAAGCATTTTTACTTTGTGAAATGGTGCATGGAGTTCTGAATGTTTGTTACGTAATATTAAATGGCTGGTGTAGGTATAATAGTTCTTCAACACATTAATAAATGTTTTTTTAATAAAAAACATTAAATGTTAACTAACTAAATGTTAACTAACGTATAGTTAACATTTTCATGTTAACTATACATTAATAGAAATCCTGCTTCAGAGGAACTCCTATCTGAAAGAATATCTGAATTATGTAACTGAAATTATTAACAGAATAAACAACAGTAAAAACAGATACTATATGACAATCAATTTAGACAGAACAAGCATAATGCGAGGGCCCTGTGCTAAATATATTCAAAACATAAACACACAGAAATATGATGTGCTATTCCTGTCTTCAAAAACAGAGCTTTTTTTAAAGGGCTATTCAGGATTTGAAAGTAGAATAAGAAATGTAACACAATTTATCCAATGCATAATGTTTTTGATATTAATAAACTGAATGTTAATTAGCAAACTTCCTTATCTTCAAGAATAGTAAGAACGTAGCTCACTTAAAGTAACACACTGCATTAAGAATTAAGAATTACAGAAGTAGAATATATCCCAGACTCTTTTTTTATCACAATCAAAATGCAAACTTACTAAAATATGTGGTTGTTTCTGTATTTACTGTATCTGTGACAGTCTCAGAACAGATAGTAAAATTTGTAACAATGAATAATGAGGCCTAAAGAAAACCCTTTAACAGACAAACACACACAGTGGAAAAAGCAGATTGCTTGCTTCTCCCATCTAAATCAGCTTGTCTAATAGAAATCTTCTGTCATTTATTATTGAAGTCATTTAAAGAAAATTTAATTGAGCATGTAATGAATGCCTTCATAAACATACACATGTAAGTGTCATCTGGCTATTCTCAAGGAATAAATATAATCTAATACATGAAAAAATGTGTTGATAATGGCAAACACTTAAAAGTTCTAATTAGGACCAAGAAAATTTGTAATCAGGATAGAAGATACAAGATAAAAAATTAATAGAATTTTTGGGCATATCAATTTGTAGACATTTGTACTAAGGCTGAAAGAAAGGTCATCATCATGTAGGATGTTGCCAGCCCAGTAGCAGAGAAAATAAAATCCCTGCAAAAGACAATATATCTCACATGGAAAAAACATCTTTTTTGAGATATGACAGATAATAATGGTTGAAATTTAACAGGTCATTAAGATTCAAGAGAATCAGGTATCCTAACTTAAATTTGAAAAACTGTAAGCTAGATGTTTCCGTTATCGTTTTCAGCAAAACATTTTACTTTCTACTGTTTATGACTGCATTAGTAGAAACATTTTAACTTTTAGACACCACACCCTAACTTGCTATATTTATCTTGTAAAAGATCTCAAAATAACAGCACTGTGGTTGACTTTCATTTTTATAGACATCTCTGAGGAGTATTTCTGCAAAAATAATTTATGCTAAAAATATTGTCTTGGAAAGAAAAAAATTCACCTGTTCCTCAAACAGGGACTTGATACAGGAAAAATCTTTCTGGAGCCTGTATGTAATAGACCAGAATTGTAACATCCTTAAAACAATGCCCCCTGTGTCTCTATGTCTGCTTGCTGGTGAATATAACACTTTTTGTAAACCTGAGTGTTGATTTCATGCATAAAACAAAAGCCTGTATTTAACAGTACAGAATAAAGAATAAAATAGACTGGGTTTAAGTACAGAAATCATAGAGTACTATATTTGAGATACAGTCAGTATACGCCTTTTCAAGAGAAAATTTGAAGTATTTCAAGTGAGAACTGAAACCCTGCATCACCTAACTGTTGAGTCAGGAGATATAGGCATCAATGGAACCTACCAATTGAGCAGAAAAGTGTCTCATTTAAATGGAATGATACAAATGTATAAACAAGATCTGGGATCTACTGTAGGCTAGAATTTGTGCACTGAAACCCTCAGTTACTGCCAAGATTCATACACACTATCCTACAGCTTTTCTCATGGACTGACAATTTTTATACCTGAACTTAATATATCCTACCTGTCAGAAATAACACAGGTCATTGATGGTAGCTAACACAATTTAAACATGCACTATAATCTACTCTTTAATCTATGTAACATAGTTCCCCCTGTGAAAAATAGGCATGATTCCTGCTGACAAAATTGAAACAGTAATCAATATTTTAAAAATAATAAGTAGTAGTTAAAATGTAACTCCAAGGAGGAGAGGGAAGGGGAAGTTTCCCCCCACTTCTCTCACAGATGTTCAAGTGAAGACTAGAAAAACAGAAAGGAACAGATAAGTGCAACTAAAATTATGTGGGAGACAGGGAAATTTGGGGAAACTCCAGAGAAGTGTTAATTATATGAGATTTATTGCTTTAGTGTTCCAGCATGGTATCCCCATATGTAATATGAGCTTAGTACACATGTGTAATTGAAAGGGTTATTCAAAGGACACCCGAGGAAGATGAGAGGCCTTATTCCCTATAACCCCTGAAGGTGGGGAGACCCCGTAAAAGGGGATGGTGGAGCACGCACAGTAAAGGTGGAAATGCGTGGTGAAGAGGGCGGTGATGTAGATCTTACTAAGTGAAAATGGGAGGAGATGGGGGGGGACACACAGTATAAAAAGGGTTAATTTGAGTCATCTTTTTTGTATGGGAGGCAGGATTCCAAGGTCCTGCTCTGTACCCCACGGTAGGGACCCTGCAGTCCATTTGCTTATGTATTATTTTTAGAACTGATATATTATTTACTAGTAGTAAATTATTGTAACTTTTAAGCTGCTCAAATTAAAATGTTGCTACATTTAATTTTGTTTGGTTTTTTTTTTTAATTGGATAATTAGGCAGCACATACATTTATAAAACCCTTAAAATGGTGAAGGAAAATTGGAAATTTTAATAAGGAATAGGTATGGTATATTTGATTTTCAGCTATTGGCCAGTGTGAAAACATTTTAACAAAGAGTCCCTAAATTGCCTAGCATATAGATTTGGATTTACTCAGTTTACTCCCTATTTAAGTTTTACTTCAGCTTTCATCACATTTGGTCTTCATGAAGAGGCAGCATTATATTAAATACTACAAAGTCAGTGATCATTTGTGCAAAAAACAGTTATTGAGGTGGAAGAAATCTAGAGCTGGTTTAAAAAATGCTTTAGTCTACAAGAATTCCTGTGAGAAAAAGTCAAATCAGAAAATGTAGTATTCAACTAAATAAAAAGTGTCAGGAAGAAAAAATGGGGAAGGGAAGGGAGGAATGTCCAAATATCTGTCTTCACAAATTGACTGAGACAGCCACATGGGCAGCATGGACACACATAGATAGTTACAATTTTCAATTGTATTGTCTTGTCTTTGTCTTACATTTTCTACCACTTTCTACTGTAGCAAATTGATTTTTAATCCTCACTTTTACTGAGTAAATATATTATTTTATTCTTATATTTTATTGTGGTAATGTAATCCCTACACCTCTAGCAGGTGCTTCCAAATAGAGAAACAGTCTCACTCTACCTTTTGACATGTTAAGAAGTTAGCTGGAAAGTTCTGTGGATTTCTCCTTGTAATTGGCTTGGAGCCACCCCAGAAGTATGGATTGGACTATGAGAATGTAACTCAAAGACTGTCGTTACACTCATTGGGCCAGAGGCCAAAAAGCCCACCTAAGCTATTAAGTACTAAAGAGAGAGAACAAAGGAACTCCACGCTTTTCAAGGTGCTGTAGCAAGCAAAGCGTTTGTCTCTGTGCTGTGCTCAGCTTTGTTGTTTTGCTTTTTGTATTATATTTTCCTTTGTTATTAAAACCCCTTTTGATTTTTCAAGGCACTCTCGATCAGCCATCTCGCTCATTATTATAGCCACATTTCTGCCAGCCTGGACCCTCAGAAGTGTGAGTAAAATCCATATTTTATCTTTTACTAACAACAACTATGAGTGATACAATAAATACTGGGAATTCATATCCTACAAGTGGGGAATAGAATTAAGGAATAGCATGTTACTCCTAAACTATTGTGTCTTTTATTCAGATTTACATTTTTCAGGACACTATGTGGGTGATAATCTAAAACTTGTGAAGACTGTTCATATTTGATGTGGAACATGAACATGCAAGAATTGTCTTGTTTTCTCATGCTATTTTCTTACACCCTATATATCAAGTACTTCTGCCATAGTTTGACACCTTAAATAGGGTGATTCTCTGGCCCAAACTTGCCTTTTGTGCTGCTGTTTTAATGCATGTTTAAACACAGGTGCAGGCAGCAGGAAAGCTCAGGAGAACAGCAGGGAAGAACACCTGGATGTGTATGGACTCTGCATACCCTTTTCTGCTGCCTGGTTGGCCTGGGATGGAATAGGATCTACCACATATCCTACAGTGTCCTGAAGTATGATCTTGTTGGGAGGATAATTCAACAAGACTCCTTTCTATGGATGGGGAGGAAGGCAAAGCCTCATCAGACGAGGCAGTGGAAAATCTGTAGCCAGCAAGCCTTGTACAAAATACAGATCAGAAAGCAGCCCAGTCTTTTATGGATGGAATTTTCATGGAAAACAAAAAACCTGATTTACCCTGCAGGGGCTGGGCTGTATAGCTGATGAACACTGCAAATTGGCCCTATCTATATTAATTACATGTACATTTCTGGGATAATGCAAGTTTAAGCATGAGAGCTTACAAAGCCTTTGGTTCTGGACAGAAATACTTACATGAAGTTTGTATTCTTGGCATGTGTTGATCAAATCTTCCATGAAAGGATGCTTCAAAAGCAGTTCAACTGCAATGGGTGTCAGATCTTCAGCACCTAATTCTTGGTACATCTTGATGAAAAGCTTTAAGTAAAAATAATACATGGTCAATTTACTGTATAAAAAAACTTGTGGAAAAGCAAAGATCACAGAGTAATTTTTTTAATGTATGATGCGAACTACAAAGCCATTCTTTAATCAATCTGCCTACCACATCATAGCTGTCTGCCTTCTCTGGACAGCTAAATCTATGATAATCTTCATCTTTGCTTCCTCCAGTATGAAACACTTTGAGTAGAGATGCCACTGAAATCATTCCTTCACCTCTGTAATTCAAGACTTCTTTTTCATCCTCTGATAAAGTCTTTTCATTTGACAATATGTTGGGGCTTGAAGAATCCTAAAAATTTAGGCACAGGTATCATACTTGGGGATAAACAGTCTGCCAGTAGATGATCTATTTCAGTTAAACACCCATTAAGAACCAATAAATTACAATTTCAAACTTCAGTTCTTACAAAACAAAAGTCATCGACTCATACAAAATTATCTATTGCTCTGGAGGATGGATGGAGGAATAGGTCCTGACAGTCTAGAAATAACCATAATGTTGGCATTACCAGAAATTTAATAGACAGGTTTTTCCAGGAATATGGCCAACAATGCACAGAAAAACTAGTATTTCTCAGAGCAAGAAAACATAAAAATATTTAATAGTTACAAACTATAATACCAAGAACTTTGTGTTTATTTTAGGACTAAACTTGGTAATTCTGGAGGTTCACATAGAAAAAAAAAGTATGAATTTTCTAGTCCGAATCTAGTCACTACAAGAACTGTATTTTGGCCAACAGTTAACCAGTTCTCCACAAAAACAGGTGTTTTCTAGTTTATGCAGAATAATTAAGTTTACTTGAAGCAAGCACTTAGGTAATTTTGTGGTGATATTAGAGTTGGTCAAAGAGAAAGAACACCCGAAAACTAAACAGAAAACCCCAGCTGTAGAGATTCATGAGCACAAAGATGAGAAAGGACCTCACACAGGTGAACAGTGCTTTGACTAGATTGTAGACTAACCACTAGCAACGGGAAATTGTATGTAATGGAACAAACCATTTCTTTCCCCATAGGGAGGGAGAGACTGCTGAGGTTCAGCTACACTTGTGCTGTGTGCCTTGGGCCTTAATACATTTCATTTTGAGCACAGGAGGAGTGGAGTCATTTACAGTCTTTTCAACACACAGTAATCAAGATTACAGAAACATCAGCACTGAAGTTTTTGGGTGTCTCATTGCATTTCTTACTCTGGGCTTGCACAACCAATAACATTTAGACTTAAAATAAAGGTAGTAAAAGGAGTCTCGAGAATATGTTTATCTGAGCTTCTTTTAATAACATGAAGGCTTCAGATGTATTTCTGCAAGCAGATACCAATGAGAAGTCATTACAATTATCAGCACAGAACAAGAAAAAGAGAAGAGCTCTCTAAAGAGAAGTTCCGTAAGTGCCTATGTAAGAGCCAGCTACCTAAAGTGTAAAACTTCTTAGAGATGAGCTGGACAGCTCTTTATGTTTCACTGATGAATGTTCCTTTGATATTATTTACTAAATTATAATATTTACTAAATGCCTAGTACCTGGAGTGAGATTTGGGATATTTAGCCACACAGAAACAAAGGTTTAGGTTCTTAATTTGATGCTGAAAACCACTTTGGATGTCTTCAGGACTCTTTGTGTATTTGATGGAGCTTGGCTCAAACATGACATAACAGTGCACCATTTCCTTTTTGCCCCCTTGTATTTGTGGAATAATCTTCATGAAATTCTGGGTCTACTAAAGCCTATAGAAAAAACTCATTTACTTCAGTGGTACAGGATATCTTTTGTTGCTCTTTGTCCATATTCAACATTATTGTTTAAGTGCATAGATGTGGAACACAAGGCATAATCAGAATGAAAATATTAAAATTATGTTTTAAAATCAGTTCCCTGAGTTGGTGCATCAGCCAACCATAAAGTCAAAGAGAATCCACACAAGCAAGATTTGTTTAATATCTAATTTATGGATATTCGTAGGTTTCTGAGGGACTCTCCAAGGTGAATTAGGCACACAATCTGTCTGTTCAGTACACTGTTGGGCATACATCAGACATAGCACAGATTCACAGAGCCAATGCCTTGAGTGAGACAGCAGGCATGAGGAAATTCTCAGGTTAGACGGGACATCTCTTTCTCTTCAGATATCCAGTTAATTCTGGGTTGAAGGCAAATGATCCCTTCCACTCTTGTGACTCACAACCTTAAGTTGTTGACACGTAAGTGATAATGCCAGTGCTCTTAGTTATATACTACCAAACTTCCAACCAAACAGATCAAACCAAGCAGAAAATGGCAAAGAGGAGAACAGGTTATGTAGCTTAATATCCAATGAGATGAAAATTAGAACTTTCCACTGAAATATGGGAAATTAATACCACAATATCTAACTGGGAGCATTCTGTTTTCTCCTTGTTCCTATGAAATGTGTAAAGTCTTAATGTCTTTTTGTCTTATTCAGTTTCTCCAGTGTACAAAAACCCTGTTGTGCCAAACAAAACACAGGGAAGTATAATAACTTCTTTCATTTGAAATTATAAAATGCTATTTTGCATATGTATATTACCCTATGTAGTAAAATAATACTTTTCTATATTGTTTCTAGAGATCTTGCCTTTTCTATACTGTTTCTAGAGATCTTAATTGTACTTTAAGTCCTGGGTAAATGCTGGAGTCACTATGGTTGCGAAAGGGCAATGAATCATTTTATTGTCTTGAGCAGCAACCTCTTTCCAAGGTGTGTACAGATAAATAATTTTTGTCTCAAAAAATGACTTATCCTTCAATAAATATAAGTATTCACTAATAAGTAACAGATGCATGCAGTGGACTAATTCTAGTTTTAAGATTTTAACAATAAAAACATACTCCAGAAATACTAATAATGTTCAAATGATGAGTCTCATTTGATGTAACAATGCGTTCATCATGGCAGAAAAAATAATTTAAAAATTATTTTGTATGAAACTAGTTATTAAATCTTCTGTTTTACAGATAAACACTTGCAAATAACACAACAAAGATGTGTCTGAATACTCGAAGAAATGTAGTGGAAAATAAAGTAAGACCAGCAATAATACCAGGTCTTGCATCTTGAGATAACATTACTGTAAGTCACACTGCAGTCTACTTCCAGGGGACTGACAGCTGGTCGATTAGGCAAAAGAATTACTTACATTCATATGCACAAAGAGTAGTCAGCAGTAAATATCTTAAATTTTCATTATTGGCAAGCAAATTTCCAGACATTTGAAAGAATCCTTCTGAATATTATTACCAATGCAATGCACCCATCCATGCATTCAGTGAGACTACTTGTAAGGACTGGAGCTACCCAGGATAAGCAAATATAGAAGAAACTAGTTAATGTATAAATTGAAAGTACCACTACTATTCTCTAGTATTTTTCTCTAATATTTTACCATACAAGGAAGGAAAGCTTCTTTTCTCTGAACATATGTTCCAGTAGCAATGCTAAGTGCTCTGTATACACCTTCAACTGGATCAGAGTGGGAGGCGAAATAAAGCAGCATCTCAATATAGTCCAGCAGAGCAAGGTCTTTTTTGGTATCCGCAAATAAAGTGAAGAAAAACTATAAAAGGGAAAAGACAAGCAAATTAATTTCTGTAAGTGGAATTAAATGAAATACAAATCAAGGACTGTAGAGAAAAGGATGAAATAGCAGTAATTACTGCAAATAAGAGCTACTATACTTAAGAAGATGTTGAGACTTTACAAATCAAGGCTGTGATAAATCATAAACGTGTGTTATGTAATTCAAGGAAACAGAAATCGAGTTTCGCAGAAAAGGGAGAAATTAATAAAACCTTGTATCATGACAAATATGGTCAAAGCATTTTTTGGAATTCAGATTATTATTAGCACTCTCTTTCGTGGAAAATTCTCTGAGCTCAGATGCAGTGCTCATTTGCTTCCCATTCTTTACAAAGCTGGTTGCTGTGTAGCAAAATTAATGTCATTCAACCAGGAACAGGAGTAATTAAGTCTTTCTGAGCAGACTATGATTTAGAATACTCAAGGCTGATTCTTAGATTCCTCTCTACATTATTCTGAAGCACCACTTGACCTGAAAAAAATCAAAAAAATGCAGTACTTATTGAAAACAGAGATCCAAAAAACTGTGAAATGAGACCTCTTATGTTTGAATAGTGATCTCTTCAAAATACCTATGTTTTCAGTTACCTTTACTAGGTGTTTTAGCCTTTCTAAAGACACAGGTTCCTCGCAACTTTCTGTTATGCTCAGATCTTCGTTTCCATTAAACCATAAGCCAACCTGATTTTATAAATAAATGAATGTTTGTTTATTTTCACAAGATGCAATAAGGTGGTCTTTATACTCTAGCTGTTCAACACACAGATTACTAAGAGCCTACTAATTTACTGGACTTAATCAAACTGAATTTGTTATTAATATACAATGACATGGGAATAAGTAAGTAGCTGTTTTTGTGTTGTAATTGATACTTGAGAAATTACTGAAAATCGGGTAGGATAGAAGTTAATGTATACTTTTGAGCAAAGTGAAAAATAACTACATAGTTGTAAATCTGCTGCTGAAGAAGCAGAATATGGTATGGAATTTCTATGCACGTTCTGATTTCTTGCTTTTAGGATATCCTTTGCTAACCCCTACAGCTTTTGTGCAGACGTTACTTTTAGAAGAAACTGTCCATACAATTCAATATGAGGAAGGATGGAGGCATGGCTCTCCCCATGCTTGCCTGCTCCCAACAAGATGACCAAGTGTCCTACAGAGCCAGAACTACAACTGTAAATTAAAAGCGCTCTGAACCAATTCTGTAGTACTAGACTCTAGACACAGGAAGGATCAGCTAAATCTGGATGAGCATTAACAAAGTACCTACAGAAAAACTCACTTGTGCGAAACCACACCAGATTGTACAAACAACATCACAGTAGGGAAAACCCAGCGCCATTACCTGGCTCCACAGCACTGTGTAGTTTAGCAGTACAGATGCAGAGAAAGAGGACAGATAACAGATGAAGCAGGTCAAATTCCCAGTGGAAGGTTACTCAAATCAGTTGTTAATTGCATATTCAATACCTTGTAATACTGAAGTGATTAAATTAATTGCTTGGTTAATATTATATTTGAAATAGGATCCTGTGCTAAAAATATATGTTCTTGGTCTGCATGTCTTGTAACTGTTATCTTATTTGTAAACTCTTCAGTAAAGCTTACAACAAAAGAAAAATAAATGCATATAGACCTGCATTTTTTGTGGGTTTTCTGGCTTTGTAGAGTTTGTTTCTTAGAAAGTCTGTGGTGGCCAGGGATTGGCAGGTGATCCTGGAAGTTTTAAATTAATCAAAGAAGTTCTGATAATGACAGGCCTCTGGACTAACACACCCTTTATTTAATTTTCTTTAAAAAACAATGCTAGGTGAATGGAAAACAAATTACAATAAGGGTTTTATGAAGTTTATTCAAAACAGTTGAAAATTATATTTAATATCACCAAACAAATACAGAAACTAGCAAGACTGTGTATTTATAGACAACTATATGTGCTTATATATGATACTTACAGCTAATATAGCCTAAGAGAGTGAACCAGCAAGTATGATTCTATGTATGATTACAAAGTATGATTAAAACATGTATGTATGATTAAAACATCTATGTATGATTACAAAGTATTACAAGTATGATTAAAAATGCAAAATAAAACTAAGTGAAGATGAGCAGAATATTGCTGAAAGAACAAAAATGTACTCATAACACTCTATCTGGAAAACCTTGCTGAACTATGTGGCAATTCAAATATAAGCTGTGTTCAGAAAAGCAATCAAAGAATTTTATAATTTTCCATGTATTCAAGGTCTGAGGAATGATCTTGAGAAAATTAATTATTGCAAAAAATCTAGAAACATTTAATTAAAATGCAGCTGATGAGATGAAACTGAAGTTCTTATTTTTGCTTGGAGCAAATTATCTCATTCAGTGTCAAGTAAGTGCACCAAAGTGCACATACCACAATTTCTTTAAAAGACGAAGGATTTTCACTTGAGATTAATTTATGGTAAAGGTAAAATCAAGATAAAAGTTAGTTTAGTTAGCCTGATTTGTGGAACTATGGACAAGATAGATATTAGGCCATCAACTTCCTGAAAACACTTTTCAATAGAAAGCTCCCTCAGACTAAAGCATTTAAGATTTAGACAGTTTCTTAAGGTGAATAAATCTAACAATATGTTGTTCAATTAAGAGAGTTTAACAAAATAAAATTTTATTGAAACAAAAGGATTATAACCTGTATATAGTGTTCTTGTGTAACAAAGCCTGATCCAGTGACATCAATTGACTTGAAGTTATGCAGTGTTTTGAGGAGCTGTGTCACAGATGGCACTGGCCAAGGCTGTGCTGCTGCCAGCAAGAATCTGCGCCAGTCAGTAACTTCCGAGTTCACTGTGAATTCAGATGCTATATTTTCTATCTGTAAAACCAAAATAACAAATATTGTCAAATGTTTACATAAGCATAGTCTTTCAGTAGCCTATGTATCCTTAGGTATTTTCCTGGACAGAATGTGCAAGGTTCTGCAGCGAAGTTTCAGATTTGTATAAAGGGCAAAACAAAACAGGCCACCAGCCATTGTGTGTTGACTGGCACGTGCTGTTGATATCTCTCTAAATAAACACCCTGAGTGCCCAAATAGGCATCTATATGTACCTTAGGTTATGCTTTGAGGATTCCATGATAAATTTAAAAGTTTCATTTTAAAATGGGTTCTCTTAAGGAAAGAAAATCCTATTACTAAAATAAAGATAGGATTTATAAGCACTAAAAGTTCTCAAAACATACAGAGCATGGGATGCATGCACATTTGGTCTATTAATAGACAATATTTGACTGCTAGCTTTCCTTGGATAATTAATTTCGTGTGCTGAGGTTTTTATATAGTCAAGATGACAGATGTGACTAGTTTGCACTACGCCATTTTAACATTAAAATGTTTTATTCATGCAATTCTTCAGTGTGAAGAGTCTATGAATATAAAGTGGTGAAATCATGTGAAATTCAATTAAAAATCTTAAAATGAACCATGGTTTACTCTCAGAAATTGTTATCAAAACATGTTAAACAAGTAAATATTTTCATTCTATAGGTTTACCAGCAACATCTGAAAGAGAAATTAATTCAATATGGAAGATTTGTAAGTTTACATGTTTCTAAGTCTGAAAACCTTGGATGGCATCTTAAGAACTGACATAATTTGCAAATTGTAAATAAATAAAATGCTGACAAAATGTCTGGCACAATGACTTCCATGATCCTTCCTTAGTGAAACAGAAGAATTTTAAAGAAAAACTGATAATGTCCTATAATACTATAATCTTAATTTTATCATACTAGGAACAATGCTGCATCTTCTACACAAACTAGTACTCTAGCTGAAGAGCATATAGGGGTTAACTTACATCTGCTAGTGTTAAGTTCTTCCATGCATCAGGAAAGCAATTTACTCCAAGATTCAAATTAACTATGTCAGTAACAGTTTCAACAAATATTTTCTTTGGTATAAAACCTAATGAAAAACCAAGATAGAAATACGTTTAGCCTTTTAAATAGACTTCTGTTTTAAAAAAAATATGTTTAAACTCCTGTTTCTAAATTTTAATGGCCATATGAGAAAGTTATTTACTTTCCTATTATGCACTATTGATAATGCTAATACTTTCCAAACCAAACACAAAATCTCCTCATTTAAAATCAATCAAATGTGACCTACCTAATTGCAAAATTCAAATATTTCACTGCACTGCAATTCTTCTGGTACTTGTCCTGATCTGCATTAAGATCACTAATCCATCCTCATTCATTCACAGTCACCGATCTCACAGAGTTCTGTGTATAGAATACCTACCAATATTTTCTTCCACTCTGCACTATTTTATTCAATCATAAATCTATCTTCACACTAAAGCAAGTGTATGCTAGAGAATAAGGTAAAAAACATACACTGTTGTTTGTTGAACTCTGAAACAAAATTCCACTGTTTGAAAAGCTTCTGAGAACTCACATATGGGAGTTAAAATAGCTCCATTAATTTTATTTTAAAGAAATACTAAGAAAAAAATCAGTTAAGTGCAGCAAACTCTTATTTGTTTTATAAGCAGGAATAGATTTGTTTACGAGTAAACATAAACTTCAAATTTCACGTATGGTATTAAAACGCAAAATTATGTATAAAAATTTTTAACAGACAGATGTGAGTCTTTTCTTTGAGAAATGGACTTTCCTGGGTCAGTCAAGTTATTTAAATTTTGAGAGAAAAAGCTGATTTGGTCAGGTTGTCATCAATTCTATGGCATCAATACAGGAGTTTTCAGATTACATTTAGAAGCAAACACAATGAGTGAAATACTGGAAAGACTTACTTATTTTTTCCTTTTTCCAGTCAAACTTCTTGTCCATTTGAAAGCACAAAGCTGTGCACATTCTATGGCTAAGACACTTTGTTTGAAGTGAAACAGCGAAGTGAAAGTTAGGTTTATGAAAAAGGTATGCAACAGGAATATAAAAATGTGTTTGAATATAAATTTTATTGTGTCATTATTCAAAATCAAATTGCCAAGTTGAATTAATAGTCTGCATCCCTGTAGACCAGTTTATCTCCAATCAGGAAAACAAGGATTAATGCCTTCAGCACATCTAAATATAGCAGAGAAATCCTACACATATATAAGCTTGGAGAGAAGAGGACAAAAATAGATTTGGGAAGCTCAGTCTGTTGGGACAGTAATAAGGAAGGGAGAAACATGTGGACTTGAAGCCTTTGCATCCTCCCACAAATTTTAGCATGAAAACAAAAGCTGGGGAAAAAAATTGTCAGACTGGTAACAGTGTTCTGATGTCACATCTTGAAAGTTTTTGAGTTATCCACATTGAGAAAGAACATCTAAAAATTGTGATAAATTGTGTGCTGTTTCCTGAAACATCTTGGATTGCTAATATAACAATTTTAAGGTAAACAGAAACTTGGGCTCTTCATGAAAACTTCAAGCCTCGAGAATCAGATCATTTCCACGTAGCACAATGAAGCCTGCATCACAGAAGCAACATTACTGGGACATTTCATTTAAGATTCAATAAACCAGATAACATTTGACTGGTTCATATGGAAAACAGGCTGTGGCCCATGAAAAAGCCAGTGAACTACAAAAAACAACAGGGAAAATTTTTACATCTTCTTTGCATCTCAGATTTTCTAGTGCTTTACCATAAAGACCCCAGCTAATAATTTTTGGTTTTTGCTAAACATTTCCATTTGATTACTGGCAGTCTAACTTAGCTTTCTGTCATATCATCTTATGTTTTAAACTGTTTAAGCTGTTTAAACTCCTACTATGATTTCCCTACATGAAAATAAAAGATGTAGTTCCTGTATTTCTTATGAGTTTCTGACTTCCTGAAATGAAATTTAATTTTTATTTTCTTCACAGAATTCTAAAAGCATACTAATGTCCTCCTATCACTTTTTGTGAAGCTACATGACTTCAGAAACTTATATTGAAACTATCTAAGGAATAAGGAATTTAAAGAACTTGGATCAGAACTAATGTCTGAGATGGGATTAAAGATTGCAATCTAAAACACTACTCACAACTTACATAAGATATATGATTGTTAATATGAACTGTGGAATTGCTGATACACTGTAGGGTAATTTCTTTTACTTTACTACCTCCTCCTGAAACATCTGATGAGAGACAATTCCAAAGTTCAAAATCTTCAAATGGAATGTGATTTAATTCCTCCTACTGACATATGTAGGAGGAATAAGGGAGCCTCAAAGAAACAGAGGAAATCCCTCATAAATTTGACAGATGAAATATGTTCCTCACTGTGTTTTTAGATATTTTTCCTAGACTTAGTGGATTTGGGTATATATTACAGAGCACAGAAAAGTATTTGAGTATCTGATTATAATACCAAACAAGAGGTGACTCATCATTTCAGCTCAAGGGCTGTCAGTGCTTCATAATCACGGAGAGACAGTGAGAGTGGGCAGCTACGCAGATGGTACCCAGAAAAGAATACTGGTGTCTGCAAATGGTACTCTGCAAGCAGTGAAAGAAAATAATGTCCTCTAGGAAGGAAAAAGAAAAACAATTCTCAGAAGTGGCTTTCTCCACTTAGAAAGACTAATTTCAAAACAGATATGCTCTTTACAAAATCCTTTTATAAATACAAGAAAACAAATCTACTAAGTTTCAGTTGAATAATGTAGGAAACTAAATAGAAGCTTAAACATTTTTAATTAGGAGGAGTAGCAGGAATCTTGTAAAAATAATCAGTATTCATGAAGATTTTGAAAAACTGGAGAGACAGTCAGGATCAGTAAGTAAGTTTTACTAGAAACAGATCAAAAAACCTTTTGGAAATGGACTGCACAAATTGATACATTTATTACATTGCAGATAAAACAATTCAGGAACAGACTTTGAGCACACTGGAGAACAGGATTAGAATTCAAAGTGAACTTCAGAAATTGGAGATAAAGTCTAGAATAAAAGGACATTTTCCAATAAAGATAAATGTCAAGTGCCCCACTGGGCTGACATAATGAACTGAATAAATGTCCCAAAGGGAATCTTACTGCCAAAGTAAAATTTCTATAGAGAAGTCTCTAAGGATTATAGCAGATTACAATATTATGAGAAAGTACATGGGAAGTCACTGGAAATATTTTTTTTTTCTTCCCCCCCAGATGCTAAGGCTTCTGATATAATACAACTTTGGAAACTCTATATCAAGAAGGATAGATGAACACTAAAGACTGCCCAAAAGAAAGCAGCAAGAATCATCACAGGCTTAGAATATATCTTCTGAGATGTGAGGTGGAAGGAATTCTGCCAGCGTCATGGATGAAAAGTAGATCATGAGAAAACATGCCCCTGACCCTGCATCAGGGAAGTGACTTCAGTGTTACAGATACAGAACCACCATTTTTTCGTTTTTCTTTCTTTTTTTGTTCTCACCTGTTGACATCTTTGGGATGCATTTTCAAACTTTTTCTAATCTGAACCTAGTTAAAAATCTCCATTTGAAAACCTTTTAGGGAAAAGAACCCTCTTGGTATTATGTGATTTACAAGAAAGCCCATAGAATTCACAATTCTAATAAAATTACAAGCCACATATCTAATAAGATAATCCATTAAATATACATCCTGTTGTTTATTAGGCAAATTATATCTAAACATTTTTTTTGTATCTGAAATCACAAGTTCAGATATTTTATACAACACACAGTACATAGTATTTCTATTTTGAAATAGAAAAAGTATCTTTATTTCTGACCCCTACAGAACTACAGAAATGGTATCTCTGTTTCTGATCCCTACAGACTAACTCTCCTGGAATGGACTAACATGCTTTAGTGAGGCATTCGTTCAAAACCTACTCCATTTCTGACTTACTGTTTATACACAGAAGTAGCATGAACATCTATGCAAAACACCAAAAAGAGACTGTATGTGTGTATATACACACACACATACACATAAAGCTCTGTGTATGTGTGTGGGGGGTGTATAGCACAGCTCAGTACAGAGCAGAGGTGAGTACTACAGTAGGGTGTGGAGTACTGGGTACCTTCTGCTATTACTACATACATTTTATATTCAAAGTAGAGAGATATCTTGATTTAGCAGAGGATTGATTCAAAGGTGAAAGACTTCATATTAGTTTCTCCCACATTACTTTGTAGTAAATCTTCATTTGCTGTTGGAGGAACCACAAGGGGTCTTAAATGATTTAATTTTAGCTATCTTTAGATATAAATCATAGCCATTTCCTTGATGGTAGAAATATATGCTGCTGGTATGCTCTACCTTTTGAAATTATCAAGTAAAAGGTGCATTTAGAATATGAAGAATTCTGAAAATACATATTCTCTAAACTATACTCATTCTCAGATCCTAGATTAGAAATCAAGATACGGTATTGCTATTGCAACCCTTACAAATATTCTTACAGGAGAATAAAAAGTATTTCAAGCTGTGAAGCATATTAGTCATATCCCGTCTGTAAGAGTACTTGTTATGGGAAGACTAATCTGTGCAATTAATAATCAGAAATGGGAAGATGGACCTGTTCTGCCTCTATAGGGAGGACTTCAGAAGGAGAAGTCTGAGAAAGGTAATTTTAAAGTTTATGGTTTACACTTTCCATCAGGGTCTGTATAGGGAAAGCCAGATTTAGCAATAGCATGGTATCTTCTAAAACTATTTTCTACTCTACCCAGTGTTATGGAGTTCATGCTCTTCAACATCTGCTCAGCAGAAGCTGTACCTGGTGAAGCAGAAATGGCAGCTTCCACGCAGATAGCCCAAGCATGAGCTTCACTACTCTGGTGTGTGTTTATAAATTCAAGTTTGAAGTCATCAGTGCCAGAACAAAAATTATGAATATGTTCCCCCAAGTCCACATTATATTTATGACATGGTATGCAAAACATTATTCCCCTTTCATCATCGTATTTTAACCAGGAGTATTTTGTTAGCCATATTTTTTGAAACGGGTGATTCCTCTTTGTTTTCTGATGTTCCAAATCTTTCTTCTCTTTCCCTCTGTCACCAACTTCTCTGTTGCTAGAAGAATTAGTCTTGCTTTTAAATTGCTTCAGTGCTCTTATGGCTATAATTTAAAAAGAAAAAACTAAATATAAAATAATTTTTATTTGATAAAATACCAGCTGCATCTTTTCTTTTTTTGTCCACTTTTGTTAATTTGGGACAATGTGTGACTTGAAATGAACAGCCATGAAAGAGAACAAGGAAAGCAGATCCACTCTTAAATCACTTGAAGGCTACCAAGGATTCCTGTAAGAAATGGTCAGTTTTGATTTTGACTATTAGAAGTTTGTGAAAGTATGCAACCCATGAACTGCAGCAGCATCAATGCTATTTTTGAATCAGGGAAGAGCAAAGTTATGAAGTGGAATTCAGAATGGTCTTTTAGGCAAAATGTCTCCAGAAAATACTGCTGAAGTCACAAACTTATTAGTGTCCTGGCATACCTGGCATTAGCAGAAACGTTAGCTTGGAGCAAGTCGGAAAATGCATAATCAAAAACCTGACACAGAATGCCTAAGATGCTTATGTAGTAGTTGACATGATCTTGTTAAAATGTATTTACCTGCAAATGATATTATTACTACTTTCAGAACTGTATACACATTCTTAATGCACTGAGATTGTTCTCAACTTTCCCAAATTGTTCTGAAGATGATCACCCTTCTATTTCGTAGGAGAAAATCCCATAAGCTGACATTTTAAAAATTTTATTTTCAGATCCCATTTATCTCCTTCTTTTGGCTAGTAATTTAATGATTCTTTTAGTACACCATTGCCATAATTTTAGGACTTTGAAAAGAATGCAATCAGATAAGCAAGAGAAATTGCATGCAGAATGGAATCAATAAAATGAGAAATCTATTTGTTCACTGGGAAATAATAAATGTAACTCTGCAGATGACCTAAAATCTGACTCTCCACCCTCCTTATTGTGCTGTGTACGTCAAGATGCAAAATTAATGAGTACAATAAGCTAATCGTAGAGACAAATGCTATTTCCTGTGCTGTAAAAGGTCTTGAGAAAAAGAGTTTTTGTATGCCACTCTTTTCTATTTTAGAAGAAGGAGCAAATTTTTATATATATATATGATATGATTTGTGAGAACTGTTTGTTCCCATTGTTGAAAAAAGTGACAGTTTGTTCCATTCTATTCTAAGCATCCTGAAAGGCCATAATATTAATAAAAGAAGTTAGGAACATGCAGTTTAATTACACTTCCAGTATGAATGGTTCTTGTAAAGAACTTAAAATCTGAGGTAGCAACTGTGGTCCACATGGACAGCAAAATGAACGGTCTCGGATTTTTCTAACATTTGCCCAGGTACCATGCACAGAACTTAAAAGAGGAAGAGAAATATTCTTAACACAAAGTAAAGATTAAAAAACTTCATTACGCAAACACAAAACCACAAGGTAAGGTGAAAAAGAGGTGGAGGGCTGGAGAACTGAACCTGCAACTTGAGAAGGAAAAAGGGTATAAAGGACAAAACCATTTTAACATCTCTGTGGTGTCTACCACTTCTTTAGGCATATGGAAACCTCAGGAAATCTGCTGGTGATTAGGGAAATAGGGATCAGAGATCCCTATTGGACTTGTGATCCACCATCAGGGATAATATTCCCTGTAAGAAGGGTCTTCAGTGTTTCCAACATTTTTTTTCAATTCACATGAAGAAACTGGGAATATAGGAAAAGGTGGGATCAGTTGCAGTGGTACCATGGAAAGAATAGAGGATACAAAAGGAAGCCAGCCTGTACTACTTATGAAGCAACTTATGAAGCAACTTCTTCACGTAAAGTTTGTTATCAAATGAAATAAAGAAGAAAACTAATTTTGGAAAAGCTACACTGAGTAGAATTGTTTTTAATTAAATCTTCTTAAAAGGCAGTATCATTCCCTGATACAAAAAATGACTGGCAAGCCTTTACATGGTTCCATAAACAGTGCAGAAACACAAAAAAAAAAGGCAAAAAAGTTAATTAGTGAAGATATTAAGATTATGACCACTAGGGAAACTGAAAACAGAAAAAACAAACATTTAAAAAGGAGGATTATAAATGACAGCCAGGTAAGTTACACTACACCCTGTGAACCAGGACTGTGACATTTTCAATGGAACCTGTGACATCTAAATAAAGTGCAGTCACTTTGGCTCATTTATAAGGCAGATATACAAAAGAGACTATTTCTTAATGATATGCCAGTCTGTAGAGAATTTTCTATAGGCACTGTATAAAAATATCTCCATAAACTGATAAAGTAGTAAATCTCTATAAAACATTCAGATTATAAATTTACACTGGCAACAAAATATTAAGAGATTGTAAACTTACACTAGAGATGAGAATTATGTTACCATTTATACCCTTATCAAATTTTACCAAATAATTTGAACAGATTAATATTCCCTTCAATTTTCACCAAAAAAAGTATTTCCAAAGCAGTTCTTGACTAGAGCTTTGGATAATAATCTCATGCAAATTACACACTAGCCTCCATAGCAATTTTATAAGGATGCATGAGTGAATATACCCTAAGGGCTGAATTATATCCTTTTAACTTTAGGACTCTAAAAGGTAGCAAATATGGGATATTTCTACTCTTAGAT
>VWZU01010027.1:25274-52720 GCA_013397095.1 Sterrhoptilus dennistouni | reverse complement strand
GAATCTCAAAAACATGAAACTTTTATTCAAGTTGTTCATAGACTCATCATTCCCTACACGGCCATCTCACTTTAAATATTGGCATGATTTATTCACTAATTATTACTGGAGCTGCTATATGTCCAATCTTCATTAAATGGCAAGAACTGGGATTTTAAACTTAGAGACACTGATAATTAAGGTATTTTTGTTGCTGCACAGATGTAGTGAGGTCCTCTGTCATGCTGANAAATGCACAGAAACATATAAACATGTTATATGTGCTCCACAAATTTCTGAAATTAAATAGCATTTATGACTTAGTAAGAAACACTACAGGACATTACAGGAAGTGTAAATTAAATTCTTATTACTACATTCTTTGCTAGAAAGAGATACATCCTCTGTCCACAAACCTAAAACTTTCATATTTTCAACTTTAAAAAAAACACATTGAAGATAAATAGCCTTTAAAAGATATAAGTTAGAGATGATGATACTATTCCTGTGCTCTCATATGGACTTAAATCTCTATTTGCATCAAAGTCAGGCAATTACTATTCTGCAATTGTTTCTATAAAAGTGCTTGGGGAAAGAAAGTATAATCTGTAGACATTATCCAGGGTCATTACATAATTCTGACTCAATAAAATAATTCATTGAAAAGGTAACATTTCATCTGAACTACACACACACACACTTTAATATAACTACCAGATCTACCAACATAGTCAAATTCAATCACAAGTTCACAGTTTGAAAACAAACAGCAATGCCATATAGCCATTGGTTGTCCCTTATGTTTACATTTTAGCCGACTATTTAATAGTTTTATAATTAAGTATTTTAAACATTTTTTTGGTTATTTGATATAGAATTTTTTTTAACCTGACTGGTGTCTATCTATTCTAATTATATAATCATTTCTGTAATTAAACTGGAATGGTTCATAAGGATCATGCCTGTGAAAAAGAAAAAGAAATAAAAAGCTCTTGTGTGATTCAGTTATGATATAGAGAACAAATCTGGGGTAGAATCTACTTCGATCTGCTTGGTAATGCAAAGCCACGCCCAAATTGCATTCTCTGAAACAGCTTTAAAAGAAAATGGAGACATTCCATATATGTGCTAATTGAAAGGACAAGAGATGTGGTTATAGAAGATCATAGTGTTGAAGGGAATCAAAGAAGATGAGATCTAATAGATATTTTAATTTTGTTGATAAGCATGCATTCAAAAAGACTGTAAGAGAGAAAATTAAAAGGTGGATGTTATTAGCTCCATTTAAGACTCATCACAGCTCTTTCTATGAAAAAGCACTCCCAAGGTAATATATTAGAGCACTGTTAAAAACTTGATCAAAGAGTTAGTGAAATTAATTAGTGCAGACTCATGTTGGCTTTGGGCAATAGCACTTGGGATAATAATAAAACAAAAAATAAATTTCTTTCTCAAATAAAAGACTGTCACTAGGTAGGAAGGTCCAGCACAGGCTGGTTTTTTGTCCGTTGGTGCTTAGAATGGAGAATAATGTGCTTCCATGGAGAGCCAAGTGTGCAGGACTGCATAAAGTTGTCTGGGGAGAATCGGCAGTTCTTTAAAACTTTAGATTCCTAGGAAACACAAAACTCTTTCATAAGGATTCTTTCATGAAAAATATCAAACATTTTTAAGTATACTGGTACTCCCACTTTTAATTTTGGCAGTTTGTTACACATATATTGAAAAGACTTCCTTTTGACGTTTACCAAACATCTTCTAAGAAACCTTTTTACATATTACATTTTTACAATTTCTTCTAATATAATGACCCTTCCTTTGTTACTCTTTGTTTGCTTGCATTTCTAAGTAAAATATGCTTCATGTAATCTCCATGATGCTTTAGAAAAGCCTAATTTCTAATTTTCAGAACAACTTCAGGAAATTTATTATTCACTACTACTTCTATTTTACTACAAGGAGATTGGTAGATTTATTCTACTTTGACTTGCCCAATAGCCTATGCCCCATGTGCTTTTTTATGTGTATTTCCACTATGAATGCTGAGAGATATGCTGGGGTAGGTAAGAATAAGAAAAAATACAATGTTTAGCAGCAAATCTAGGTCTGCTTGGAGGTTCTCTGAGGGAGGTGTTTGTTTGTTACCTTTTGATTTCTTCTTTAGAGATGCTGTTTAACAAATTCACTGCCACTGTGCTGGGTGCTTTAGTGTTTTTCCTTCTTTTGTTCAGTGAGAGACTAACTACTGAGATGTGTTTTTTCTATTGACCATTCTATTGAATAAGGTGAGACAGAAGGCTATGAAAAATTTTCCTGATGTTTCAGGAAAGAAAGGAGTTTATAGTGAAGTGAAGTGGTTGCCTTAGGAAATCTAGGATGTGATTTATGTTGTCGTAAAATGTGTATGAGACTGGGAGGAAGTATTTTAAAGATGACTTGCACAGCTTGGGCTTTCCATCCTAATTCAGCTATCCAAAAAAGGTAAGCATCTTAACTTAATAGTCATCAAACAGAAGATAAATACATGGGGTATAGGACCTTATTTTAAACAATAATTCCTTTTCGTTGTCTCAGAGAACAAGCAGCAGCATTCTTTTACTGTCTCATGACTGCTAAGGAAAGAAATTTCCTTTTTCAGATAGTCAGGCAAGTAATGTTGGGTCATTTTAATGACTATACCATCAAAAGGGAAATACTGTAGAATGATAAAGACTTCAGTAGTTTTCTTGCTAATTATTACAGATTTACAAAAAACTATTACAACAATTTACAAAATGGTTGTTCTGTCCTAAATATGTCAAGAATATTAAAGTTTGTAATGGACAAAGTTTTTTAGTTTTTAGTATTTTAATCATGAATGATCTAAAACAAAAAAAACCCTTTTAAATGGAAGTCAAACTGCTGTCTTTCACTTCTATAGCACTGTTGTAAATGATTACCAACACAGATTTTTAGTTTAGTGTGGCATTAGATATGCAATAATATCTGCAGAATAGGTCTTTACATAAGATTTTTAAATGCTTACACATGTATCTACACTCGTACACTAGAGATAAGTTGATATGCATCTCTCTAAGGGAAAACCATAAATATCGTTCTGCCTTAAAATGGTTTTATATGCAGAAGGAAATTGGAATTGCTCTATAAATATACATGAAAAGAATTTCCCAATAAAGAATTAAACTCAACTTCATTGTGCCTTTGCGGCCTTATTACACTGGAAGAGTTAGATCTTGAATTGTAAGCACTTGTTTACACATCATATTTCACTATCTTAGTGGCAATAATACTAAACTTATAATATGGAACATCGGTGCAAATATGAAATGGAACAAATGAAACACTCTGCAAATACATGTGTAACTACCTTCCATCTCTGGTTAAAACTGCCTTACCTAAATTACTTTGTAACATTTATACAGTCTCAGGAACTACTGCAAGTAAATCTTTTTAGGCATCCTAAGCCTTAAGTTCCCATAATTAGAGGGTACACATAAAATAAATGCATGTTTAAAGGTTAAAAAAAATTACATATCTAGGCTAATGCTTGCAAATCACCCAAACAGCAGGCACACATTGACTTGAAGAATATAATAGTTAATATTTATAATAGACCCCAGATAATAGTTTCATTAAAATACTGATAATTTTGAAATTGTGCTTTAAAATAATATAGCCTGAGTTCACTGAGCTCTTAATTAGTAAGCAATTTTAAAACTTGCATATTCAAGCAAAGTAAACATGATACACACTGTACTGAAAACCTATTACAGAGACACCTGTTAGATGAATACTAAACAGGTGGTCTTGACAATAAAAAGCCCATAGGAAAGCCATTAAAAGCTTTTAGGGGTCTGTTATTTCACATTTTTAATATCCCCCACTATGACTTTGCTTTTCTATGTCGTGGGATCTTTAACTGTAATACAATCTTTAACAATGTAGATAACTAACTAAGCTCCCAATTACTCTATATTTTAAGTAAGTAACCAACAGTCCTTCAGGAGTTAAAAGGAAAACTTACCTTTAGGTGCCAGCTGTAGAAACTGCTTATGAAGTGTAGTAAGTTGTGAAACAGTTAGAGTACTGCTTCCAGAGCTCTCTATGCGTTGAAATTCTGGTGGTGGAACAGGGTCAGGAACAGGGTCAGGAACCATTTTTACATCACTGTTGATGAAGAAATCTGTTCCTTCTAAAGTCATTTCATATTGGATTTTGCTAGAACTCTCAATATGATGTCGTGCAACCTCTACCAGTTTTTCAACACTGAAAGCGTAAATGCAGAAACTCATGAGTATAATACATAATGTTAAAAACATAGCTTCAAATTTTAAAGCTTTTAAAGCTTTCCCAAAGTAAGAATTTCAAATCCTCTCTGTGAACTCTGTAACTATCAAAATCAATATGAAGTCTACTCCTCCTCTGGCTGTAGGAAATTTTTTTACTATAATCAGAAATTCATATGAAGTGAGATGTAAGACACAGAAGAGACCTGATGGAAAAACATAAAAGTATTTTCTAGGCTAGCATACTGGAGAGGCATATGATTGATCTCCTGTTTCAAGTGAAATGAGTACAATTTATACAGGGAAAGACATCAGCTGTCTATCATGTGGAACAACAGATTTGGCTTGGAGTGCAAGTCAAAGGATATGATATTCTGTAAATACTGTCTTTGTTAGCACATGTCAGGACAGCAAATAAAACTGGCTGGAAGGAAGAGGCTTTGCCTCTTTGAGCTATTGCTTGGTAAAGTCTTCACATCCTCCATTTATGCCTCTCTTCTTGATCATGCCCTGAAATGGATCAAGCAGCACTGTCCCAGTAATAATTCAAAAGTTAGTATAGGCCAGAAATACTTTGCAAATAGCAAAGTCACTCCTTTCCTTTAGAGAGGAAAAGCCCTTTAATGATACAGATATTGGTCGTTCTATGCCAGATAGTCTAATATGCTACAGTGATCCCAAGTACATTTTATTTATTAGGATAGAAAAATTGTGAAGAATAAATCTTTTTTGAATGGTCCTTGAAATAATTTTGAGAAATATAACATTTTTAAGAACAATAGGTGAAATTCTCCAGTGTGTGTAAAAAACAGGAAAGAAAATAATCCACACTCCAAAGTGACAGAAGCTACTGAAATGATACAAAGCTTTCCACTAAATAGAATAACTGATTGTCTGCTAATTAATATACTAAAGCTGTAGTCTAGAAAAATAGCATAACACGATAATTACCTTTACACCTACAAGCAGAACCTTTTAATCAGCCATAAAATGAGTTATTAGCATTCAGATTTCTACTATAAAACTAAAAAAAAAATATTATTTTCTACATTTTTCCCAAGTTACTTCTGTCTCCAGAAACAACTATATTTACTACCATAGTCTTGGGTTGGTTTTTTTTTTTTAAATCCTGTTTAAAATAGATACACGTTACCTTGATATTTCCTCCAAGAAGGTGGATCCAAGCCATTTTTCCATATCTTTATAAGCCTCTTCTGCTGTAAATTTTAGATCCTCAAGAAATGCTAAAGCTTTTTCTTTTATAAGTTCTAGCCGAGCTTTTGTAGCTGCCTCTATTTAAATGGTAAAGTCATAATGAATAATATTTATAAAATGTGATAAATGAGAGAGAATAGTCTAAGCACCTAAAGTTCAGCATGTTTAACTGTTTTTAGCTAAAAGTACCTCAGAGAATACTTGCTGCCTGGCTAGTCACCTTTCTGTAGTACAGTTAAGGCTGCTGTAATTGTGGCTTCTCTACATGTTCTTTGTGCAGCTGCAATCAGTATGTTACAGAAGTAAATGAATGCATGACAATTTTTGCCTCCCTGTATTTTCAGAGGCAGGTACTGCACAGATGACTGATAAAGTTGCTCTCTTAACACTAACAGAATAAAAGGCATGGTACATTGATGCAACAGAGAAATTAAACATGAAATCAATGTTAAAAACTTAGCAACTATACACAACTAGTCCCTTTGTTATATGCCATGTGTCTGTATAATGAAAACCACAAGTTACCAAAAGATAACTGGATAACAAAGCTGCAATCAAAATTGTAATTCTCAAATACTAGCTATGTGCCTGTGCAAATAGGAAATAGAGCTCAACATGTTCAGCCTTCCTTAAATTCTTGGCTTTTTTCTTAAATATAGGATGAAAAAGAAGCAATGTCAAGAAAAATCTTAATGATTCACTACATATTAAATGTAAATGTACATGTAAAACAGGTTAATAACTCACTAAAAATTCATCTTCATGCAATTAGGATCTTCAAAGTTATTACTATTCTGCTTATTACCCCAAACTCTTAGAATATTTATTCTTGAACTGCTTTTGTCTTAAAACATGTTGAAAGATGTAGGTGTACAAGCATTTGCTCTGAGTGAATCTAAAGAAGCCTTATGAGCTTGTGGTTTGTTCAATAACTGCTGTTTGCCCTCTATTTTTCATAAAAAAATACTATGCAATAGTTAGCTCACCAAAGAGGTACCGTATGATGATGGGCTTGCCAACTGTAGCTAAATAGAACCAATAAAAGCTGGGTTCTAACCAATAAAAGCTGGGTTCTATCTTCCCTTTATGACAAAACAATCTTTCTTCTAGTCTAAACCTATCCTAAAAAATAAAAAATCATTTTTAATTTGGGACTTCCTTTCTTCAAACATCTACTTTGGACTGAAATGAACCATTTTGTTTGAAAGTTACTAGGTAACTTTCAAAGACAGACAAAGAGACAGAATGACTGAAAAATAGGTAGGTTTTGGAAAAGTTTGTCCATAAAGCAGTTTGGAAGAACAAACAAAATCTATGTTCTGCTGCTTGAATCCCATGTTGCTTGAAGAGGAGGGAATCAGAGAAAAACATCAATGAAATAGGCAATCGCCAACAATTTCTTTCCCAGAACAAAACATTTCAAATACTGAATCCAATTCAACTGAATATTGAAATGTGAGTAACTACTTATGCAAAACATTTTCTCTCATGATGAATATTTTCTTAGTCATAGCAAATTAAATTAGATAAAATGAAACAGAAGACAAAAGGAATGAAAATCATATTACAACCTTCAGTATATTTACCACAGAATGACTAATGATTAGCACACTATTTCTTGTTTCTCCAGACACGACTGTCTCTCCTTTTTCTTTCATATCTACCCATTTTGCTTACTGCCTCTGGTTAGTATTGACTAGCACGCTAACCAAATTAGGAATAACAATCACCTACCAATATAAGTAACTAAATAGTAACATACCCTCATGTTTCAAGGCACTGAAATATTCTTGCTTTATTTTAAGTGCCAGTTCTTCTTTCCTTAATTCTTCTGGATCTATAGGAGCTGGAGTGGCTTTTCCTCCTGCACGAAAACAGACCTCTCAGTCTTTGGAATTTGTTTGTAAATTTATGTATCACGAAAAATTACATTTTCCACCTTACTTGATGTGACTATTTATGACAATGCAAAGGTGGATATTCAGCTACCAAACGGGATTTAAATCTGCAAGTCATGCTAAGGTTAACACTGTATAAAAATATCCCAGCATATACAACTCTTACTAAAGTTCATTAAATAACAACCTAAAATGTATTTCTGCATGGAAAATCATGACTGAATAAGCATGCCTCTCATTTGATCCTAGATGGTCAGAACGTCCTGTTTGGCCCTAGTATCTATCAATTTATCACAACCAGAACATAAATAAATGTCTTTTAAATAACTTGTTTCTTCTGGAATAAATTCAAATTTAATAAACTATAGTAATAATTTTATGGTAGTAGTTACCTTCAGAGCAGTGAAAATAACTATGCTATTAAAATATTAGAATAAAAAAGTGATCAGTTATTTCATGCCCCTTCAAACCTGCATTTCCAGCTTGTTTTGACTTACTTATCTATGAACAGATATTGTAAAGGCACTTTATCACATTTTTAGAGATTGCATGGAATTCTGTAGCCACATGACTTTGACTATTACTCAAAAATATTGAAGTATTTGTAATTGCTTTATTCTATAAAAGGAGCAGATCAAGATATTACAGAAAAAAATATAATGATATCTGTATGATACATAAGGTCAACATAAAACAGATGGTCAATTTTAGGGGTGGTAAGTTGTATCACTCTGTTACCGGCCCATATCTCTGTCCTAGGGTGTTCTCATGCTACAGGAACACTACAGTAACACTGTACTTGAAATTAAATCAAAGTCAATACTTCAGTCACAAATCCATCAGTTCATACTTCACCTTCTACTAGGAAGAATGCAGAGCTTTCTAGCTGCAGTTCTGTTTTTGGGATTTCAGATAATCTTGTACCAGGTCTGAACAAAAATTTTGTTCCAAGAAGGAATCCACAAACTCCAAACTAGCCATTTAGCATACAACAGCTGCTGAGTTTTATCAAAACTTTTCTGGAAGTCTGAAAATCTGCTACTCTCTTGGATGAATTGAGATGCTAAACGAAGCCTAAGTCTCCCTGGGGCTCACAACTGGCTAAGTATTTACAAGGCTATGCTTTTGTTCACTCTGTATGAAATAACCAGAGAGAGAGAGAGAACTGAGCACAGTGCAAATGAAATTTCTGTCAAAGAAAAAAAGTCAACTGTGTTATGCACAATAACTCTGCAGTTACAGCTTTCTCATATAGAAACAGAGTATCTGAATTTCAGGCTACTCTACACCCACAAGGCTCAAACGTTTCTCTTGCTATGTAGAATATCTTAGCAAAAGACACAAAAGTTTAGGCTACAAGCCTCACTTCCCAATGCAGTTATGAAATATTGCAGATAAAAGGTGAACATTACATAAACTACTACCTGCACAAGGAAATAGTTGTGAGAAAATGTATAAACAGCCTTGTATTCCACAATCTCTTCCAGCACACTGTCTGTTTTTCTCTCTTGCAAATAAATTTTGTGTTTCCACCTGGTGGGATAGGCTCTTGCCAGGCCTATGTGCAGTACCTACCTCAATAGGAATCTGCTCTTTTTTTAGGGCTTCAGCTGTCAAGTAGGCAGAATTCAATAGAATTTTATTTAGCCCAATGAACTTTTATTTCACTTGATTATTTAGCTTTAACTGTTCCATTCCAATACAGAACATGAAGAAAAAATATTTACTTTCCATTTAGAATATTTACTTCTACATATAATGACTACACATTTAAAATAATGCAACTGCCATTCAAAAGCCTTTCTGCTACTTTACCAGCTTTTCATACTGATGTCACATTTGGCATTTTAAAAGAGAAATTAATCCAAATTAAATGTCTTAGATTATTAATTTCTGTGTTATTCATATCTTTACATTACAGTAATTTCAAGCACTGCTAAAACCAAGTCTGCATTTTAAATACCTTTTTTTTTCGTAGATGATTTGGAAGATGCCTTTTTGGCATTTTTGGTATCTTTCCCAGATGCTTTGCCTGATTGTTTCCGTGCAGCTTTTGAAGCTTTCTGTTTCAGCTGACGTTCGTTTTCTTCCTCCATTTCTCTAAACTCTATTTCAGCTGTTACCTTGACACCACAGTCACACATAGTACAGTACATAGTATCAGCTCTGTGCAACTACTGTTCTAAATAGCCTATACTTGCTGAAAATACTTGATGAGAAGTAGACATGTTACAAAAAAAAAAAGAACAAAGATATTTAAACTAATTGATTAAATTTTAATAATTTATCAAAAATAAAATTCTGCAGCAAAAATGCAAGACAGACATATTGAGTTTAATTCTTGCAGTCATTGCCTGTGCTTGAGGAAAATGTTAAAATAGCAAGAATCAACAGTACAAAAAGCAAGTCTAGAGTTACACAGTAAGAGGGCAGAAATTAATTTATTTTAAATTATCAAAGAGAAAACAAAAATCTAACCTACAAACCAAAGATTTGAAAAGCTCACCTAATTTACTTTTAGCTATATAGAAAAAGGAATGCAACCATAGGGTCTGAACACGTGAAAGGTTTGAGCAAGATTACATCACAGGATTAAACTTGTCCATCTTCTCACACTTCTATTGAGGGATAAGAGTTTATCATGGAACAAAATATACAGAGGCAACATTTGAAATATTTCTCAGTAATGCAATGAAAAGCTCAGTTATAAATACGGAGGTGCTGAGAACACAGACTCCAACATTTTCCTCATAGAACTACAAATTTATTCAATGGAAGTATCAGTGGTAGAGCAAGACACATGAAACTAGATACACAGTGCAAAGATGATATGTTTAGGCTGCCTACTGAAGGGGGGCTTTGTACAATTCAGAAATCTTTCAGTAAATAAAACATCCCATACCATATCTGATACTGCTGTTACTGCTGTTCTCCATGTATCAATAATAAGATTTTCATCATTCCTATAAGTGGCCACTGCATTTTCAGAATTCTTATCCTTAAGTTTCTTCTGCTGAGTTCCACTCTTTTCTGACTTGGTATTACCTGGTGAATGCAGTTTCCAAGAAACTAGAGGAATCCTCAAAAATAAAATATAAGGAATAATTTACATGGTGCTTTATCAAAAGTGTTAATATTGGAGGATATGCTGAAAAAATGAATATATTGGTTTCAAAATTTGCAATAGCAAAAAAAAAAAAAAAAAAAGGGAGGAACTTTCTTTACTACCAAAAGTGATGAGGTGTGTGTATGGCAAGAAAACCATCCAGTTTAAGTGTAACGGCTAAAAAATAATAAAAATGGATAAACTACATCAAATGACTGTGTGATCTACTGATGAATTCCATGTGGGTTAGACACAGTTTCATTACTCAGATAATTTCTAAATTCACTTCAATTAAGTTAAAAAATCAGGTGTTATTACTGATGGCATTTTCTATATTGTGAAATTATCAGGTGGTATTCCTCATCTTTCAATATGGCATTCAGTTTGGTTCATATTTGTAAGTTGCTTTGATTGAAATCTGTTATTAGATAATAACTTATTATATTTATATCTACATAAAATTTATAACATTTGATTTTATTTATTGGCACAAATTTTAAACCTACTAATGTTACACAACAGTACTTTCCCTTACATGTGTGAGGATTGTGCTCTAAACTATCAGCAATATAAAGGAAGGAAGGAAACATTTCTATAACAGTAGATTTCCTACTGAGGCAGCTTTTAAAATGTTTTGCAAATCAGCAATGCATGGTGAATATGATATAGTTAAATAAGTAAAATTGAGGGATAAAAGTAAGGGCTAAAATTATTTAAGATTCTTCATTTGACTAAAATCCCTGGTTTAAAAATTCTTATTTCTCCAGCCTTTGAAATATACACACATAAAATTCCATATACTCCAACAATCTATCAGTGCATTCTATTTTTTCATATTTGTTTAATTTTATGCTGCATTCCTACCTTCTTGATTTGTCTTGATCTTCCTGATGTTCTCCATTAATAATATCTAACAATGGGATTCTAGCAAAATCTTGAGTGTCTTCTGTTGGAATTTTTCCTTCCATTGCCCTATAATAGTCATGAAGAAGTCTCTTTGTATCTTGGAAACGATCCAGTTCAACCTCAAGGAGAAAGGACAAAGAAACTGCCATTCAACATACCACAGAACAAATTTTTGTTATCACATGTTAGTAGAAGAAATTCTAAATCTTATGAGTTTGAGGGAAGAAACCCACTCATATTTTTTTTTAAATTCATAGTATACTGAATGCATACTTCAACTTGCATCTCTAATGTATTCACACTGTCATTTCTAGGCAGTAATAAGAATCTTAATTGTTAAAATAAGAAAAACTATTTACAATAAATGATGTTGAATGTATTAAATTTTATTACAATATATTTTGATGTGTATCTATTTCCTAGAAGCACGTAGTGCCAAAAAATTACATGGATCTTCTTGTTCAAAAGAAATGAAGCAAGCATAAAATAAAAAGGGTCATGTGATGGAGAAAATTTTAAGTCATACAGTTTTTCTGGACCTAAGTAATCAACAGACTTTGAACACTTAAGTGTCATGAAGATCTTTTTGTGTGAATCATCTTACAAGAAATCTTACAAGTAAGATTCAAGAAACATTTAACACCTGTCATGTTTTGATTTATTGATACAGTATGGTGTTAGTTTCTAACTGACAAAACAGTACTAAATATTCATGGGAAAACACACAAAACCACATTCACAAAACAAAGGATGAAACCTTTGTGGTGTAAACCAGCACCTATCCATAATTTAAGGAGAAAATATCTTCTAGTATAACTGTGTATATAGAAAGATGGAATGAAATCTGATAAATGGCATTTATACAAATCTATGTGTTTACAGTTACAGAGGCACCTGGGAATATATGTATCTTCCAACAGAAAAACTCACAAATGGAGAACTCAATACCAAAGAAGCCTATTTTTGGCTGCGTCTGAAAATAATAGTCATTACAAAAAATTACAGTTATTATATTTTTAGTCTGTAATTTTAGGATTAATAACTCATTTATTTGGGGGAATATGTACCAAGCAAAGGAAGAAGTAATGTTTTGTATTTAATTTTCCTTTATGAAAACAAAAGTTTACATATGGTAAATACGTTTAGCAATTTTAAACTGTTATTGTGCATATCCACACAGATCAATTAGATTCGTAGTGAATCTCCTCTGAACTCCATCATATGTGCCCATTAAGTTCTGTTAGAACTAGGATTTCAAAGATACAACTGAATATAAAAGGAGAATAATAAAATATTTAAGCTCTATAACTTTATCTCACTTTAGGCATATAAAACAAGATGGATTTTTTAAATATTCAGGCATATAAATATTAAAATTACAAGACCAATGAGGTTCAGATAGTCAGCAATGATTTGATATTTTGACCTCTCTTTAGTCAGTGGCCTGGAGTCTTTATTTAGGGTATTATGTAGACTCTTTGAAAACAAAGTTAATTTCCTTACTATAGCACTGACTATTTCACAAACTTTTCCTGAATTACAACTACATAACCATTTTATAACTACTACATAAAAATAGCATAGAGAATTAAAGAGCTGAAAGCCTGCCATAAACTGTTTAGACCTGGCTTTTTCAACTAAATTAGCATCACAAGAGATATGTTTAAAACACTGTTTTCATTTTCTTCTTTAAATTTGCCAAAAGTTCCACAGAAGTTTTGAATGGTCCCTTCAGTTTGCACAAAAGCCTGTCTAGCCTAGTCTGGTCTAGAACACTCCAATCCACTTCTAAACCAAATTTATGCACCTAGAACAACAGTAACAGAGAAATCTTACTTTACTGCAGGAGTGAATGGACTCTTGAAAACAAAGTTACATATCTGAAAGCTGGGTCATATTTGAACAACAGCAGCAAATGACATCTCGATCTCAAAATTTAACTTGATTTTTTGGGGTTTATTTTTGTTGGTCAGCAGATAAAATTTCAAGCCACATCGATGAAATCACAACTGAAATAAATTTGAGATATGGGAAATACTATGACATCAAGTTGTGAATGATCTAATTCATAAATTTAAAGGAGATGTCAACAGGATCACAGAAGGTTAAGGAGCAGTAACATTTCTGTAACAAAATTCAAGACGATTCATTGGAGTTATAAAATTGCAAAAAATAGCAGTATATAATAGAGATTGAAAGTTTTGTGTGTTGAACAAGAAGAATGGTATTTTTCTTATCTTTCCTGCTTTCCAAAGTTAAATGTATGGACTGTCATCTACTCTTTGTCTCTTAACTTCATCTATAAATTCAGAAGACACACGAACATTTGCTTAACTAATTTTTAATCCTTCACATATTTGGAGCCAACCACATGAAATTTCTCTTAGGCAGTTCATACCTGCATAAGTGTGAAAAAATGGTTCATTGCAATCCCCCTATGATCTGGTAACCACTCTTCATTCATGATACCAATACGTTCCTGCTCTGCTTCTTCCCTTCTGCTGTCACAGATATCCCAGAGAAGATCTCTTAGGTCCTAAAGCACAAAATCAAGCATGGTAATTAATTATAAAAGAAAACTTTTTTTTTTTTTCTCCTGTGTATAGGGCAACTTCCTATCTGGGGCTTTTCCTTTACTGTTATAAATATCAACACCTGGTCAGGTCACATGCCTACAGGAGGTTAATAGAAAGCTTCTTTACAACTGTGATGGAGAGAAGAACACCAAGAGATGAGTTCAGTGTGCAGGCTGTCTTGCTTTTCTCAGGCAGAGACGATCTACCTAAGCTAGACAAATATGAGACTTTGAATAGCTAAGCTCCCAACTGCACCAACAACTTCCCACTTGAATAGTTTGCTAATTAATACACTAAGAATTGTACTTTCGGGGGATGGGCAATATGAAAAATACTAAGAAAATTCTGTCAGATTTCAAGTGTTTTTCGAAGTTGAGTAGCTTCTGCACCACTTTTATCTAATGTTCTTTTAATTAAGGGCTCTTCAGCTAGTGACTGTGTCAAATAACACTGTGTGGCTCCCTGACATCACCGAGGACCTACTAAGCATAAAATATTATGCAACCTGTTTTTTCCCTATTGCCATCTCTGCATGGAAATAGTGTAACAGGCCACTCTGTGTGAGAGGTCATGGGAAGAGAAGAGTGCTGTTAAATACAGGGCCAAGGTAGGTCAAATGTGATGTGTCTGGCTCCAGGAAGTTCTACCCTACCTGACCTGCTCTGGGACAGAAGAAAAGAAGAGGAGCTTAAGGTTCTGGTGAAGAGATTCTATAAACCAGGTCTTGGTTGAAACCTATTATGTCAGATTCTGTTTATCTCCCTATCTGAAGATTTCAGATAAATCCACTTGTCCTCGTTGGACAAAAGGTACAGGGAAGTCCCTGGCCTACCTAACACATCAATGATAGCTAGAAGGTAGCCAAGGTGCAGCCAATCAAATATTCATGGCTGTTTACATTGTACAATGTGCATATAAGAATATGCTGCTGAATGAAGAATATATAAGCATATGACTTATCTATTGGCAGTGGTGAGTTGACCTTGGCTGGCTGCCAGCTGTCCACCAAACTGTTCTATCACTCCTCCTCACAGGACAGAGGGAGAAAATATGATGGAAAAGTTCATGTATCAAGATTATGATAAGGAAACTACTCACCTATCATCATCATATGCAAAAAAGACTTGATTTTGGCAATTAATTTAATTTAATGTCAATTAAAAACACAGCAGAATAATGAGAAATTAAACAAAACTAAAACCACCATTCTTATCCCCAGGCTGAACTTCACTCCTGACTTTTCTACCTCCTAAATGGCACAGTGAAAATGGGGAATGGGTAATTATGGTGAGTTCATTATACATTTTTATCTGCCACTCCTTTCCCTCACACTCTTTCCCTGCCCCATGAATTTTTCCAAGGCAAGTCCTTCCCACGGGTTTCTGTTCTTCAACAACAACTCCAGTGTGGGTCCTTTCTGTGTGTGCAGCCCTTTAGGACTGTACAGCTCTTTAGGACTGTACAGCTCCAGGGTGCATACTCCACAGGCCACAGCTCCTGCCAGGAACCTGGTCTGGTCGGGCTCTCCACAGGCTGCTGCTCCTTCGCAGCATGTCCACCTGACACAGCCTGGGTGGACCGCATGAACTGCAGGGTGAAAATCTGCTTCCCTGTGGTACTCCATGGGCTTCAGTGGAACAAACTGTATCACCATGGCCTTCTCCACAGACCACAAGGGAATCTCTGGTCTGGTGCCCGGAGCACCTCCTCTTCCTCCTTCTTCTCTGTCCTTGGTGACCACAGAGCTGTTTCTCACATTTTCTCATTCCTGTCACACAACTGCCATGCCTTCTTACAGAAGCCACCTCTGCAGACACTTTGCCACAAAAAAACCCAACCTTTCACATAAATGCAATACCCCACAAAAAACCACACTATGATTTTGTACAAACTGATGTACAGCTCTGTCCAGTATCTTTCTTAAACATGTAAAAAGAAGGATTTTACTCTTTGTCCTCATATTATTTAAGTCAAAGTTTTGATTTACTATAAGCAGTGAAGAAAACAGCAGAGGGGTACAGTGAGTTATATTCCTCTGGCAGAAGCTAAAAGCATGAATATCTTCTTTTTCTCTCACTGCTCTTTTTTTCACACTGAAGCAGCTTCTCTCTCCTCCTTTTCTTATAGTAAGGTGGTGAAAAAAAATTAAAAATGGATGCATTTGCTCAGTCCTCTACTATTTGGAACAAGAGAAGGAATGATAGCAAGCAACTGATTATATTTGATGATAGAATGTAGTGAGAGGAAATTTGGAGAAATTGCTGGAAGACAGAGAGAGATGTGTGTTTTATCCACAGCAATTCTTTGTTTGGATATTTAGGATGTGTGCTGGTTTTGGCTGGCGAAGAGTTAATTTTCTTCAGAGTGGTGAGTATGGGGTATGGTTTGGACTTGTGCTGGAAACAGTGCTGATAACACAGAGATGATCTTGTTATTGCTAAGCAGCACTTGCACAGAGCCAAGGTCTTTTCTGCTCCTCACCCCACCCACCTGCAAGGGGCTGTGGGTACCAGGAAGCTGGGAAGGGACAAAGATAGGGGAGCTGACCCCAGATGACTAAAGGGACATTCCATACCATTTGGCACCATGCTCAATATATAAGGCAGAGGGAGAAGAAGGAAGCAGAGGGGACACTGGAAGTGGTTGTGTTTGTCTTCCCCAAGTCACCATTATGTGTGATGGAACCTGGCTTCCCTGGGGATGGCCGAACACCTGCCCGCCCATGGGGAGTAGTGGATGAATTCCTGTTCTGTTTTGCTTCTGTGCACAGCTCTTGCCTTGCCTGTTGAATCATCTTTAGCTCAGCCCACGAGCTTTCTCACTTTTACAATTCTCTCCTCCATCCTACTGGTGGGGGTCAATGGCTGTGTGAGGCTCAAGATCACAACATCAGGACAAAGTCTTGGCTGCCCTCTGGGCTTTGGACCTTTAAGGAATTTTACATACATCACAAAATGGGGTGGGTTTTTACATTTCCCAGTTGATATCAGAGAAATTTCAGGTATTACAGCTGGCACTTTACAGTGTTTTATAAAGGGTCCAGCTGAGATGATAGTGTTGAGGAGTTTGTGAGTTTGAGAAAAAACATTATGAAGATTATCACTCTCCATTTTCTTTTTCTAACAGCAAGGAAGGATGGCTGACAGAATTCATACATTCAGAGAGATACAATGAGCATGGCTTTAAAAGCATAGAGGATGATCATCTTCACAATCACCCATAGGTTTGGGATTCACAAAGAGTGAATGAGTTATTTAAAAATAATTTTGAAAATCATATATTCACTCCAAAGTGCTTAGGCTCATCACAGTACCTGAGTTTCACTGCATCACATGGGAATATAACCTCCTCTTCACATAATTGAAACTGGATAATTTCAAACATGGATTTCTGTTACGACCAAAAGGCCAAATATTTTATCTTTCTAAAATATAGGGCAGAGGGATTCGAGTCTTTTTATAATGCTAATCAGTAGAAATTAGAAATATGGATTATGATTTTTCAATCCTTTACTCCATTCTCTTGGAAAATTCCTATGGAAAAGGAGGTCCAATGCTTTTTCCATCTCAGATGAATTAATCCATTATTCCTCAAATGTTCTCTTCAACTAAAAATGTTGTCAGTATTCCTTTTGTCCTTTTTGGGGAGCATTCCTGATAGCACTCAACTAAAAATCATGTTTTTTCTGAAATGGAATCTGATGAATTCAAAGATAGCTCTACTTTTGGCTTAAATCTGGCTCTGAACTTGTTAGGACATTTAGTGTTATGGATTTTTGTGATACAGATTCTCAGGACATGACCTAGAGAAGATCTCCCTGAATCAAAATATCAAAACAAACGAAATTCTATGTACTTTGTAAGCACCAGTTTTAGAAAGCATACATTATCATACATAATTCACAGAAAAAAAATACTGCCAAGATTTTAAATATCCAACTTGTAAAATCTCTGAAAACCACAAAATGTGAAGAAAAAAAGAGCAGAGAAGTATTTATTTTACAATGTACCACAATATCACAGTATAACCTAAAAACCGAAGCAAGATATAAGAAAATTATGGTCAAACAACAAAGGAATAATTTTAAAGGACACATTGTGTGCAAGAGGAAAATGGCATAGTTTAAGAATTGTAAAGAGGAAGAAAGAAGTAAATAATAATATCATTCATGTTATATCAAGCTTGTTTAAAAGGAAATAATAGTTTAGGGTATATTTTAATTTCTGTTATTTACTTACAGTAACCCTTTGGTGTCGTTCAGCTTTTGTTTCCTCATCATCTCGCAGGTCATCAGCAACTGAATTAAAATCTGTTTGCCACTGAGATACAAATTCCTGCATAAGATGTGGACGTTTCAAATAATCTTGAAATTTTCTTCTGTAAATTACAGTAAAAATAACCTTCAGGTTGCAGAATGCCCCAAGAAAAATACAAAACACTAATAATAATGTAATAAGATACTATTTCTACTTACCTAATATCTGCTGTGTAATGAATTATAGTGTACTGTTCATCCCTTAGACATCTAAGTACAGTTTTGATCGTATTCATATATGTATTTTCTACCATTTCCCAGTAAGGTACTAAAAAATCAATTATCTCCTGTGAATTTTTTTAAAACATCAAAATTAATTGATTTATTTCTTGGTAATTCATTTATCTGTAGCATTAGAAAATACACAAATATTATTTCATTAAATCATATGACTGATTTTTTTATTCACTATGTATTTCTTTTGTTTTACAGGTGATTACAGACACTGTATGAACATATACTTTTATCCTGTGAATTTCTTTGGGAAAGAGTGGTGGGTCTCTAAAGAAATGGGGAATTCCAGCAGAATATTCCAGTATCTGTTGGTTTTGGACATGTTCATAAAATAAGTGATGGTACTGAATGACCACTGAAGTAAGAAAATTTGGTCATTCATAATTGTTTGAGCTTATAAAAATCTAAGCTGACTGCCTAGTGTTGCAAAAGTGATGTTTGACTGACTGGCTGCCATGAAATGTAAATAAAGGCTATGGCCAGAGGAAACCCAGCATATATGTGAGCTGATTGTAGTTAACAGGAAAAACTGGTAAACATTAGGAAAGAAATTACAGAACAAATTTCAAATCACCGTTATCCACCCTTGAAAAACCTGCATCTCAAAAACTGCACATAGTCCCAGCCTCTCATCTCAAAAAATTTACAGAAGAACTAGAACAGATTATAACTGGATTGGAGAACAAAAGCAACATTAAGAAAAATGAACATTTAAGAGATGCTTGTCACATCTTAAATGCCCTCAGAGGTTGATTATAGAATTATTATTCAATGTATCTCTTAATATGTGAATTAGGGTCACCATGAATTAGGGTCACCAAATGACCCAAGCAAAGATTATGGTTTTAGGCAAAGAAACAGAAATCTTTTTTCAGGATTAACAAAATTATATAAACTATGTCACAGAGAACAGAAAGTAAATGGCTTCAAAAAAGCTACTATACCAATTAAAAAACACAATAATAAAAGAAAAGTCCATTGAGAGCTGCTAAACACAAGACATAGATATACAGACATTTCAGAAACCCCCTGAATCTGAGAAAATGTCCTTGAGGAGAAAATGTTAGGAAAAATACATACTAGGAGAAAGATTAGTGCACATTCTCCCCATTTTTACTCCTTGTATAAGACCCACAACTTAGCCTTATCAGAGAAAGAAAAGTGATCTAGTAAGTTTCTGTTAGTATTTCCTAATTGTAAAAAGAATTATTATTTTGGCAGCTGTGTTCTTAATCATAATTGCAAAGAATTAAAAAAAAATCTAAATTTGAAAGTATGATTCCTTATTTTATATATTTTAGTAGCAACTGTTCTTTGTATATTTTTCACAAAGTAATAGCATACCTTTTATTGAAAAATATTGAAAAAAACAGCATGCAATGATGCAAAAGGTTTAGGTAGGACACACATAAAGTACTAAGAAAAATATCTACTTTGATTTTTAAGATTTTCAGTCAGGAAGCAGTGTACCTGGGGAAGTGGTTCGTCAACATAAATCCATTCATCTGATCCTGGTTCAATTGGTGGTGGTGTCTCAGGAGAGGGAGTAGACTGATCTACAACTGATAAAACTTTTTCTTCTTCATCTGTGACTGGTATAACTTCTTCACCTGTAACTGGTAAAACTTCTTCTTCATCTGTAACTGGTAAAACCTTGTCTTCTTCTGGTGCTATTTCTTCAGCAGACCCTTTATAACAATTCCAAATGTAATTTAAGTATCAATAAACATCTCTGCTACTCTCACAGGTTCAAAATAATGGAACAGATACACTGTTTCATTACTTAGGCATTATTCATCAAAAATCTCCTCACGAAATTAGCAATGCTCAAGGAAGATTGGATCAGTTAACACAAACTTTACATCCATAAATCCAAGAGCCCTGACAGGAAGCATCCCCAAGTGCTGAGGGAGCTGGCAGATGTAATAGCCAGGGAGGTCATGATGCTCCTCCCTCTTGAAAGCTCATGGAGATCAGGAGAGGCTCCTGGTAGAAAGCAAATGTCACCCTGGTCTTCTAAAGAGGCAAGAGGGCACAGAGAACTCCCAGTCAGTCAGCTTCACTTCAATCCCTGGAAAGGTGATGAAGCACATCATTCTGGAGACCATCTCAATCCACATGGAAAACAAGAAGCTAATCAGGAGTAGTCAGCATGGATTCACTAAGGGGAAAACACGCTTAACCAACCTGATTCTCTATTCTGCTTATATGAACCTAATAGGGAATGACAGCTTGGAAGCCGTCAACATAAATATGAAATTAAATCTTATTAATTGACCCCAGGTAATATTTCTCCTTAGGGAGTAAATAGCCCTTAAATACTTTTGTGCAACGATTCTAACTAGAAAATCTTCACTCCATTTTCAACAATAGGAATTTTGCTACTGACTCTAGCAGGGCCATTACTTATATACCAAGCACATAAAAAACCCCTTTGAACTAGAAACCTTGCAAAGGAGTAGTGAGATAAACTTCTACAAGTGCTTTTCAAGTTTGTTTTTTTTTTTTTCTTTTGGTCATAGAAGACACATGAAGATTTTCTGATAATAGTTATGAAAAAAACTAAATAGTTATTTAGAGGTCTCTATTGCTGGTTTACTTGATGCATTTGTCCCCCTGGATGCTTCACCTTTTTTATTTTTTTTCTTTCATTGTTATTATTGTTATTATTATTATTATTATTTTAAATTATTCTGTCTTTCTGGGTAATAAGGAGGAAAAGTGAAATAAAGATGTATCAAAAACAGATGTCAAAACCACTTCTACTTATCCATATTTTTATGCTGCTGCAGATAAATGACTGTATGTTCATAATGGCAAGCTAGACTTTCTTATGCAATTACGTGATCCCATAGATGAAAATGCTGACTTTAATTTTTAAACAAGGAAGAAAGGACTGAAGTTAATTCTTTAATTTTTATGTGAAGTTGTGTATATACTCCAAAAAGGTGAAAGAACAACAGAAAAGTTCAGGGTTCTGGTGCAGTTATCGCCAACTGGCACATCCTCAGATTTTTTCAGGGGCAGCAAAAATGTAGGTTGCCATATAATTTTATATAGTAATTATTAGTGTTAATTATAAAAAACAAAGTTTTTTGTTACTGAATTCTAGGAAGTAAGAATATGAAAACTTACTTCTATTCTGATTTTTCACAATTTCTTCTATTATAATTTCCTTCACTGTTTCACACACAAGACTTTCTTCTGTCTCTGCATTTACTTTCACTAGAGTGTTTTGATAGACTGAAAACCATTTCTCTAATTTTGGCCATGTCTTTAGGAAGCCTGAAATTCTAGAAAAATCACATTAGTGTATGAAATTAAAACCTAACTAAGGGAAAATCAAACATTTTCTAAAATTTATAAATAAAAAAACCCCAGATAATCTAATTTAACACTAAAACGACTCCACCCACATCAACCCCTTCATTTTAAATATAAGAAAGTTTTCAAAATTCTCTTGATAACTAATAATGTATTTCTTACTCTCATGTCATGCTATATTTACCTTATAATATCACAGTTAAACCAATAGTAATACGTAATATAATAGTCTGAAACAGTTAAAAGTATCAAATATTCAGAAGAAATAATTCTTCTTGATTTTGCTCTTTGTGTAAAGTTAAACATCTAGTGATTCCATTAAAATTAGAAAACTAAGTGGTTTTATTAAATGCAGAAGTAGAAAATAACATTTTACCAAATCTCTAACTCAAAGCAAGAGTATTTCACTCAAGGGCAGGCACATGTGTTAACAGACCTCAGATATAAGCACACACATACATTCACACATACAGATATGGAATAAATGTACATAGTTCATGCAACACATACCTGAAAACTAAATGCTCTTTGGAACATTACCCTCAAAAGTCAAAACACAAGAATTCGTATTTTCCAAGAGGATTTATATTGTGCAGAAAATGAAAATACCCTTTAGGCCCCACATTATAGAATTGTCTAAGTAAATTCTTAACATTAAGTATGTCAGTACTGTCCTGGATCACATATGAGATTCAAATCAGTTACATGTCTTAACATTTGGCTAAAGCAATTTTTTTTTGTACTTCATATAACTTACCTATGTAGCACCTGCTCCCTGGCCAAATCAATCTTCTCGTCTAGGACTTCAGCCTCTGAATTTTGATTGCTGTTCTGTTCAGTCTGAGATGCCTTTCTTTTATCTACTGTGTGAAAAAAACACATATATAAGCATATATTGAAAAAGGCAATCATTCAGACAGTTATTCATCCTAACTAAGATAATCATTACAAGGACAAATTCAGTGTTCCTTGTTCTTACATTTCCCCACTTAAAAGTTGGGTACCAGACTTCCTAAAAGAAAGTAAAAGTCAGAGAACATCACAGAAATATAAAATTAAGCTGTAAAGAACCTAAGACACTGTCCTACCTCTTCCTCTGTTTAAGTGCATAGCCAATTATAGCACTAACACTTCCTAATGTTAATGGATGCTTTTCAATCTCCAGCTGAAGAGATGGAGCATTCCTGTGGGCAACTATTTCAGGTTTATCTACTCTATCAGTCAGAAGGTATTTTCCCAATTTATCTGAAGTATCTACTTTTCACAATGAGCAGACATTCCATTTAATAAAAAGACAAGGTATTCTCTCTTTCTGAGTATTTTTGAATTTTAAAAAGCCTTTAATTCATTTGAAATATGCCATTTTAAAATAATTCTGATTTTTTAATTGCTAGTTTCACTCTATCATCACATTTACATCTTATGAAATAAATTCTATTTGAATTTCTGAGATTATATTAAATATAACCACATGTTCCAAGCATTTTGGCAGCACGTCTTAAAATTAGCAAGATTCAAGTGTCTATACATTTATCCTCACCAGATTTTTAGCAAAATCTCTAAAGATTTTGTCCCATCCTCACTCCTACCTACACATAAAAGTTAAATGTCAACGGTGCCTTAACTGAAGCTATTTGCCACCTATGCACTGCAATGAAAACAACAAGAAAGAATCTCCTCATAATTTGGATAATACACAACATACTTGTTAAAAAAACACTTCTGTTTCTCCAAGGTCTTAAAATGTGTGATCTGGAAGTGAAACAGCTCTCAAAAAGCCTTTGATGCCTTTGCCTTGGCTGGCCAGAATTGACTTTGATTTTTGATCATTCACTTACTAACTGAAGACAAGACAAAGGCAATAATCAATAGATAATTTATTCTGGCACTCTCAGTGAATGAATATTGGAACATCCCTTTGTTTATAATTTCCTTTTTCCCCTTCTAAGTGTATCTCCTGAAGAAATATACTATTTACAGAGACTCATTTGTAATGCAGTATATTCTGTATCTGTTATAACTTGTTTTTTTCCCAGCTCCTGTATTATGTGATATCTAACACCACCCACGGTGCTATCTCAGCTGCAGGGAGAGTTCAAAAACAAGAGAGTACAAATACAAAAAAGCATATACACATGCACTTGCACACTTCTCATCTGCCTTTGACTGAAACAAACAGAAGTGTCTGAAATAGTTCAAGGCACAATTAATGAAAGTGATACTGTGAGATATACAGGAATGGTCCAGTAATACTATTTTGCATTAATAACTACAACTTACAGATATCTGCTTGTCATTTTACTTTGTTAATAGTAGTTGGAAACTTACACTTCACATTAGCTGCACGTTTCAGTACCAGACTGTCTGAAATATCCAATAATATAGAAACATCAAATGCAGGCGACATAGGAGGAGGCTCGTTAGGGGCTCTGGGATCTATAGCAAGGGACAGCTTCTCAGAAATTGGATCTTTTGCTTCTACATCAATCCCTGTATAGGATTTTTCAAATAGCCTTGCCTGATTAATTGTCATTGGAAACCCATCCACAATCCACCCCTTCTCTGGTGGTATTTGGCTAAAAGGAAATGAAGAACCAGAAATACACAGTGAAATGATAGCATAGTAATAAAACTGAAAGAACAGCTTGCTCTAGCCATCATTCATCCCTACTTCAGTATATTTAATTTCTTGATGAATACAGAATATGACAGATATTATTGAAATGTAAAGTAATGGATTTTAAATCAAAAAAATAACATTGAGTTTCATTAAAAAGAAAAAAAACCAGAAACAGAACCATTTTTGTTGTCTTGATAAATAAAGTTTTCAAAACCACTCTATAGAAACTTCTCAGAGTTTTAATTTCAGTTTTCTCAAATAACTTTCCTGCTAAGGTCATAAATGGGAAAATCTATTTCATGACTTACAGTATACCAGTGAGAGTAATACAACTTAAAAGATATTCATGTAGGAACTTAGGAACTAACTAAGCTTCAGGACAGTTGAGACAATTTTCTGTCAAATAAGGGTAGATAAAACCAAGTATCTATACAATTTCATACGTAATGGCTTCCAGTAGGATGTCAATTAGTAATTCATCAGGAACACTTTTTCCATTCTTCAACCATTTCTGTGATGCAGCACCAAGTTGAGCACGAACAGATAACTGTGGAAGAGTGCAACATATGCTCAGAATGCCCATAACAGTCATTGAAAAGAGTAGTTGAAAAGAGTATGACTCAACATTTTATATCAAATACTATTTATTTATTTATTTATATTAGGAGTGGTGGCTGTTATTTCTCAATATTCTATAGTTGGGGGGTCTATTAAGAAGAATAGCTTTAATTGCAAAAAATGTCTGACTTAATTAAAATCTCCAGCTGATTTCCATTACAGTCATAAAAATGCTGAAAAAAACAAGCTGGAGAAACCAAGGATTTGAAGGCCAAAAAATCAAAAATTAAGTGTTCTGGTTCTAACCTTATTCTGATTTCCACTACTACTGATGATTTCATACAGCAGCACATAAATTCATTAGTTGTACAGGGATTCATTTATATCTTAGCTTTGGAAGTAATTTTCAATCAGCAGTAAGCTAAAGAAATCACTGTAGAATTAAGCATGTCTAACATAAAGAAAAGAAACCTTGTCATGGGCTGAATTATTTGCTTGGCAGTAGCAAGCAGGACATTTTCACTAACTCAGAAATGCCAGAGAAAATACCGCATCTTACGTAAATGTGAGATTTCACAAGAAAATATTGAATTTTAACAAGATGTACAACACTAAACAACATACAGAGGAGTAGATTTTCACAATAAACTCTTTTCATATTTCAGAAAATACCGAAAATTCTTGCATTGATGTCAGGAATTCAGAACGATGAAAAGGTATCACCAATTAATTAATTTGATCATTTTAACTAATATCTTTTTATAAAGTAGAAACTAAAATTGGACTACTAACCTTGGATAGGCCATCCTGACTGTTATCCAATTCAAAACCTTCCTGGGATGGATCCTTTTCAACAGGAAAATTCTCTAAAATAGGTTCTAAAATAAAGTTTGATGATGTTATTACTATAAAATTCATTATTATAGATAAAGAATAAAAGTACATTGCTTGTTATTGTTCTTTGAACAAACCAATACAGAAGATACACAAAACTGTTAGAATCATAGGAGCATTGAGTAATTCAGGTTGGAAGCAACTTCTGGATATCACCTAGCTCTAGTACAATCTTCTGCTCAAAGTGGCATCAGCTATAATGTCAGATCAGCTTTCTTGGCAGTTTACCCCATGTGATCTGGAAAACGTACAAAGGTGGAGACTACACTACCTCTCCAAGAAATTTGTTTCAGTACTTGGCTGTCCTCATAGGGAAAAGGTATGTCTAGGCAGATGGGCAACAAGAAGGGCTTTTACAGGTATCTACACAAAAGGAAGGCTGGAGAAAATGTGGGCCTGCTGGGACATGCAAAAGACTGATGCATCCCAAAGGCCTGAGACATACAGGAAAACCCGCAGCAAGAAATATTTACCCATGGTGGTTTCATTTTGGAGCTCCTCTAGAGGACTTGGTGGCAAATCTGGTAAGTTCTCTGGAGGACTTGGTGGCAAATCTGGTAAATTCTCTAGAGGACTTGGTGGCAAATCTAGTAAGTTCTCGTGGGTCTGTGAAATATGACAGGAAATGGATTAGAATGAAAATTACATCTTAGAGAAAAAACAAGCCTGTAAATTCTAGTTGACTCTTCCAGTCTTACCTGTCAAAATGTAGACTAAGTTTGAAATAGAGTAAAAAAACATGTTTTTTTCCTTACACACTTCATTCGCATCTACCTGTTAGAGCCAAGACCCAAACTAGAGAATATGCTTACCTCATTTTGTTCTTCAGAACTCTCTGATTCCTGTGAAACCATGCTATGTTCACTCTTCATTTCATTTTTAAGAAAAGCTTCAATGGCCTTCTGAACCAGAGTTCCAATAGATAGTATCTGAATATTGCAAACTAATACCCAAAAATATTAGATAGCTACAATTAGAGTTGAGTGCATATAGAGAGAAACTATTACAAGAAGTTAAATTAATTATTTAATTTGGGCTTCTAATGTAAGTTGTTTTCACTCTTTCTTCTCTGTAACTACTTCACAGTATGTATCAACAATCACATAGCTATCTTGCTAGTCTCTTCTAAAACAAGCATCTCCAAAGAAGTTTACCAAAAGCATTTTCAAATTCTCAAAGAAGAAATATTAACATTACAATACAATATTAATATTACACTCAATTCCAGTGTTTCTAAGTTTGTTTTGGAATATAACAAAGGAATGACATGCAACCAACACCTGGCAAAATGCATATGCATCTGAGGTTCTAGAATTATAATGAAAGGATTTGCCCAAACAATTTTCATTGCAAGAGTGAGATTTTTAACACAATTAAAATTTTAAATTAATTTTAAGCAAACAAACAAACAACCTCTACCTTTTTCAAGAAACTTTGCACAGGTAGTTTTTCCACTAAACATTTTTCCCAAAACACATCCCTTGACAGGAAATGAAGGAAATTCAGGTGAAGATTTGGGTTTTGGACGATAGAAC
>VWZU01010027.1:6761-25262 GCA_013397095.1 Sterrhoptilus dennistouni | reverse complement strand
TTGGACGATAGAACATCTCCATCAGTCTACGAAGCACATGACCCAATATGTTATTATTAAGAGGTTTGTTTTCACTGTTCTCTTCAGCTGGGCTCCATTCCCCTGTCATACTCTGTAAAAATGACAAATTAGCAAATCTCAATATGTCTTGTCTTCCATCTTTCTAAATATATGTACTTATTCACATACATAATACATAAAATAATGAAATTTGAATACTATTAAATAACAACATAGTTTTTAGACCAGCACCTGATTAAAATCTATAATAAGATTTTTTTATAATTGCAATTTTTATAACTTTTTATAATTAGGTTAATTATATCATTAAACATTTATTTATATTCATGAATAACTAGTCAAGAGACAAGTACTTATATAAACATTTTCATAGATTCTGTGATGTTTTGCCTCTGGACGGATGCCATAGAGAAAATATAACAAAAGTTTCATGAATTAAGGACAGGAAAAGATCACTCACCAGTTACTATTATGGGAAAAATAGATGTGACTTGGGGAAGCGGGTTGAATTTACTATTAATCAAAATCAGAGCAGGATAGTGAGAACTAAAACAAATCCTATAAACACTGTCCCCCCAGCCCTCTCTCCTTCCTAAGCTCCTCTTGCCCAGTAGAGCAAGAGAACAGGGAATGGGGGGTTATGGTCAACTCATCATGTTGCTTCTGCTGCTGTTTTCTCCTCAGAGAGTGGAACCTTTAGCTGCTCCAGCATGTGGTCCTTCCCACAGGAGCCAATCCTCTACCAATATATCCAAACTGAGTCCTTCTCATGGGCTACAGTTCACAAACGGCTCCAGCTGGGTCCCTTCCATAGGGTACAGTCCTCAATGAACAGACTGCTCCAGCAAGGATCCCCCATGGGGTCACAAGTCCTACCAGCAAACCTATTCCAGCATGGGCTCCTCTCTCCATGGGCCAGAGGTCCTGCAAGGAGCCTGTTCCAAAACAGGCTTCCTGTGGAGTCACAGGCTTCTTTGGGCATCTCTACCACTACCAGTGTGGGTTCCTCCAGGGCTGCAGGTGGATCTCGGCACCACCATGAGCTTCCATGGCTTGCAGGAGAATCTCAACAACAGCACATGGAGCACCACCTCCTCATCACTCACCACTGACCTCACTGCAGAGTTGTTCCTCTCACATCTTCTCACTCCTTTCCTCTCTGACATCTGCACAAAACCTTTTTTATTTTCTTCAATATGTTATCACAGAGGTGTCACTGCTGTCCCTGGTTGGCTCAGCCTGGGCCAGTGTTGGGTCCATCTTAGTCAGCGCTGGCATTGATTCAGTCAGACAAAGGGGAAGCTTCCAGCAGATTCTCAGAGAAGCTACCCCTGCAGCCCCCTGCTACCAAAACTTTGCTGTGCAAATTCAGTGCAGATTCCTATAATCACTTTTTTAATTCCATAAACATGAAAAATAATTCAACAATACTACAGAATTAATCAGTAGCAGATTTTTTTTATTAGAAATCCACTATCCTTATATTCTGCAGTCTAAAATTGGGCAACATCATTGCCCAGTATCACTTTTAAATCTCTGAAGATTTCATGAACAAAGATTTCAAATATATGTATTTGCCTAACACGCACTCAAGAGAGAGAAAAAAAGTCAAACCAAAGTAAACAACTCAAACCAATTTGAACATTAAGGGAAGGAAATACCAAGTAGAAACTTCCAGCTCATCTACCCTGAGATCAACAGAAATTTATCAATTGTATGATTTACTAGGTTTTACTAGTTAAGATCATTTTACTGACAATGACACTGGAAGAATGCAAGAACGTAGTACAAAGAATGGAACACAGAATTGTACGTTTACTCAACCAGTTTTGCATCTTAGAGCACTAGGAAAAGCTGATGTCCTGAAGTTTATGCTGTGAGAAGCTAAAAGACATTTTTAGTATGCAGAAAAATACCAGTCCTGTATTAACATTTATTTGTTTGGAAGATATTAAACAGCTGTTTGGAAAATGTGTAGACTAATAATATTTCCAATTAGATTCTAGTTTTTAAAGTCAAATGTTTCAGAGAGGAATATTCCAAGCAGGAAAGAAGGAAGAAAAAACTGGTTCACAATGAGACTAGAAATGCATGGAGAAAGATTGCACAGAGAGTCTGTGGAATCTTTATCCTTGAAACACTTGAACATTGACCACATGATGCTAAGCAACCTTACCTGACTCAGAAGTTGCCCCTGCTTTAAGCAAATGACCTTCACAAATCTTTAATCCAAACAATTGTGTCATTCTATGAATTAAATATTTCATCACCATTAACAGAAGTGAACCATGCTGAAGTTTTACTCAAAGATAAGGTTTTGAACTCATGCTCTGTGTAGAGTATGCAACCTTTTTCTGAATTTACGAATTTACCTGAATCATGAATTGCCATAGCATACTTTCTAATAGTAGAATGTGATCAATGTTGACTTTGAACACATGCTTATTAGATAGAAAAACACAATGTAACTATCAGTCTAAAATAAATTTAAATTAAAATTAGAAGTCACTTCTTTTTAATTGGTAAAAACAAATGAAGTAAATATTTTTGAGCTGCGCAATATCCTTCCTCTATTATTTCTCAGAAAACATACTTCTCCATGTGCAATTGAAAAGACATCCTTAAAAAAACCCAAATACTTGCACTATCTAAATAATTTTTCTTTAAACATACAGGTAGAGATAGATCTGTTGCTTAAAATTCTTTAGACCTCTAGAAAAAATTATTCCAAGGGGAATGGGTTCCCTCATACTTCAATTATCTTGCCCTTTTAACCAGAAGATTGCTACACTGCACTTGTCATGAGGTAAAAGAATTTACCTGTCAGAAACAAGTTTTCAGGCATACAGGTGGGAGTTATGTAATTCCTGGTCAATACTTTTGAATTAAACCAGAAATTATTTGAGCAGTACCTAATGCTGTGTTTGGGTTTTGGTTATTTTATTAATTTATTAAGTGATTAGCCACAAGTTATAACATGGTAGTTTCAAAAATATTCTCAAAATAAAATGTAATATGTAATGTACAATGGACTGATGGATTTGCATTTTCTTGTATTTTATCAAATATATTTGACACTTTAAGCTGGTGCGCCTAAGATAAGCAAGGTATTATTGAGAGATGCCAAACTGCCTGTCCTGGGCTTTTTTAACAAACATTAAAAAAAAGGAAAATCAGCATAAACATTGTTAGAATGACCTGCCAATACATTTCTACCTAGAAGCAAGACTTTGAAAGAATTAGCTGTTCACTTAGGTTTTTAGAAGACATAAGTATGAATTGGTGCCAGCAGTTTCACGTGTCATAGGATGCTAGTTTTTGATGAATAATGATTCAGAAAGGCATAAGACTAACAACATCTGCAAATAAATTAATTATGAAATAATTTGAAATATCCTGGCAGGAAAAAAGAGGCTTTAAATGTGTATGTGTTAATAAATTTTCAGGACATTCAGTGAAGTCACAGTTAGAGAACACTACTGAGAATTCATAATGTAAATCAAAATACTACTGAAAAACTTAATTTTTCATTAGTGCTCTGTTTCCTGCCTGTCTTTTATGTCTTCCTTGTTGACTTTGTGTATAGCCCTTTATTCACCTAAGAAAATAATTTAAAAAATCATACATGAGTTTTTATGCTGTGAATCAGGACCTTATAAAGAGATAAATTAGAAAAGTGCGTGTTAAAAATGAAGCTGCAGTAAATTGAGCTTTCAGGCATGCATCACAGAAATTCATAATGAACATCTACACTCATTGCAAAAGAAAATGTACCAAGTAGCTCACGATGCGGATAAAAAGCAAATATATATTGTATTTATAAATCCCCAACAAGGAAAAGACTGGGTATTTGCCAGGATTTTCTTACTTTCTACTCACCAAGTTATTTGAAAAATCTAAATATGTAGTGGGATTTAATGAATATAATCATGAATATAATTTTGAAAAAACTGTACATACATTTTAACAGGAAAACATCAATCCTTAATCTTTCCATTTTGAAATAACATCGATGTATTGAAAAGTTGATGAAGGTAATATAAAACCCCCCAAAATATTTACTTGTATTCTAACAGAAGATTAATAAAAATGTCAGCCATTTTTAATAATTTAAGAAAGTGTTACCATATTAAAACAAATAGTTCATTCAAACCAATAAATCTTGTTAGAGAGCTTTCACTCAAAATTGCTGAAATTAAGAGTTCAGGTTTTGTAGCATGTCCAGTATTTCATTTTACTGCTTTTATTGGTTACTTTCTGTCGCATTTCCCAATCTGGTAATATTAATTATACCTTTAAAGTCCAGTTAGCTGAAAACTCATTGCATTGCAATTAATGTGCTGGTCCTACAACCCAAGAAATACAATCAAGGTTATATATAAGAATGGAATTATAACTGCTACTAACATCAAATACAGTTTTTGTGTAAAATATCACCAATGAAAAGAAAACACTTGTCTAAATTTGACACTAGAAACCAGTAATAGAACAAAATGCAAGATCACAACATAAAGTTTATGATTATGAAAAAGCAAGGTGTATTATCTTCCATTATGCCTTATCAGTTTGGTGTACCTTGTATTCACCATAATCTTTTTCATCTAACAGACTCATTTTATTCAGCTCTACAATTTGTTCTGAGGTAGGTTCATCTGGCAAAGGTTGAATTGAGGCTTGTTCATATATTGGTTTCCCATTAAAAAAAAGTTCCTTCCAATCCATCATCAGTTTTAGTGGAACACGGCTGCAGAAAAAGGAAAAAGGAAAAAAAGAGTTCTAAACCAAAAATTAGAGGGTTGGATATTTCACAATAGTGTAGCCAAATTTATGAGAATCCCAATCATGAAACAAGCATATGCCAAACTACTTCTAGTTTATAATGTATCCTGTAATTATTACAGCCTTTTGTAAGTGTTTGTTTGCTTTTATGACAGCTGTAGGCACTTGTAGGCTTCAGTGTTTTCACAAATGTGTCATCACACAATATTTGGCTGGCAGAGCTGTCTAGTAACTATCGCTACTACTGTTTTGCTATCGCTACTTTTCTCTGCCCTAAAATATTCTTTCCTTTTGTGGTGTAAAGCCTCTTCTTGCCAAAAATGTATAGAATATTTTTCCACAAAGTCAAAATTAATTCAGAATTATATGAATTAAACTTTTACTTTAGCTAGTAATTTCACTAAATTGTGTGCCTAGGCTGACTATTCTGTCATCTACTAAATAAGCCTAAATTTATATAATTTCCATGAAATACAATCATGTGTATTTTATACGGTTACACTTTTATTATTTTAATATACAATTACACTAAAAAGCAGTAAGATTTTGGCAGTAAGATTTTCTAATTCTGTAAGTCTAAGCCAAGTCAAATCACTGAATGCTAATGAAAGAACCACAGCAATAAAGCCCCACTACATGGTTCTTGAAACACTTCTACGGCACAGGCACTTGGAGATTACTGCCTTTGTAGGAGCTTCTCAGAAACCTTGTGCAATTAGGGCATGCCAGAGCATTTGGGCTCAGTTGCTGTGCTTTGGAACAGTCCAGGCAGTTTATATATCTTGGCAAATTCATCCTGTTGGTATTACTCTGAGGAAGTGTCCACCTAGTGAAGCCAACTAGAATGAGATGAGCATCATTCAGTTTTTAACTTTTAACAAAGGAATTTGTTAATAAGAAAGGAAATCAGAAGTTCTACAAACTGTGGCACTAGTGGATTTTAGTCTCCTAAGAATTCTAGTTGAGTTTCCAAGAAATTATGCTAAGGCTCTAGCATTAGTTCACCCTGTATTACACATTAGTGAATCCTCACACAAAAATAATACCGGCATTCTCACATACAAACTAATTGGAGCTGCCATGTAAAATATCTGAGAAACTACATAATTTTCTATAATGCTTAAACTAGTCTGAATAATGCAGCTTAACAGCTACCTAACAGCTATTATTTTTGCCTAGCAGCTACATACTCACTTGTTCGTCAGTTGACGATATTCTCCTACTTTTGTCGACAAATCAATTATTTGGCTTATCATTTCCCAGCATAGAGAATAATGCTTTTTATAGCATGCCTTAGCTCTTTCAGCAGCAATCATCTTATGGTGTTCTCTTTCTCTGGTTATTTCTTCTTCATTATCAATAGTTTCTTGTTTTGCAAGAACCTGGAATTGTTTTTAAGGAGTAAATTTGAGATTGCAATGAAAATCAAAGTCCCAAGGTACACAGTCCTGAAAACAAAAACTAACTTGTTCCTTTAACTTAAGAAAACAAAAGTAGCTCGATTGTCACCAGTGTTGCATAGCCAGCAGGCAGACTAATGCATAAAGAAATCTAAACATTTTTATTCACTCTATAATTTCCCATTTGTTTGCCTTCTAAAACAGAATAAAATAAAGGAGAAACTCATTACTTCTTTTATAATAAACAGTTTAAGACATATGCAGTCCTTGAGGGCCGTGAAATTGCACCTTTCACTGTAACAGCCCATTTAAAACATGTAATTTATCTTACTAGATTATAATATTTAATATTATTGATGTCGTTCAATCCTTGAAAGATTTCTGGTCACGGTAGAAAATTATCAGTAGTTCCTGTGGTGGTGTGCTCCATCACCACCTCCTGAGGTGGTGGCTGAAAGCATACTTAAAGAGGTGATGTAATCAATAGCTATAGCTGCTGATAACACAGGACTCCAGCTGTGTTGGAGGATTTGGAGTTGCTGATCATTTTTGACAGGAGAAAATTAAAATTTCTAATATTACATTATGGCCTACTATGAGCGGAGCACTTGGCAGTTTTCCACAGAATTTTAAGTCCTTTTAATCAACTTAAAACTTCAAAGCAGAAATTAGCACTCATGAGGGAAACTTCTCCAGCACTTGTCAAAACCAGACTTTAACAGATCATATATAAATGAAATTAAGAACACGATTCCTGAAACTGGACCTTAGGTTATTGTCCAGTTGCCTCTGTGAGACTGTGCCTTTCAAACTCAGCACATAGAGATGTTTTTCTACAAAGTTAAAATCAATGGGAAAAAAAAATCAAAATCAGACTTTCAGATGCTCAGCTTCATCCCTTATTACAGGATCATGGAACAATGGAATGGTTTGGATCGGAAGGAATCTTTAAAAGCCAGCTAGTTCAAACCCACTACCGTGGGCAGCCACACCTTTCACTAGATCAGGTAGATTAGCTGTTCTTTCTCCCTGCAAAATTTCCCTGAACTTTTTAACACAGGATAAAAATGCACTCAGTCCCACAGTTGCATCCTTATTACTTATAGCTGTGACTTTGAACAAAGATAAAAGAATATATTCATCACTAAATCATGTCACCAGGAAAGTCCTGAAATATAACAGTTGAGAACACAAATTTCCACTTTGTGACATGAAGGTATTCTAGAACTCCTGCAGCAATTTAGAGATCAATCTTTTACCACTTCTCTGTCAAGAGCTTCCTGGAACTCCTTCTGACGTCTTTCTTCATATTGCTTTTCCCTGAAAATTCTATTTTGCCTTAGCACCTCTTTCTCATGCCGAACATGCATGAGTTGAGCAGCAATCCTCCGCTCCTGCTGAGACTGTTTCATTAGTCTGTAAATGAGCTGCTCCTCCTGGTAAGCCTTCTACAAGATAAAATAATAATAGTACTAAGTACAGTTGATAAACTATTTCCTAGAAAACTCATCGGTCTAATATGAGAAATAGGAATGCTGTCATATGACAGCATTCACCTGCTAATATGGGACAATAAATTCATAACAACGTTCATATCTATTTATTAGTACAATTTTCACATATTATGTAAGAATTCAAAATATGTATTAACTGAAATACCCAGTAAAAATACATCTGGTCAGACTAATTCCATTTTAATGTGGTTATTTCCCGTGTGCAAAGAAACTGCAGCATATTTCAAATAACAGCTTCATATCTGAAGGTATACCCCTTCCTCAAATCATTAGTTTAACCCTGTTATTCATTAGTCCCATTCTCAGCCATAATCTACAGCATCCTTAAGCAATCTATTTTCTACAGATTTGAATTTTTTTCTTCTTTTGGGTGAAGTGGGTAATTATCTTCTCCATTCTTCCCTATTCGGCAGACTGGAACTATGAGAAAGTATTCAGAATAGAGCAAAATACAACACTTCTGGGTAATAGTTCCAGTGTCCTCATTGGGACACAAATATATTACACTATGCAGTACTAAAGGAAAATCATTCTGAACCATTTCTTGAGACATGGTCTGTGTGCACAGACACTTTGAAGGCTGTGAATTGTTATTTTTCAAAGTATTCTTGAAACATAATAGCATGTTCTCACTGCTACACTTCTCCATACTGTTCTTGGTATCTAAACTAATGCTCAATCAAACCTAATGAGTTGTCTCACCATTACAGTCCAAAACTCCTTTTGAGTCCTGAACAAAAACATCAGCTTGCCTTATAAGTGTCATTGACAAATATCAATGCCACAGCAGAATTCTAGAGGAAATTTCTGATTTGCTGAATATATGCTTGTGATGCATTGAAACTGCTATGAAATGTATTCAAACTTAAGTACTTAAACTGGAAACTGATTTGAAAATCTAAAATTCATTTTTCTAAAAACAGAGGCATAAGTAAAGTCAGTTAGTAGTAATTTTTTTAAAAAAACAAAACAACAAAACAACAACAACAAACACCCAAACCAAAACAAACAAAAAATAAACCAAAACCAAAACAAAACACACAAAAATAAAGTATCACTTTTATTTTCTTTCATTCTGTTTTTTTTTTCATCAGCTGTCAGTGACAGAGAGGGCAAAACACCTTATGTAACTTTACCTATAAATGAAAAGTCCAACTTGATTGCAAATATAATTTTTAAGAAAAAATTCTATGACGAGGTCTAGATCTGTCCTACACAATGCAGCCAGAACACCTGTAATAGAATTCTAATGCAAATCATTAGACCATTGCAATTGCAATAATAAGAGCAAGAACTTTCTAAATAATTTAGATATTTAAATGTTGAAGTTGCGCAGAAGCCAAACAAACAAACAAATATCTTTCCACATTTTTTAAGTTCCTTTTCCTTCATAACGGCTTGAACTAAAGTACATTGTGATTAAATTCTGGTGAATTAAAAATATTAAGCTAATATAAAAATATCTTAACATTTTCCTTATTTTAGCCAAAATGTGGGCTTTGCCCTCTGCTTTCCCAGTACTGAGTCTCATGACACTGCATACAGACCTAGTGATAAATGCGCACTTCTCTCATGCCTTAATTGTAAAGTCCTTCACCTGGATACTATATCGACTCTCTACAAAGCTTTTCACAAAATGAGGATCTAATTTTGAATGTGTTTTGTTTTCTTCTTTAGCTGTACTGTACTATTTATAAGTAGTTTTTTTATGGAGGGAATTATCATCATACACACAAATGAAATGGAAAACAATGCAGTCATAACTTCGTTCTATGTGTCATTCGATATAGTTCTGGTGATAAAATTTTCTAGTAATACTGCCTACTGAAGAGTTAATATGTCCATTTTCTCTTGCCTTCATAAACTCAAGGCAGTAAGAGGATGCCTCAGTTTGACGCCTCAGTTCTATCCACTGTTTCATGGTACTTAGTATTTCAATTAAGATTTCAAGAAGAGCAGAGACTACACAGTTTACTTCCTATCGCAATTAAGTACCCTTAATTTTTTTCATTAATGGTGCTTATGCTTCACAAATTATTACAGCCGTAATAAACCTTCATCAGTGGAAAACTGATGTTAAAATCCTTATTTGTAGAGAATTGAAGGAGCTACCCTAACAGAGTGGTCCTTTGTCATACCCAAACTATCAATTGAATGGTGCAAACATTTGGCTCAGTGAGAAATTAAAACACCTTCTCTAGGTGTATTTCCTCTTCATAAAGGAAATTGGAACATGCTCCTTTAAAACACTTCACAGCAGCCAAAACAGATCTTCTCTTTTTAAAAGGGTAGAGAACTTCAATATTCTAAGTCGTCAAATACTTTGGCATGCTGACTAGGCTTAAAAAGAGCCAGCAGGAAATTCTTGAGGAACAAGAAAAACAGAAAATGCAATTAACTCAAAACTACACAACAGATAAATAAGGATTCAGAAAAACAAACTCCAAACTCATAGTTTCAAAAAGGATCCTCACTGGATGGGGGAGTGCAGCATCAGTAGTTATCCCTCACACAAAAAGGAATGTGCACAGTACTCAAGCCAAAGGCTGGCAAGTTTTGAGACTTTTGAACATACAAGGACGCAAAATAAAAAAATGTAGAAAACGTTTTTAATCTAACATTTTGCATCAACATCTTCATAGAGAACTATGAAGTGCTTGAAGAAATCATAAATGTCACAAATGGGACAACTGAGGACTTTGAAAAATGACTATTAAAAATGCATAAGAACGCATTAAGAACGCATTTTTACCTACTTAAGACAACAGTGGCATCCAGTGGCCAAACATTAACGTGTTTATGTTTCAGGTTGTTCATACACAGTTATTATACTATGTTTTTCTATTTTTCTATTTCCTTGTTTGATTTACATACAAGTGAGACAATTCTGTGCTGTTGTGTGGTCATAAATTTATGACCAAAACTTAGAGTTTAGCATACATAAATCTATTTGATTGACAAGTAAGCTAGTAACAATTTGTTTCTCCTCCCATTTTCATGTTCTCAATTTACTGCTGACAGTAAATTATGTCTGATAACTTTTTAACTCAGAGATATAAAATCTGAACAGAGCATTAAAAATAACAAGTACAAATCACCAATAATTTGTTGAAATGGTGGAGATAAAGGTTCAGTTGGGTTGGAGTCATACAACTGTCAAATACTTTCAACACCTGTCTATGAAAATCTGACTGGCATCATGCTGTGCTCCACCTAGAGTACTGTCATGTAATTGTAAAGTATTTTCTCTTCCAGGCTCCAGCTTGAAGTGTGAAAAAAAAAAAAAAGATTCTTTTAATAAACTTTTATAAATATGGTTATGAAACATGTTACAGCATTCTGAAGGGATGAAATTCCTTTAATTCTGAATGATCCCATGCTGTGTTCAAGATTTATGCAGTGGAGGTAAAACTGAGACTTGAATGCATATAAACACTGCAATTTCAGACAGCAAAACCTTTCTGGTTCAATATTTAATAGAGGGAAAAAGCAATCTTGAACTATTTTCTATATTCATTCACTTTTTAAAGAAAATACCTCAATTTGCTTCCCATTTCTCCTAAGTCAAGTAACATCTAATGTCTGAAATCTCACGAAGTTCTAACAAAACAGTTTTTCCTCTGCTAATTTAGAACCAAATTACCACTAAATAGATTCTCTGATATGGGCAGATTACTGTTTCAGTCAAATGATTATTTGCCTTTCCTTCTAGTCCCTGCAGTCTGTGATTTCAATTGTTCGTATAGCAAAGCTGATTTTTTTTCCTGGGAAGCTAGGAACACTATTGCTAGTTTTCACTTGATTTGGAGCCTCTCTGAAGCTTACTGAGCTGCTGTATTCACCAAGTGCTCTGCCGACTGGTAGCCATGGTTTTTGGAATCAATGGTCCACATTGCTGGAACTGCAAGACCTGAGAGCATTTAAAGAGCAAGTTTTGGGACTGCAGTGATGTCAGGGAAGTGGGCTGCAAAACTTCTTCATGGCCTATGCATATCAACAAGAACATGATATGTATGTCTTTGAATAAGAACTCAGAGAAAGCCTATATGGAGAGATGGACTCTTGGTCTAAGCCACTAGAGGTGTTTTTCAAGAATATAGGTCTGAGATGAGAAGCACCTAACTTCTAGATGTTTACCCCAAGAGATTAAACCTTTTCTTAACATTTAAAAAAAAAACTCCAGACATTATGTGCCAAGGCCTAAAAATATATAAATGTGTAATAGCTCATATTTTCAGACATGCTGAAAATGCTGAAATGCTATTATTATGAATTAGTAGTAGTAGTAGTAATATTACTAGTATTATTAACAATAGACATAAGCTCAGCTATATATGTTCAATACATATGATCTAATCTAAGAACTCACAGGGAAATATTAAAATGAAAAATAACCAGAAATCAAACAAATCCAGTAAGCTGCAAGGCTGTGTTTTGACAGACTCATTATAAAAGATAAAATCTGTGAAATTAGTAATCGAAAAGCTGCTTTTTAAAGGAGGAATATATGAAGAAGAATCTCAAAAGCCTAGCACTTTATAGGACAGGATTCAAATCTAATAATCTGCAACATACATTTTTAGACACAACACAGACATTCTCCAGAGACATATCTTCTATTTCATAACACATCAAACACCAAATCTCTGACCTGCAAATAAAATTTTGATTCTTTGTATCATCCAGCACAACTGTTTCAGAATTCATCAGTCCAGATCAAAACCTTCATATAACACATTTATAGATACAGGTTTTCAAACAAGGAATGCCAAGTTTTGCTGTTTTTAAATAAGAAACTTCATTAGAACCAGTATACACTTTGATACTATAGAATGTTCAGCTTTTGGGGGAGGGAGGCAGGGAGCAGAAGACAGGTCTGCAATGCATTTTTAATAATCTTTGTTCTGCTGCCTTAATTTTATCCTCTTAAGTTTGTAAGTATGGTGTCTGATGTAAGAGTGGTGATGAAGAACAGTCAACCTTCCATATTTTCCAAGTGTTGACATAAAAGGTATTCAGATGTGTGTAAATCCCTTTATTCCCTTCAAATTTTATTCAGCCTTCCACAAGTGTTCATTTCATATATGTAAGCATATTTTAGATTACTAATTAAATGCACAGACTACGTACTTCAGCAAAAAATTTCCCACCTCTTGAGCCTCATGTGCTGCTAACTGATCAGCTAGCATTTTTCGTCGTCTCTTTGCTCGTTGTTCTCTAGCGAATCTATCTTCCTCTAGACGTTTTTGAATTTTCCTTATATATTCATCATCTGAATAAATACTTAACAGCTCAGTTTTCATCTCTGGTCTAGTTTCTAGACTTGTTTCTTGAAACTTCTGTGTTTGCAATAATTCTTGCATATCGCTGATTGGAAAAAAAAAGATAGGAATTACCATTCTTAAGGATCTTTTCATACAGATGCCTATATAGTTACGTGCAAGTCTAGCAAATGTAGAACATCACTCTGTGGGCTCTGTGGCTACTGCTTGATGCTCTTGTGCCCCACAATGTCCACTAGGTCCAGAGGAAGGTTCCAGCACTGACTTGAGCCAACTAATCATTAGTTTCTTTGTCAATAAGAAGCTAAATCCCACAGAAACAGGAAATTAGGATGACTCATAGAATGTCAAAGAAAGATGGGTTACTCTTCAATATAGCCAAAGTCTGAGTACTTTCACAGCTATTAATCACAGGTTTACACACAGAAATATCCACAGCAGAATGCATGAGTGTCACATCTGAGTAGGGTACGCATATCACTAAGGGTGACAGAATGATAATTACTTGCAATTATTCACAAATAAATCAACATACAGATAAGTTTCAGGATAAAAGTTACTTCTTTTCCCTTTGAAATATGTTATTGTATATGCACATCCACAACCATTCCCATATTACTGCAAGGCTAACTGACCTTCAGACCCACTGACAAAAATGAACAAAGAAAAGATATATTTTGAGCCTTTTCTTGTGGCAAATAGTGGAGGAAGCTTGAGCCCTGCCTACTACAAGTAAAGGTAACTTAAAGACACGGCAACTGTGCCGGACTTGAAATCAGTGCTAGTGTTACATTCATTCAAAGGATAATCACAGTTTAAAGTAAATGAGACATTATTCTTTCTAAAGTAGCTGTCTACATAGCAGACACCTGAGGTAGGATCCTGGCTAACAATTTAACATCCAAATGTTACCTGTCCATCACATGGCTGTGTACTGCAGAGGCATTTCCTGTCATAGACTTCTCAAACTTCTCTATCTCCTTGTACACATTCTGAAGAAGTAACACAAAATTTTATGTTTCATTTCTCATCATGAAGCAAAATTAAGAAGGTTCAATAGAGCAAGTACTAGAGAATTACTTTTATGTCATGTTAGTACAACAGAAATGCTTACACTGAAAATATAGGTATCAGCTAACCAAGAATAAAGACAAGATGATTACCATCTTTCACCTTTCACTTCCTTGCCCTCTTTCCCTTTCCTAGCTACACCTACTTCCACCAACCAGAAAATCCTAGAATTTTGCAGCTATTCTTTCTGCAGGATAATTCTGATTTTGCATAGGCCTCTAGCAGAGTATATAATTCTCACCATATCGGGAATTGAAACAAGATACTCTGGAATATGATCTGCTTTAGATTTAGTAGCTTAAATGTAACCCTGATGGTTATTCAAGTAACTGTCTTACTATAGTTTACTAAACTCTAGATTTAAATACATCTGTTATTGTTGCTCAGTTATAAAAAGTACTAATAGTTGTACCCCTAATGACAATACAATCCATGAACTTGAATTACAGTCCAATAAGTTTTTGGCACTAGATAATGCAGACTTTTTTTTTTAATTGCTGTGTCTCTTGATTTGATTTAAGGTTATTGTAAATTTCAGCTGTTACTAGTGTTTAATAAGCTGACGTTTCATAGTGTGTTATAAAACAGTTTGAACATGGTGCAAAATGTTATCATGCACAAATCAAAAAGGAACATTAACGCTTTTATTTAATGTATTCTTTCCAGTAGACTCATAGCTACTCTCAGCAATCAAATTACTACCTATCTATGGTACTTATTAAATGTGAAATTTCTCTTACATCAAAACAATTCTTATTTTAAAAAGCCTGCAAAAATCATAATCATGCAAATATTCAGCCCAATTTTCAATGGTTGAATTAATATAATTTTGACAGTCAGCAGATTTTCGATGGTGCAAGTACACTATTTGTAACCCTAAACGTTCCCAGAAATCATGGGGTTTGAGTTGATGTAATTAGCATTAAAACAACATAGATGATAATTACCTCTGCCTCCCTTTTCTTCTTTAGGAATTTTTTGGCTTCAAAAGATTTTATGGTGGGTCTTGATGGTTGTTCTTGAATCTGTGTAACAGCTGTTTGAATCCTGGCCATTACTTCATTTTGTCTCCTTCCTATTTTATGCTGATATGAAGCAAATATAATTAAGCCAAAAATTATCTTCCAGGAAGAAAGTAGAAGAGATTATCAGGCTCCAGACTTGAGCAGATGAGAAGTGCTTTATAGGCTTTTAAGGCCTTTCATTGAATTCTAGTTCTAGTATGGTACCTGTTTCAGGTCTGAATACAGCACAGAAAATAATACCAGTTTCTTGGTACAGAAACTGAGAATACCATTAGGTAACACTTTAGATAACACTAGCACAGATGATCAAGAAGTAACAAACATATAAATTACGCTCATTTAAAGTGCACCAGACATGTAGGCAGATAAAGGCAGAATAAAGAAGAAAAACAGTTATTATAAAAATAAGTCAAAGACAGTTAAAAATATATAATACATCAAAGGAGATATTCCAAAGATTTTCTTTTTAAATGTTATCTTGAATATTTTGTTTATTGCTTGCATTTGCTTGTCTAGATACACGAACAGACTTTTTTTTCCTTCTTGTCCATGTAATGACAATAGAACAGCTAAATAACCGCAGCAAGACTCTCTCCCTTCATTAGCCACATAAAATACATATCAAATTAGTCAATGACTTTGTCAGTGTGGTTCCACACCCTGATACCTGGCCATTTCCTTTATATAAACTATGAACTCTGCTTTGGATGAGTGTTACTGTGTCTAAAGAAATTTATTCCTCCTTTTTTACTTCATCAGAATAGCTACACAGAAGTATGAGATGTTCTGAGGCCATACCCACCATAGATGCCCTTCTCCTGTCATCTTCCTGCTTTTGTGCAATGCTCCATTTTTTCTTCACAAAAGAAGAATGACACAAAACTCTTTCTACAAGGACATCTCAAATGCATGCAAGTTGTGATACACACACTTTGTCTTCAAACCTATAAATATTTTCCATGCTTGATGATATGCAAATGCTCCCAACTTCACATGAAGTGATTTTTCAATAGGAACGTTTTAAAAGTCTCATCAGAGTACATAGGCTTTATTTCCATGCACATCACTTTTCTTTGTTCTTCTATAAACATAACTGTGTAGCACAGAATCAGGAAGTCTTCACACTGGCTTTAACTCATTAAGCACATAACCTTCAGAAAATCCTTCTGAAGTCTATAAAAGTAAGTAGTCATCTTTTCAGAGTTTTGGGCTTTTTGCTCTTCTTGGAGGTTCTGAGCTCTGGAGGTTCTGAGTTCTTCCAGCCTGGCCTTTAACACTTCCAGGGATGAGTCACCCACAACTTTGCTGGGCAACCTGTGCCAGTGCCTCACCATCCTCACAGTAAAGAATTTTTTCCTAGTATCTAGTCTATGAGATACTACTACTACTACTAATACTACTACTATTATTACTATTACTACTACTACTACTGCCTACTTTCATCCAGTATGAAGGCAGTTCCCCATTCCCTGTTGCTCCATGACCTCAGAAAAAGTTTTCCGCATCTTTCTCGTAGGGTCCCTTCAGTTATGTCAGGTACTGGAATGCTGCAATTAGGTAGCCCTGAAGCCTTCTTTTCTCCAGGCTGAACAATCCCAATTGTCTCAGCTTTTTCTCATAGCAGAGGTGCTCTATCACTCTAATAATCTTGGTGGCCTGCTCTGGACTCATTACAACAGGTCCCTGTCCCTCTTGTGCTGGGATCCCAGCTCTGGATGCAGAGCTCCAGGTGGGTCTCACCAGAGCAGAGCAGAGGGGCAGAATCCCCTCCCTCCCCTGCTGCCCACGGGGCTCTGGATGCAGCCCAGGACACGTTTGGCTCTCTGGGCTGTGAGTGCCATGGCCGGGGCATGTCCAGCCTCTCACCCACCAGCACCCCCAAGTCCTTCAGGGCAGGGCTGCTCTGGGTCTGTTCATGCCCAGCCTGTGCTGATACTGGGGGTTGCTCTGACCCAAGTGCAGCACCAGCACTTGGCCTTGTTAAATCTCATTATGTTCCCATGGGCCCATTTCATGAGCCTATCTCTCAGTTCCCATCCTGCTGTTCATCCATTCAAGAGGTTGTGGAAAAGTGAATAATGAGGGAAAAAAAGCTGAGTATCTCAGCCTTCTCCTCCTTTGTGACCTTCCTTTTCTGATTAACATACCTGTAGAACCTCCTCCTGTTATTTTCTGTTTCCCTTGCCAAGTTCAGTTCCAGTTTTGCAGTGGCCTTCATCACTCCATCCCTACAATACTTTATCTCTATACTCTTACCAGCTCACTGTTCCAGCTTCAGCTGCCTGTGTGTTTGCTTTCCCAGCAGTTCCCTAACTCAGCCATGCCAATCTCTAGTCATCCTTGCCTGACTTCCTGCTCCTGGGGATTGCTAGCTCTTGCTCATTATGAAAGAATTCCTTAAAGATCTGCCACCTCTGTTCTCCTGCCTTTTCCCTGAGGGCAGTCTCCCAGGTGATCTATCTCCCTAAAGAGCTGGAAGTCTGCTTTCCTGAAGTGCAGGGATCCACTTTTACTCCTTATCTGATACCTCAGGACTAACATCCCATCAACCCATAGTCACTGCAGCCCAGGCTGCCTCCAGTCCTGATGTTCCCATTAACCTGTTTGCATTGGTGACCATCAGATCCAGTATCACATCCCCTCTGGTAAGGCTGTCTATTACCTGGCTCAAGAAGTAATTCTCCATTCCAGGAGCTTCCTGGATTGCCTACAATTCTCTTTGCTACTTTCCCAGAAGACATTGGGGAGGTTGAAGACCCTCAGCAGGACAAGAGCCTGCAAGCACAATGCCTGCTATAGCTGGAGCAGGACTTGGTAGAATAGGCTCACCTTAGTCAGGAAGACTGTAGTAAATACCAGCCACAGGGTTCCATTTTTTGCTTTGGCCTCTGATTCTTATCCACAGGCTTTCAGACTGCTTATGTCTATCCCTCAGAGACAACTATTCACATCCAATCCATTTCTTGATACAGAAGGGCAAACCCTCAGCCTTTTGTTACCCTCCTGTACTTTCTGAACAGCCTGTAGCCATCCATAGTCGTTATTCCATCATAGGATTTGTCCCATGCTGCACCAGGGGAGGGAAGGAAGCATTTCTTTACTGAAAGTCTCCAGCTTTGTAGATATTCAAAACCCCACTGAACAAGGTGTTGAGGAACCTGCTATAGCTGCTTTGCTTGGAGCAGGGGGAATAAATTAAATGAGTTCCAGAAGCTCTTTCCAACCTCAGCTATTCTGATGCAAATGCCATTCTGAACTAGTCTAAAGACAGGACCAATTCTCAGTTGCTCAATTTCTTTAAGCTATCACTCTACAGTTAAAGGGATATATTGACTTTTTGGTACTATCTTTGCACATGTTGGTAAATTTTCTGCCTGTAGGCTATTTTTCAGAAATAGTGCCAAGAAAA
>VWZU01010026.1:4841-24368 GCA_013397095.1 Sterrhoptilus dennistouni | reverse complement strand
TCGGACAAAGCCGTCATTACCGCATTGCCGCGTGCTCTCCGAGCCCGCGCCGGAGCACCCCCTGCAGCCACGTGGGGATCCATCGCAGCTGCCCTGCCCACCGGGAGCCTGCCAGCGCTCCCTGCCAGCTGTGACCATCACTACACCAAAGGGGAGATTGCCTGGAGCTGAGAAGGCTGGCACTAGGTTCCTGGTTCAGTTTGTTGTTAATGCTGTGGTTGTTGTTTTGTTTGCCTTGTTATACATACTAGTAAAGAACTGTTATTCCTATTCTCATATCTTTTTATCTGAGAGTCCCTTAATTTTAAAATTATAATAATTTGGAGGGAGGGGGTTTACATTCTCCATTCCAAGGGAGGTTCCTGCCTTCCCTAGCAGATACCTGTCTTTCAAACCTAGACATACAGTTATCCAACTCCTTCCTTGAATAAACATAAAAAAAAAAATCGTGAATACTAATGCCAGAAAAGGTGATATTTCCATGTTTCTAGTTTGTCTGAACAGATTGACTTTTTTTTTTACTAGCTCAAAAGAATTTGAGAAATTTGTGAGTGACCACCAGTTCTCATTTTTAAGTTTAATTTGGTAATGAAATATGAAGTAAATTGATTTTTAAGATAGTTTTTTAGTTAAAAGAAATGCATAAGAGTAGTTTGCAAACAGATGCAAGAAATCTCACAACACTGCCTTATTGACTGCTAACATCAAGCTTAGAAATTAAGTTTCATAGAGACTTGAAGTCAAACCTGACTGTTGGGAAAGATGGGACAGGAAGGACTTATGGATATGATTGTATGGTAAGAAATACTGCAGATGTAAAACCTGTGAGTGAAATAAAAATGAAAGCTAGTTTTGAGATGTAGGCATGGGAGGCAGGAAAATGGTGATTAGCTGAAGATGGGTTGGAAGACAGGAAAACAAAAGACTCAGGAATGTTGCCTTTCCACCCTGCCAAAGGCCTCAGGGAGAAAACAGATAAGAAAAGTAGTCTTTAGAGCTTAGAATATAAAATGACATGGTAATATAGTAGTTCTTATAAGCTGCATGCAAAGTTTGTAGGTTTTGTATCTTGCACGGGTTGGTCACTGTAAATTAGAATATTCAACACAAAAAGAGATATAATGTATTGTAACAAGGTGATCGCTCTCTTAAGCCCTTCCCCTCTCTCTCTCTCTTGCTCCTGCTTTCTCCCCATGCTTTTCCCCTGCTCTTACCTCATTTCTACCCCTTAGCTCTCTTCTATCTCTCTCTCTCCCCATTCTCTCTTTAGGGCTTTGCTTCAGCCAAGGCTGGTGGGTGACAGCAGGCCCTCTTTACCCACGACCCTTGTAATAAAGCCACGTGTTTCTAGAATATCTCAGGTCTGCAAAGTCCCTTGTCCCTGCCGTCCACGGAAACTACTACACCTGACATTAATTTTTATTTCCCACTGTACGTCCATACAGCATCTTAAAGTGTTCTGGAACCCAGAGTTTGAACTCTTACACATATGTAATTAGGGCCAGCATCCTTGTGTCTATAACCACATCATCCTGAAAATTTAGGAACTAATAAGAGCTGGAACCATTTATCTTTGGGTGCAAAATTGTCTTGGATGACCAGATGCCAGCTTCTGCCATTCCAGCTCTTCAAAAGGCTCCAAGGAAATTAGTAGAATCTCTCAGAGCACCCTTTTCTCTCTACACACTAATCCAGACTGCACAATACAGTACTACAGAACATGGACTAATTGAAAGTGGTCATTGTAAAATTATTGAAAGAAACACTCAACACAGATTAAAAGACACTACAAAATGTCAGAAAAACACTCCAAAAGTCAACGGCTTCACACTCACCACTTTCAGAAACAACAGACTGCTTCTCTCACAGGATCACCTTACATTTTATGTTTAGGCAATGCAGGTGGACTCTATTCACCAGACAAGCAGCTGCCTGGCTGTTTCCTAGGCTGGAAATTCAGGCTGCACAACACCATTTACTAAGAGGAAGTCAGGAAGTTACACAATAAGCTGCCATAGGAGTACATACACATAGGGCCAACTCCAAGATGAAGAAATGTCACACACAACAGGAAGCTACTGCAAAGTACACCATCACTCTGTCCTTACTGCCCTGTGGAGACCAGAGCCTAGTGCAACACACATAGAAAGCACCAAGAACGTTCTTTAGTCTTTTACAGAGAATGTAAGAGACAATGTTCAACTCTCACCATAATTACAGAACTGAGAAAAGGAAGGACAATTTGATCCTCCTGCTATACCTTTCCAGTTAACACAGCCAAAGTCTTAACAGCACCAGCTATCATAAGGAGGATGAGGGGATTTTGAAGCTCATTTTGGCCAACACTTCCCAAAATATCAACTCTCTCTTGCCATATTTCCAGGAAAGATCTCTCTGGCTTTCTTCTAAAGCATTATTTTAATTGAAATTCCAACAAGAGAAAAATCACAGGGAGCTCTGCTTCATCCTCAATAATCCTGTTGATGCCTTAAGTTTTAGCTTTCATGTTTTTCAAATTCTGTGCTGCTTAGGTGTGTAGTTCTGAGCCTCATATTAAGTGCTAGTAAGCTCTCTTCAGAGTAGGTAGACAAAAATCCTTTTCCTGCTGAAGACCAAGGTCAATTTTCAGGCCCAAAAGCATAAACAACAGCAGACTGAAGGGAGGAAGAAGAAGGATGAGAGCTCATAACCTGAAGCTGTAATTGGACAATTAAACCCCAATATGCAAATGGACCAAAACTGATAAAAATGTAAGACCTCATGACCAGTGGGGCATTTTGTGACCATTCTAAGTCCACCTTGGGTGTAGCCTTGGTCAGGCTCTTGTCCTGCCCAAGGTGTACCCTAAAGGCCTTTCAATAAATATCTACTTTATTCTCTAGCTCTGTCCAGTCTGTTTCAGGTCAACCTTCCCAAGGCATCACTGTCATAAGAAAAGGGAGTCAGTTTATAAACAAACAATTTACAAGCACATTCTTCATGTAACCTCAGCAATAAAAATATATTCTGATGCACTATTTAAATAACTATACTTATTTTAGAAAGCTTAAGATGTTCAACTATAGTCTTCAAAAATTCACAGAACCAATTTACAGTTAAGTGAATGCATCCAGACTGAGATATGGTACATGCCATGAGAATGCTCTTTATACATAGCAACTCTCAACTTGTGAGCTATGATTAAGAATCACTGTCCATCCCCAACTTGAATAGTGAATTATCTCAGCTCTGCTACAAAACTAGCAGACAGTGGCAAGTTCTGCTTCTGGGAAAATAAAGTTTACCTCTGTCTGGATTGCAATATTATTTTAGGATCTACTGTGTCAATCCAAGTGCCTGCTGTTGACCCCTTACCTAACACACTCATAGCTTAGCAGCAGATGTTGGGAACTCTCCTAAAACAGTTTCCAGAGGAACTTTCCATTCTCCCCAGTGTAATTGTTGAAACCATCCATTTCCTATGGCTTTAACCTGTATTGCTATACTCTGAAGCAACCTATTTTGGGGAAAGATGTTAAAACTTGAAAACAAACTATTCTAAAAGCCACATTAGCTTGACACCTCTGCCTTGCTGGTGATCAAAAGCATCCCTAAAACTAGGTTATTGCATGCAGCTATGTGATCACTTTTCCGACAAATATTCCCAAGGAATTAAAGAAAACATGCTAACAAGTAGCACAGCTTATATTCAAGAAAAATTGTGTCCTTTACACCTAAGTTAGAATTTTTTTTAATTCAGTTATGATAAGAAAAGGCCTCAAAATGCCATAATTTTAAAAAATTTTTTTGTTCTGAAACAGCAGTTCCAAGCCAGTTATCCCATCTTTGCCTAGTTTACTTCTGCTGTTAACTCCTTTGTAGACACTGTGATCAGCTCTAAAGTTCCATGTATGGAGGCTCACATCAACTAATAAAGAGAGTGAGCCTTTAGAAAACAATTTTAATATGTACCATAAGCTATGCCTAGGCTGCTTATCCTTAGTGCCAACTCACTGCAGAGAATGAAAAAAGGGCTTCAGGACAAGCAAGCAAAGGAATAACATTAGTATACCAGAGAAATTCATAATTTCTTTAGAGAATTTTGGCCATGTAAAATGGTCTTGCTTTCACATGTTTGATATGCCATTTGACTATTCACTATGTGGCATAGTTTGGTTTGTTAAAGGCTTTGATTTTAGCTACCACTAATTACAACGTATTTATGGACGGGGCTTTGAGCAACCTTGCTTAGTCAGTGGAAGGTACCCCTGCCCATGGCAGGCAGGTTCAAACTAGGTGATCTTTAAGGTCCTTTCCAACTCAAACCATTCTACAATTCTGTTATTCTATTTAAATAGAATAATCCATGATAACAGGAAAGAAACTGCTCCATTAGATGACTCATAAATGGTGAACTCACATGCCAATATTAAGTTTCAAGATACTCAGGGATTATATGATTAAAATCCCACTGGGTTGCTGGGAGATTTCAGCAAGATAACTACAAATTACTTAGAGGGTTAGTGTCAAAAGGACCTCTGTACTTATTTAGCCTCTGCTCTAGATTACTGACCCACTTATGAAGAGCTAAGCATCCCTGCTGTGCATGCCAACACCCACTCCATCTGTTTGCTTCTGCTTTCTCAGAACCTCTATTAGTCTGCATAAGAAGTTCTGTTAATTACCACATTAGCAGCTTTTGCATAGCACACAGAATAACAGTCTCACTTAGTATGTAGTAATCTTGACAAACAGCATAGAAACAGAGCAATCCTAATTCAACAGGATTATCAATGACATACAGTAATATATAATATGCAGATTTCTGAAGAGGCCATTTAGTACAACCTTTGTCCAAGCCGCTCTCAGTTTTGAGAAAAGCTTGTAGGTGTTTAGTTGCTTTAGGTTTCAATGATGAAAAAGTATACTAGAGTTAAGTACTGTATGAAACTTTCTGGAAATCTCCAAGGGGAGCAGAAATTTGTGAAATCACAAATGAAACTTCTGTTGAGGAAATAATGCAACAGTGGCAAACAGAAACATCCCACTTTTGTCAATATCTACACCGAGCATTAGTAAATAAATCTAAAGGAAGTTTAAAAACCCCACACAAAACCAAACACAAAAAACCCTCCCCAAGCAAAACTAGGTTTGGAAAGTTAGCCCAGCTGTCACGTCAGAACTACATCACAGCATCTCGGCACCTCAAACTTTCTGTTGACTAGGAATGAAAAAAGTTCCAAATTCAGCATTTTATTATTTATCCTGTCTGATCTGCAGAGCTTTAAGACATTAATTAAATAGGTCTTAATCAGCAGTATTGTTAACTTACTAAATCCAAGAACAAGAATCTCCAGAAGTCATTACAGTACTGAGTTGACATTTGTTATTTCCTGGGAACCCAGACTCCTGATACCAAAGTGAAATAATATCAACAGTCCAAAACCTAACTATGAAACTCAAGAATTCTGACAATCCTGATATAATCTCACCCCTTAATACCAAAGCCATTTCTTAGTTTAAAATTAAACCCTGTACAATTGTCAACATCACTTCAAGAGCTCGCTAGATACTAGCTTACTCCTAAGGTAGTTAAGATAAGTAAAACCTAGGTCCAGTATTTTTTACAGCTTACTAGAGGATAGAAGAGAACAGTATATCACAGCCCAGCAAGAACTGCTGGTCACAACATGGAGACTATACAGAGTATCATAGAGCTTTGTATTCAGTTTTAAATAATTATTTAGTATGTCACACAAAAGGTCATGCAAGCAGAAGGACATACCGAATGTAGACTAGGAAAACAATGATATATTAGCATATTGTTTGTATCCTCTAGAAAAATTAGACAATTGTTCTTCTGAAATATCAATATTTACTGCCCCAGTACCCCTCCAGGAGAGCTCTAGAAGATAGAAACACATTTTAGATCAAGTGAATCTCTGTATGGGATATTTAACTTCTGTCATATGAAACACCTCACAATTAAAGCATTTTGTCTTTATTATGATAGACTTGCTAAATACATAGAGTCATCTTATGTCAAGTCAAGAAATACATACCCCTACAGGTTCCAATCTTAGTCTATTGATATACACCAAGACAAGAAAGAGCTAATATTTTATTTCTGGTTGTTTTCCAGCCAGCAAAAGGAGGAAAGCAGAAGGGAAACCCATAGAATTTTGGAACTGCTCTAGGGAGGAAAATACAAGCAGAGGGCAGCATTAGAAACAAAAGGTGGATAGAAAAGAGAAAACCCAATTAAAGTAGTCATTTATTCAGAGCATACTCATGATTTTCCCAAACAGCTGTGTCAAATCTAAAAGAGAACACTAAAACCATTATAAGAGTTATAATACATTTGATATATGGAAATCATTAGTGACACCAGTCAAACCTAATTTGTGCTATGATTAATACAAAGTTTAAAAGTAGTTGGCATGAATGTGCTAATACAGAAATTAGCATCATAAACCAGATGAAGTTTCTCTCCCCTAGAAATTATTTTAAGTGTCAAGGCACTAAATTTCCAAAATATTCCCATGTCACCAGATCCTCTTTTTCATAGAAAAACACACCTGTGAAGTGATTTGATACTTGTGTTGCACATAATGAGCTTGCACAGGCACCTTAGTGGTATTTCTGTACAACATGAATGGAAAACAGACCACATTATACTTACAAACATAACTCTTGCCCCTCGCACAGCACTTGCTATGAATTAAGTTGAGAAAGACAAAGGAGGAGAATTGCGAGTTATTTACCTAAACATATATACATACCAGGAGTGGAAGAACAGTTCTAGAAATACTCCAAGCTATTAAATAAAAAAGTATTTACATTAACCAATAACAAATAATTAAAATCATCTTCAGACAGTGTGCCTCCAAAGACAAAACTTCAAAAGGGAGAATGGATACAGCTTGTAAAATTTAACTGCAACTACCAGACACAACAGAAAATAAATAGATGACTGAAGTGTTGACCAAGGAAAAACTAGTCTTATTTTTAAAATGAAAGTTCAAGTATGTTCCTCTGATTATAGACAGGGTTATTAAATAAAATCGTAAGGCAGTGCTACAAACTAAGAACTGTGCTAGACACCACCGGAATACACAGAATTTAAATCTAACTAGCAATGAAAATTGAAACAAAGATATTATTAGAAATTGTAACTTTACAAAGCATGCAATTCTCTTATAAGCAAGCACTATATAAAACCAAAATAGGTTTTAAAAAAATTGTAAAGAATCAAAGCATGCAACTGATTTCTTAGTCATTTGTTCAGATAGCCTAAACATCCATTTACTTATTTCCTAAGTGGTTGTAACATTTTCAAACATAACAGCACTCACCTTGGAATTGTCACACATTTTGTACTGCAATTCTGAGTGGTAATTGCCTTCTCAAGCTCATCCAGCTGTCCTGTTTTCTTTAGCTTCTTGACCAAGCTTTTCACTGCTTTTTCACACCATTTTTCATCCTGACCATTCTGCTCACTACCAGCAGCCCCTCCAGAGCCACCAGCAGATTTTTTCCACCCCAGAAGTCTCTTCACAACTGGTGGAGTGAATGGCAATATGGATGACATGACTTTCACCAGGTAGAACACTCAGAAAGCAATAGAGATTCCTGTCTGATCCCTAAAAACACAAACCAAAACAGATGCATTAGCACTGAGGTTTCACATGAAACAAATACCCTGCTTCAGACTTTTTATTACCAAATGCCATAGGACCCCTGCATCCTAAAATAAGTCAGATATGTCTGCATAAAGGTTAGGTACTTCACCAATAAAATTCAAATGCAAGTTTGCTTCAGACTCTTCAACAGTTAGCACAGACTAAGGTTACTGTTGGATTGGACATTTAATTTTCCCTCAAGTCTTTCCTGGCTAAATCAATTCCAGAGAAAAAAAAAGTTAACTTTAGTCTAGCTTTGCACCTAGGCTGGCTGGGTCTATTAATTTATTAAATTTTTCCACAAGTGATATGCACATTCTGCCCATCTCCAAATTAATTTAGCATGCAAAATTGTGTTTGAAATGTCATTTACTCATGACAGCTTGACAGAAGTCTTCCAACAGCCAGCCGTTTCACAAGCCTTTTCTCCTTGTTTGTCATGCTTTAAATAACTACCAATTTTTGTTCCACTGGGGACACCAATTTGAAATTCACTTATAAATCTGGTAATTTGCTTATTCCCATCTTTCAGTCTAGAGTTCAATGGCTTACAGATAATTAATCTTCTCAACTGGCAGTGCTCAAAGTCATCAAGTCTTTCAAAATTTATTAAAGGATTAAATCTTAGTTTGCAGATACATGAGAAGTAGAACTGTCCTTTTTCAATTTTGATAGCCTTTCAGTATCAACTACCTGATCAGGATGTTTATATGAAATGAAACATTAGAAGATATGCTGAAAGTTGGGCTATGTTTAACAGTCACTACAACTTGTACTTCAAATAATTTAAAAGAAAAATTATAGCCATTTAGAAAAAAAATCTTGGTTTTGGAGCTTCTATTAGACTAGTTTTATGTATTAAAATATAAGCCCCAAACCAACCACATTATTTCAGGCAGACAGCTGTTAGAAATTGCTCAAGTACATAATGGTGTTATGGATAGAAGTATGGCACTGAAGTCAAAACCAATCTTATTTCCAGGCAATGAACTCCAGAAAGTTCCCTTATTTCCAAGCTATATAAATTAGTTCAGACAGCTGAAAAAAACTTGTTTTAGCTAAAACTTAACGCTAGATTCAGTCTACTCAATTTGAGTTTTCAAGGCAGCTTACATGTCTCTACATCCTGTATAGGTATACTCCTCACTTCTATCCAAAATACACCAACTTAATCTTACTGAAGCTTCCCATCTGCAAAACAGCATGGTTGATTTGGGATACTTCAGGCTACAGTATTTATGGCTAATTTATGCCTTGTCATGTCTTTGCAGTTTCACTGAGAACCAAGTCAACAGACACCAGATTATATTCAACAAGTAACTTTAAATCATAACTTTTCAACTTCCACAAAACAGAACATTCAGTAGACATGACATTTCAGTTTCAACTAAATTATACCTCCATAAACCAGCTTTTGAGAGCACCTAAAAACACAAATGGAGCAAGAAATGTAGTTTTCTCGGATCTGGGAGACAGAAGTTCCAATTAACAGGGACTCAAGATTAACACTGCGAACTTTATGCAAGCCATTTGAAATAATCTATCCTAAATAAGAGAATCGTAGAAATTTTCAAATTAAACACTGACTAGGACACTCAGGGTAGTTTCATAGGGAGGAAAGCCAACCCAACAGCTTCCTGCCACAGGGAGCACAGCCCTCCTTTTCTTCCCTGTGGTACCATCACCACTACCACCTGCATCTGTGCTAATACCTTTCCACAAAGACTCAGCTAGACAACCAAGTAAAAACTGATCCATTTAGGGGTGGGTTTTGTTTACTTTTTTGCTGAGTAAGTTTTCTTTCAGGTTAACAAGTTACAGCAGCTCACATAGAGTACTGTAAGTACTCCAACTGATGTCAGGAGAGTTACAGGAGTATGTATGGAGGACTCTAGTCCCAGCCTTCAGCAGCCATTGTAGCATTGACTGCTTTGCTGGAAATGCAAATCTGGGCATATACTTTTAACTTAGATCATTTATTTTGGTGGCAAAGCCAAATAGGCAGTCTTACAGTCCCTTTTTCACATGTTCTGAACTGTTCACAAGCCTGGAAGTGAAACATGTTAGTCCTCTAATGCAATACACTGAGTAACTCCAGAGATGAAACAGGAGGCTTGCATGTCCTCTACTGTTTTAAACTCTCACACTAGGTTTCTGAAACAGGGAATAGCAGTCACTCTGAGTGTTAGAAAAAGACTTCAATATTTGAGCAAGGCCAACATTAGATGCTTCAGAGGCATATGCAAGGAATTGAAAAAGACCAAAGAAGATAACCTCTTTTGCTTTAAGGATCCCATTTTAAATATCAGCAATTGATGGTATAATACTTGAACATTAAATTCAGTGTTGAAAGGTGTGGGCAACCAAGTACCACTATCACTGCTTATCCACACACCATTTCTTCTCCCCATCTATGGAGTTCACTGAGATATAATATACATATTTCCTGTTTAGCTTCAAATTTTTTACCTTTTATTGCCCCAGAATACTCCTTTGATTGTCAGTCTTATAAAACACACACTTCAGTACGGTCTCATTTACCACCAAGGTAAACTGCCTATTCTTCCAGGCCCTCTAAACATTCTCAATGCTTTTATCCAATTTTTCAGCTTTACAATACTCCTTGTGATGAGGTGTCCAATTTTGCAGTATTTTCTCCCTTAAGATTGATCTATGTATTATTTTCTGTATTCCCTGGTGTTCTTTTTTTTTTTTAAACCAAGATTTGCCTTTCTGCTTCAAATGCAAATTTGAATAATTTAAGTCTTGCAGCAGGAAATAATTTAGAAGCCTCATGCATTTCAGTTTTTCTGTATATTTAAACTCTCACACTATTTTGACATACTCAGAGGGGGAAAAAATATAAATCATTCTTTTCCCACTTCCAAAAGACTCTAAGTTCAGACCTAACTAATTGGAAATTTCCAGATACTATACCTAGTTTTAACCAGTTCCCTTATAGACATGCTCATCCAGCTTCTCTAGAAGCTGTCAGTGTTTGATCTGCTACCCCAGTGAAAAGTAGCTTTTAAAAAAATATAAACCACAAAGGGATACACTTAAAGAGCCCTTTATTACAATGATTATTACAGCTTAGCATCTGTTTATTAAAAAAAAAAAAAACCCCCCCCCCCCAAAAAAAAAAAAGCACAACATACACCACAGCTGAGGACTAAGTCTGGGAGGTTTAAACAAGCTTCTTCTTTCTAGCTATTGTTTTGACATATCAGGGATTTGCCAGGAGTATCAATAAGAATTTCACTGAGTTATTTCAGTAGTGGCCCTGTATCTTTCAAAGAGATGGAGCAGAGAAAATGTAACAAGTAGGACAGGACTTCATTAATCTTAATACTTCAGCCAATTGTGATGACTATTCACAGGAGAACAGCACTCTGCTCCAAGCCTAGAAGAGACAGTGCAAAGTGCGAGGCATGGTTAGGTTGAATTATGAGCAATTTAGATAAATGCAAATTCTGCAAGGAAAAAGTAGCAATAAAGAAATTAATAAAAAATACCCTACTCTGCCAGGAGTGGTACATCCAGCCTAGCACTCCATCTCCAAAGGTGGCAAAAGGACATGCTAATCAAGAAAAGCACAAGTACCTGGCTCTTTTCTGAGCCTGTTCTCATAATTCTTCAGCATCTTAAACTGTTACATCAGTAAATTAAAGGTTACATGCCTATCCATTCCCTTTAGCAGCCATTTACGGATCTCCTGCCCAAAAATTCACCTAACCACTTTTTGAACCTGTCTCCACAACCTCTGGGAGACTGTACCAGAATTTAACGGCTCACTGTTTAAAGAACTACTTTTAGCTATTTTCCTTATCATCTTCTTAGTTCCAAAAAGTGCCTCGTGTTCTACTGTTGCAAAATGTGGAATATGTAAAATTTTCTTTAAAAGGGATGTTCTTTGATCTTTATATACTTTCAAGCCTAATCAACAAGAAGGGAGATTTAATCCATGAAACAGGGAGCAGTTAACAAGCTCTAAGTGATGTCCAGGTGTTACAAAGACAAACTACTTGGTAGAACTGCCTTAAGGCTTAGGGCTGGACATGTTTCAATGATCTCAGATGTAGGGGGAGGTTAACAAAGCTTGGCAAGAAAGATGTACCACTGATAGTGGACACAAAGAATGCAGAATTTATGGGCCACAAGGACATTTGGCAGACCTCCCAAGATAAGGGAGAAACTATTAAAGCCAACTCAGCAGCTGTGCTGAATCAGCTCTGACTGGGTAAAAGGTAATTCTGGCAGGGGGAGATCACAACCNGTAAAAGGTAATTCTGGCAGGGGGAGATCACAACCACAGACTCATGAACCACTAACCCAAGAAACCCACTGACTCAAAAGAAAAGACTGAGCATGCAGAATAATTAGCATTAGAAGCAAGGGAATCATTAATCAATAGAAGATAGAATATTAATTAATAAGAGAACTATGTAACTTGTAGCCAATGAACACTAATTCCTTTGTTTGCTAAAATGTATAAATAGTAAAAAGTTTTAATAGTTGGTGTGCTTGATTTGTGGAATACCACTGAGCATCCAGGCTTGTGCAACTCTGAAATAAATAATGTCTGCCTCAAGTGTGTAATTATTGGCTTGTTGCACACCAAGTAACGAATCTGATTTTTGTGGACAACACTACTGCTGCAAGCTTTGCTGAAGAACTGTTTGTATTCATCTTGCCTGCAAGCTTCATGATTCTGTACATTTGAATCACATCCTTCTCTCAAATGGAGGGCTATCATCAGCCTTTTGTCACAAAGAAAGTATCTGAACACAGCTCATGCAGTTTGGGATGCTCTTCTGGAGAGATGTCAAGCCTGAAAGCTTTACTACTTCGATTAAATTACAAATACTCAAAGACATTGCCTAAGGACTGACCTAAAGACCACAGAAAATTTGTATCAGTCTATGGTTATCTTCTCACTTATCTTTTTGGTCATATTATCCTAAAGCTCTCAACATTATAATTTAAATAAATAGTACAGACAGAAATCTACACCTTGTGAGGAACCGGACATAGAAGGCAGAGTGCATATCTGATGCTGAATATCTGGCAGGAAATCAAATAAAAACACCTGTGTTGTGTTCTAAATATCTATCCAGTCTCAGACACCATGTTTATGGTAACAGGTTTAGGAGTTACTGATGCAGCTCATTTTTGACCAGCAAATCCCATTTCAATTAATCAACGGTAACTTTTGCCTTCAAATTGATACAGTAATATAGGTTTTGATCTTTCTTCCTAAATAATCATCCTATTAAACACTGGCACTGTTGATACTAGCCTCTTGCTAAAAACATTGCTCTAGTTCTTTTGCCTTGTGCATTTTCTTCAACCACAAAAAAAAACAAATGCTTTTTCCCCAAACACACTCAGAAAACAATCTTTGCCAACAATGCAAGAAACATTTCCACGTTGCTAAATTGGCTGCAAATTAAATATATGCTAAATATGTAATATCTCCTCCTCCTTGCAGTCTACAACATCTCATCTCAAAAAAATAAGTACTCATTTACAGCCTTTGCTTTTAAGGATTTTAAGTGTGCTTCACAATCACTTATTATTTTCACTGCCTCTTCCTTTGCTCACTCTGTTCTACTGAGGCCCAACACCACAGCCCAAATCTGATTTTTAATTCCCATGTACTATTTTTAATTTCCACAACAACACACCAACATACAGGGACTCTGAGTAACTGCAGAGAGATTTTTGAGACCCCTTTCTTAGCTCAACTAGAGGTGAACTATTAGTATCAAGGTAGCAGTGCAATACATAGCAGCAAACTTCCACTGTTTTATCCCTTTCCACTTTCTCTGGATTGTACCTTAAAAACTGCAGCTTTGAATACTCAAGGTGCACTCACTGTTGTCCAGAGAGGTATAAGAGTTTATTTAGAATGATGGAACACAGGGAACACATGCTGTTATTCCTAACAGACTAATACTGGAAAAGCTACAAACTGCCTAACTGGTGATATTTATTTCATCTCTGCCCCCATAGCATCTCTGCTTCTTGATGCACACGTTTCTATAGTGTGTCAAACAGTGTCATAGTTGGAAGCTTCTAAAGTCACAGCTTGAGTCATGTCTGCTATTTATTCCATTCTACTGTGGTTCTCTGGAACAAGTATTAAATATTAAGCCCATTATCCCAGCAATAACTAAGCATAAAATACAAAGTAAACCTTAAAGACAGCATGCTATCAGACTAACATCTTCAAGAGAAATTTTCCTTTCCTGAGTATCTGGAACATACTATAAACATACTGTTGCTACCAAAAGTATCAAGTGCTTTCTGGCTAATTTATTCTAAAACCTTATGCAGTATATTTCATATCAGTCTGCTTATTCATCTTAAAATTGAAAATAAAGAAATATGATCTCTCTTAGTTTTACTAGAACCATTCTGTCTTAGAGGAATTTCATTTGCAAGAGCTGTTCTGGAATAAAGAGGACAGAAATTAAGCTCTTAAGGAAAGAAGATCAAGGAAAATAATTAGTGGTATTTGAGAAAGAGTCTACAAGCTCATTTCCTCACAATTTTAGTCCCATTTTTGAGATTTTTTAAGGCAATTTTTTTCATTACTCCTGGAATTTGGACAAGATTCTTTATCAATTTCATCAACTGCACAATGTTTCAGATCTTTCAGAAGACAAGGGTGTATCCACCCTTTCCCTTCACATGCACCCCTGTGATATTACTGGTTTCACAATAAAGTGACATTAATTGAAGCATGTTAAACAATAGTGGGAGTTGAAGTTTTAAAAGGCATAGCTTATGCAGTACTTGCATGTCTCCTATATTAAGTCAAAGTCATTAAGACTTAGAAAAACAATAAAACAAGTATTTCATCTTGCATTGAACAGAAGAAAAAACAAAACTAATTTATTGTCTGCTTCTCGATCCTTCAGGCTGTGTTATTCCATCCAAGGAGACAGTTTATTCTCTGTGGAATCTGAGAAAGTTCTCCTCCATGTTAATGATCTCAACTTGCAGGAAATCTGAATTTTGCATGAACTTCAAACTAAAATCAAAGCCAGTTTTTTCCCTTTTAGATAGCATACACTCTAGTTAAATTACACAGTGTAACAGACAAGAGAAGACATTTCACTTCTATTGCAGCCACAATCCCTCCAAAAACTGCCTGTCACAATTTGATAAGAGCTAATTTTTTTCTCTATAAATGAATATTAGACACCTGGTTTTGTCATACTGGAGAAGCTCAAGCCTACTGTCACATACACACTTTTCTGAAAAACAATCACATAAGAAAATGAGATGGTGCTCATCTTCTCATATTTCAGCCATAGTAGGACAGCTTCAAGTATTCCCTTACTGGTTTTTGAGTGTTAGGGTTTTAGCTTGTTGCTTTGGAGGAAGGGGAATGCAGCCCTGCTGAGCAATGCCCTCAAATCTACCTCCCAGTTCAGCTTTTCAGCCAATTAGCCCAGCAGTGGGGAATGGCTCTGAAGAGCTCCCTCCCAAGGGGTTCCATCTGGCCAGCTCACAGCCCAAAGTTTCAAGGAGTAAAGCCAAGGTCCTGGTTGAGCTTTGACATGAGCCAATGGAGGCAGGCTGCTTGTGATCTAGGGGGGGACAGGAGCAAGGAAAATTCTTCTTGCTCTGGGTCGACTTTAGAATGAGAATTTCAAACATGCCTACAGAAACTCAACATGCACAATTTTTAAGTATACTATGCTCTATTATTGCAATGCATCTTGAAACTGCATAACTGTAGTACCTTTATATAACTCACTGAAAACAGAATTACCCACCTACTTTGAAAGTAGACTTTTTTTCTCTCACTCTCTTCATGAAGTTTGATTATGAGTCAAATGAGAAAACTCATATTTCTCATACACAGAACTAAAATAAGCACAATCATGACATTAGGAAAGCTTCAGAAGTTGGATTCTTTTTTTAATTACTAAGGACTACTGTAAATGACATCTAAATGTAGTAATGAAAAGTTATATTGCTATTAGAAAATTGCACTCTATGCAACACATTCATTTATGGTATACTAAAATTGCATGCAACTGGAGACACAAGAAAGACGTTAATTTTACTAACCTTTGATGAAATTACTAATAGGACTGAGGTATTTTAGCAACTCCCCTAGAATTGCAAATGAGGAAAATTACAACTGCAGTCAGCCAATTCACCTGTCTCTGCAAAGCATCGAACTTCTTCCACTTAGTGTTATGAATAACCTAACAGTATTGCTCCTTAAAGCTAAAAGGCCATAATAGCCCCACAAAAGCACCAAAGAAGCACTCCAAACCACAACAGTTTAAGCCCTTACCTCATTAATTTTGACTAAGATTTTTCATGTGTAACAAAGTGCCAACTTCATTATTTTAGAAAATAAATACTCCTGGGCTAAATTTGACAGGAATATTCACAGAACTGATTATCAGGTACCTAGGTACCTGTTTCAGTTTTTATCTGTATAGCTTAGCAGCTTCTCCACTTCATTAAACCCCAAACAATTGCATTTAACAATTAGTTAACACAAGATCACTTTTAATACAGGCTAAACATAAACATTTCTCAAACAATCCCCCTTGTTAAGCAGAGTTCACTTTGCATAAACTCATATTGCTCCAGGGTACTTAAATCTAGCCTGAGTCCCAAACTAAACTGATAGGACACCCAGGAACTGCTCTCTCACAGTCTTTTCTTGGTCTTACTTGACCACTTATGGCTATCACACATCATCATAATAAAAAGTCATATGGAACGAAGCCTTACTGTTTGTAACAGTTTCTCTATTGAAAGTGGAGAGGCATGTTTAGGAAGGTTTCCTGCAGTAGCCCAGAGTACTGAATACAGGGCTGCCTGTACTTTCCACTCTATTACAAAAAAAAACCTAATCCCATCGCATGACCTGCAGCAATTCAGTTTAACAAATCAACAATTACAAATATTTTGGCAAAGTAAGCTTAGGTATTGTTTGCCTCTTAGCACACTTGACAATCAGTTAATGGCTTTATGATAAAAGTCATTAAATCCAATCTGAAATGCAGAATTTACAGCTCACTAAGCAAGTCAGGCCCATAAATGGACACTTTCAATTACAGGGCATTTATATGCACAATCATTAAGGCAGCATTGAATAAATTTGAAAGCTCAAAAATACTTCTGATAATTCAAACTTTTGTGCACTGTTCTCCATACAAACAAAACTTAAGAATTCATTTCAGTCTCAAGCAGAGATCAGAGTCGTTATCCAGGCCTGTTCTCACAGTGCTTTTGTGGGAAAGGGATTGGAGAGGTGGAAACAAGTTTTTTTTTAAAGTTGTGTTTAGTAGCAGAGATTTTTTTGGAGCTCAAATAAACTCAAGTATATGAACTGGTGCTCAACACTTCTGAAAGATCAAGTGGAACAGGAAAACAGAGAACCCAGAAGGGACTTTCATTTGGAGATTCGCTGTAATTATTTGATTTTGTTCATGAATCTAGCTTCTGGGTGGAATAAAAGAATAGTTAAAAGACCAATGATTTTAACCTCATTTTTTCCAGTTGTGGTATTCTTTTTAATCATTAAGCAGAACCTCAGAGAAGTTGACAAATTCTTCTCCAAGATTATATTACACAAACCCAGCTTCTTCCACAAAGAAAACTGGATCTTCAAATACTCATTCCTTTTGGTGACTGTCAGTGTAGTCTGAGTCTGACCCACACAACTGCAGAACAACAATCAACTACCAGGTTACTCTATTAAAATCACAATATGCTCTTAAATATGTGCTTAGACTTGTCTTTGAGTTAAATTTAAACCACTTTAAATGAGACCCTCCCCTTTCTCTTTTTAAAGGCATTTGTAACTAATGCTATCTTTCATCATGATAGTGCTAAGCAAATGGGGGGACTTCACAAACTTCCTGTTTACTTACATTCTCATGCTCCTCTAATTCGCTAGTTTGTAAACAATAAAGTTTTAAAAGCTATACCTCAGAAAAAACACACAGTCACTCTACTTACACAATGCAAGCTCCAACACTGCAGCAAAGCATAGGAAAGAAGAACGATGTTGCTGTATAGACTAAGGGAAGCCTTTCACTTTAACAAGAGGGGGTTTTGTTGGTTTGGGTTTTTTTTCCCAGTTTGGAGAACAGAACAAACACTAATCAGTCTCTCACTAGAGAGGCCAGTCTCCACAGAAATAATGTCACAAATCAATCTGAATGTACAGCTCTCCAGGCTAAGAGGAACACTTAAGAAAAGACAAACCTGCTGTTATGTGCAGTCTCCTAATAAGCTGTTATTATAAACTGCTTGTTACATATGGAATCTGACTCATTTACAACCATGAACTGTGATAACATGAGCCCTACACAGGTTGCAGCATTCACTAGCACTATTTTCAGAACTAGTTTGATGGTAAACCCAGTAAGCAAAACTTTTTCTTAATGCCATCCACTTGTTTGTAAAGGATTTGAAAAGAGCACAACACCCCTGGTTGGGTTTTTTTTAGTAAAAACTGTGACAGACAAACAAAAATACATGGGACTAGGCTGCAGTATGAATTCCAGCTGTTCAATTCAACAGCTCTCCAAGACTATCACAAGAGCTCTTCACTCACCCACTTTTTAGCCTTCTTTTATTTCCCCAGAATCAAGACTAAAAGACTAGTGTCACACTTTTTCTCTTCCTCTCCACCCCCTACAAAAGAAATTACAAATAGGAACTCTACAAAATTACAAAAAAGAACTCAGCAGTAACACCAACTACTTGCATTTATCACAACACAACTTTCCCCATGCGCTTATCTAGGTAGATGACACACTTAACAGATGATGTTTGTTTACATCTTACAATGCATGGATAGCCATAGCATTAATATTAATGCCATGAAGAAAACCACTAATCAATTCGCACGTACATGTCTCATGTAAACTGTGCATATTTCACATCCATGGCTCTGGAATACACAAAAGAGCACTGGCTGAAGTGAAGCCTTGCAATCCTAAACACTTCTTTCCAACTTGCTTCTAGCTTTCTCCACCACCCCAGCACAAAGTCTTTGCACACCTAACTTCTGTAAGAAAAAAAGTCCAAGCAAGAGAAGGAGGAGAGAAAAGAAAAGCATATTTCCCCCTCCCCTCACCCCTCATACACACACTGAGGGCGCAGGCCAAGCCTTCCCACCTTTTAACACCCCGCGCCTAGGGCTATTGCAGCGTGTGAAAGGCGGAGGGGGTGAGAGCGACTCTCTGCCCCGGACCTACTTCCTGGGAGCAGCCGGCAGCAGCCGCCCCACCCCCCTCCCCTCCGCGGCAGTTTCTTTCCGCCAGGAGAGACAACCTCCCGAGTCGCCGCCGCCAGTGGGGCCCACCGCGCCTCTGCCGCCCTCAGCGCCAGCAGCGCCCCACCACAACAAAGGAGGAAGAGGTGCGCGGGGAAGAGGGCGCGGGGACGAGCCCCCNNNNCGCCCCCCGCCGGGACCAGGCCGGGCCTGGTCAGCCCATACACCGCCGACGGGACACTCCTTCCCACAGCGCAGCCAAGCCGCTCGTTGAAACCACCCCAAGACCAACCTCCTCTTCAGCAAGCAGCCCAGCCGCCCTGCTCCCTCAGCGTTGCTCTCCCCTGGGCGCCCACCCTCCCCACACCCATTGGCTCCCGCCCAGACCCGCCCCCAGCAGTGGGCGGGGAGGTGGCGCACTGGTTCAGCCATTCGTCACTTGAGAAACAGTGGGCGAGGATTGGGCAACGGTTGTCAAGGCCCGAGCCCAGCCGCCGATTGGCGGATTGAGCCGCCAATAGAGTGCACGCGGCCCGAAAAAAAGAAAGGGAAAAAAAAGACGCGAGGCGAAGAGAGATGGATCTGGCTGGGCGGGGTGAT
>VWZU01010025.1:464243-490582 GCA_013397095.1 Sterrhoptilus dennistouni | reverse complement strand
CTCCCTCCCTCCTTCCCCGGCGCGGTACCCGGGCGGGGCTGGCCGCCGGTGCTGCCGCCGCTGCCCTCTGCCATTATCCGTGTGTCGTTATCGGTGATATTTTATCTGCCCCCCCGCCCCGGGTGTCCCCGACCCGCGGGTTTGTCCGGCACCTGGCGGGACCCGCGGGCTGTGCCGGGATTCCGCTCCCCGCATGGAAATAAAGAACTTGTGCCTTTGCTTTGGTCGCTCCCGAAAGGCGGGCGGTCGCGGGGATTAAAAATTCCCCCACGTTGGGAGGTTGGTTGCGTTTTAATGGGAAAATCCGCGAAAGTTGTGTTAATTGGCGTCACTTTCAATGGAAGGCTGGCGGCCAGGCGGCGTCAGTGAGGAGCCGGGTGCCCGGAGAGGTGTTTCTGTGCAGGTGGGACCTCCCTGGGACTGCCTGTGGGGGGGTGGACCCTGCTGGGACATACCCAGGGGGAGCTCTTGGGGCTTAAATTTAAGAATATCGATTCACTTGTGGTTCGTTGAGACTTAGTGTGTTCAGACCATGGTCAGGTGTGGACACTCTGACTGTGAATGTGTTCAAACCACGGTCAGGTGTGGACACTCTGACTGTGAATGTGTTCAGACCATGGTCAGGTGTGGACACTCTGACTGTGAATGTGATCCGACCATGGTCAGGTGTGGAGAACCTGACTGTGAATGTGTTCAGACCATGGTCAGGTGTGGAGAATCTGACTGTGAATGTGTTCAGATCATGGTCAGGTGTGGGCTCTGAGCTCTCAGAGCTCTTTATTCAGGGATGATGTTCAGTCCCAGCCCAGCCGGGGGCTTTGGATGTTGCTGCGATGGGAGAATGGGGTAATGTAGATTTCAGGTTACTTGCGTTTTTTATTGGTTTCAGTATCTCTGGCTGTGTGGTGATTTCCCCAGCAAACCTTAGCTTTTTTTTCTTCTTGTTTTTGGATTTAATGCAAATTAATTTGCATTAAATTAAATTTGTTAATAAATCTATCTCCGAAGTCAGATATGCACATAGATAAAAAAGTGAAACTTATTTTTATTGGGGTTAGTAAGAATAAAATTTGGTTAGATATTCAGAAATTGTTTGGTTTGTGGCTGACTTGAAATGGTTCTTTGAGCTTCAGGATGCATTTTTTTTTCCTCCTGTTAATATGTTATTTTAAATATATGAAGCTTAATGTAGGTAACTTGGGCAGTGACACTAAATACCTATAGTACATGGTCATAGGTTGCAGCCATGTACTAAGTACTACACACAAATAGATCCTCATGTGCTTCCCCAGAGAGGCTGTTTCCATGATGGTTACAGCTGGAATATTGAATACACAGGAACTTCCAGAGACTGCACTTTTTCTTTTTTTTTTTTTCCTTCTAGTTGAGGGGACCTTTCATGTTGTCCTTAGTTGCACTGGTTATGTCATGCTATTCCAGCATGGCATTACACGATGTGACTGATGCAGTCTCATGTGTCACATCACAGTGAAATCACTGGAGGGAAAAAGTTTTCCTCGGTGGGACTTAAGGATATTTTTAAAATTTGGGTGGTTTTTTTTCTGCTTGTCATATTTGTTGCTAAGGTCAGAGGCCATATATTGCCTTCAAGGTACCTGTCTGATTCCTTTGGCTATTGGCAGGTTTGAAACCACAGATCAGGAGGAGATTCTGGTTCCAAATAAAATTGGAGAGCTCCTGTTTCCTCTGTAAAATGGGTTAGATGTGTTTTTAGATTACTTTCAAATGGCAAAGCATTGCTGCAATCAGCTGTATTCTTTCCTGTGCTCTTTAGAAGAAAAGAGAACTGGCTTAATGACCTTTTGCTTCATGGTGAGAGAGCATTTGAAGTGATAGGCAAGAGCAGTATTTCTACCTGTTGTCTTGTCAAGGTTTGTGCCTTGGCATAACAAGGGACCTCAGCATGCAGAACAAGCATTTCCACTGTGTTGTGAGAAATCTATTTTTTATGCTGTTTATCCTTCAGTGGTGGGAGAGTGTCTGATGCTGTTCTTATTTATTAGTTCCTTTGTTACACAGGACGCAGGTTTGGATTTTTTTTGGTGCTTACCAGGCTTGTAACAACATGCAGCTAAATATGTGCTCTTATACCATCCTCACTTGAAGTGGCTAAAATTGATTTAATGTTTAGCCTTTTTAGTATGGAACTCAGTGTAGTAAATATGTTTTTCCTGGTGCCTGCATATTGAAGCCTGGTGACATTGATCCCACCTTAACAACTAACTCAGGAGACTCTTTGTCTCTTGTAGTAAACTTGTGCTTCTCAGTACAAAGAGAACAGCATTTTAAGCTGGTTGACCTGCTAAGCTGTGATTGCAGGTGCTGCTCTGCTTTCTTTCCCAAGTAAGAACAGAACCTGTTTGTTCACACGTTATCACGCTCAGGATTTTGGGAGGTGGCACTCAGTAACTTTACAGACTGTGGAGGAAGGTCCCTGGGTAAGAGACCCCTGCAGAATAATGGATTTGGCTTTAGATCTGGGACTCTGAACCCTGGAAAGAAGAGTTTTGAGCTGATCCTCTCCGGTTTCAGTCAGGGTTGTTGCAGCAGGTTCACCTCTGATGTACCATGTTGTCATTCTGGGCTGGTTTTATGCAAGAAGCCCCAAAGGCAAGGTAACACTCTAAATAGGCATCAAAGCATTTTGAGGAGCTTGGATGAGGAGTGTAGCATGTTGAAAACATGTAATTATTGTATCACTTCTGACTCGCGGCTCCTGGTGGTGGGTGAAGAACATCAGTAGCTATGTTTTCTTTCAAGATGGTAAAAACTGCTTTTTTTTCCTCCCCCCTCTTCTAGGTATTTGTTTGAATACACAGAAGAAGATGACAAGTGTGCATGGATGATTTTACGTAATTAACACCTGCTAGATTTGCAAAAGGCAATTATCACTGCGAAGTGTTTACATTGATTTATGGGAGGAAGGTGGCCCATGAGAGGGATGCTGATAATATCAACACAGTGGATTAAATGCACATTTACACCTTTATTGACATACAAATTATCTGTGCCAGGAATGCACTGAAAAGGCTGCTGATGGAGCAATAATGTGGCACAAACTACTGGGTTTGGATTCAGCTCTGTCATCCTCCTGTGAGGCACACACCTGGAAACCTTCATCTGAGCTACTGTAGGATATAGAGGCTCACAGAATGGCTGCTTGTTAAGGTAATGAGCAGTGATGGCAAACAGGAATTTAGAAGGATGATAAGAGACCATGGACGAGGTTTGAAGGAATTCTCTCGCCTTTTTTTAAAATTATTTTTAGATTTTTGTTGTTTATACTTATGGATTTTTAGAGAAAGCTTAAAGGGGCTGGAAGAGTCTTTGTAGCAGGGAAATGGAACCTGGTTCTGAATCCAGCCAACATCAGAAAAGAAAGACTGTGACACATGGACTGGAAGATCAAAAAAGGGTAAGTGACAAAAGGTGGGAACACTTTCTGCTTAAATTACTGACGGAAATGCAAGTGGCAGAAGAGCTCCACATAATGCTTTTATCACTTGCACTTGCTGCTCGCTATGCTCAGCCAGCTGTAGATCTCTTCTCCTGATTATATGTTTTAGAAAATATTTGTCTTTCTCTTCAGGCTTCTTCCAATGTATGGAGCAAAGAGCTGAGGGAAGGGGAAATTGTGATATGAGCGAAAAAAGGGAGAAAATCTCTAGAACTCTGGTTGTTTGTTGATGAAAGAGACATGCAGTGCAAATGAAACGTACTGACTGGTCAGATTGTTGATATATTGTAAGCTTAGCTTTTTTGTTTCCTGTTGATGTTATTAGTAGAGTGGTTAGAAAAATGCTTTCTTGGCGTTTGGTGTTGCAGTTTGCTGAGAATGTTGTGCACTTGTTAGTGTCCTCCTCGTCCTGGTGGTACTGTTTGTATTTTGCTGCAGTTGCCAGATGTAATTTTGGCTTGATCCAAAATGTACAGTGGAACGTGCCTAATGTCAGCTGTTGGCATTTACTTTTGCCTGAGTGCTTTGTGGCAAGCTCTGTGTGTCAAGGTGGTGTTGTTTTATCCCATCCTGATGGGTTTGTGCACTAAACTGACCCAAGTGAAGTCCTTGTCCCAGACAAAACTGTAGCTGGTGAACAACTGGGGCTCCAAAGTTGTTTTGTTGGCACTAGTCAAGCAAACTAAGACTTGACATTTTTGTCCTGTATAAATCATTGATGTTGTCCTCCATGCAGAGTTGATGGGGGGTAGAAAATACAGTGTTCAGCTCTGTGTGGAGAGCTCTTTTCCCCTGCATGATCTTTATTTCAGTTGAAAACTGAGTTAGAAAAAAAAATTGACCGTCAGCTATTGTTTTCCTGTTCAACAGCACTGTCTAATTTTAGGGAGATGGAGGTTTGTGTCACAATTTCATCAGATCTGCTGAAGAATAAAAGTGGTTTCCCTGTCACCCCATTGGAAATCTAAGCAGCCTGGAAGACTTTCAAGGAGTTGGATAAAATGCAGCTGCTTGCTTGGAGAGAAATGGCATTTGGGGAACATTTATGTGGGGAACAAAATAAAACTCCTGAATGCATCTTAATTGCACTGAGCATGATCTATTAACTGACAACCTGCCAAGATCTTCCTTCTACTTTTTTTTTTTTTTTTTTCAAGGAAGCATTTTGGGACTGGGAGTAAATCAATAAGGGTTGAAACAAAATCCCTCTATTGACTTAGTTTCTGGAGGCTGCTAGAACACTTTCCTTCCCTTCAGTGCACAACATTATCCTGCATGTGGGGCGTGATGGGAAAAACATTTGCGACCTGTGACACCGAAGGATGCTGTAATTGTTTTGATGCACGAGAATTAATATGCAATTATGTCTGTGTCTCCTTGCTGATGGGTATGGGAGCCTACATCTCCCATCTGCTCCTGGCTCTGGGTGTTTGGTGCACACGTAGTCTCTGAATGTATAATGTAACCCCAAGTGAGGCTCAGTGGCAGCTGGGATAACATCAATTGGTCATGCTTTGCTGACATTCATTTTAACTTGAACTCTAGCCGTCATGGAGATTATTAAATTTATAATGATATATGTAAGATCCATTTTAATGACTCTGCATGCTTGGGTGATCTCTCTCACTTCTGTTTGCAAAACAAGTCTTAATATGAGTATTACGTTTCATTTCCTATAGAACTTTTCAGGGAAAGCTTGCTGATGGGAGCTTTGCTTAGGTTTATGGCAACTGAGAAAAATCAGTTTGGAATAATAATAATGTTGATGTTATTGTGGAATTGAATAATAATGTAAACTTTAGTGTTCTAAGCTTAAAATGCTTAGATTTCTGGTAGGGAAAAGTGTTGTATGTGTGATCATTAAAATGAATCATCAATAGACACTTTTTTGTTATTGGAAATGAGGCTTGTGCTGGAAGAAATAAGACCAAGCTCATTTTTAATCAGGTGAGTGCATTATCCTTTTTATCACCATCTATTTTATGGGCATTAAAGTCAACCATTGTTTAGTGTTTCTGAAGCAGTAAGAAATCAGTCTGTGCATGTACACCCACCCCTCGATGATGGATCTGGCTCGTCTTTCCCAAGTGAAATGCAGAAGGCTATGTCTGCATTTGTGGTGTAGAAATAATGGTTAGTTTCCTGTTTGTTTGCTTTAAGTGTATTTTTAAATATCAACTTAGTAGCTCTATTGATTAAAGCAAGGAAAGATTTAGTGTCTGTACTTGTATGTTAGAGGGGATGGGGTTTTGCTTTTCATATATTGGCTGGTCATCAAGAATTCAAAACTGGCCTGCCTCTGGCTTGGCTGCAGTCAGCCAAAGCAGGTTCTTTTCACTCATCATAGCTTCCCAGACTTTAAAGAGGACTCGTATTAATCCTTGGGATAGCAATGCAGCCATCTACAACTACGTTTTAAGTTGGCTCTAGTGGGAATTACATAGCCAAATTCCGTGTAACTGTTAATGTACAAGTGAAGAATCTGATCAGGTTTAACAACCATGTAAGCTGACCATCTGAAGGTAGCAGGATTACCAACATGAATACTAATGTGAATAGTGAGCAGGCTTTATGCCAGGACCTTGGCAACAGTCTTTAAATATGAGGGGAATACAGGTGATGCTTACAGAATTTTTGTCTGTAAAGTTTGTATGTAGAGTATTGTTTTCGTATGAAATGGATGATCGCTCATGAGCAGTGAATTTTACTTTTTTGGTTTTCTTGAAGAAGAGACTTGAGATAAAAACTGCTCTTAAAATAATGTAATTTTCATGTCCTGTATAATGAAAAATTTAGTGCTGCCCTGTGTTCTGAAAAAAGGGCATTTTCTACTGATGAGTGAAACAGAATATTCCTGAACTTGATTTCCATCCTTCATTCCCCCTTCTTCCTGACTTTTCATTCAGGTCCATAGCTCTAAGTTAGTGGGACATCCTTAAGAAATGTGTATGTGCAATAGTGACAGAAGTGTCTTCTGCTCTGCCTGACTGAACTCTTTGACTGAATGATGAATAAAATGTAATTGTGAAAGGCATTCTGACTTTGGAAGGATCTCTGTAAATGTGTATTTTATGCTTAGATGTGCTCTATTGTCTACCTAAACATTTGTCTCTGGCTAACTTGTGATTTAAATTATTTAGATGTTTATTTTCACTTACCTGATGTGCTGGGCTGGTTGGTTTTAGGGAGGACTGTATTTGTTGTCAGCAGCACAGAAATTAACATGGTGTGCTGCACCTCACAGGCTTGTGGAGGGCTGATTGCTTTTGTATAAGGATTTTTGGGCACTTTTGGTTTTGACTGCAAAGAAACTGTCACCCTGGACTTTGAAATACCAATGGAAGCTCCCTGGCCATGCTGCCCCAAAGGCAGAGTGTGTCTGGCACTGCATCTTGGAAAGCCAAACTGATGGTGGTGTCTATACTGATTTTTTTTTTCCCCCCCCCTTTTGCTACTTGATAGTAAGAAACTTCAGCTCTTTTTTTCTTTTATTATTTTTATTTTGAATGAAGAACACGTGAGCTGCAGTTTTACAGTGTGACAGGCAGACTAACACTGTTTTCAGGGGGCTTCTTTCTCTCTTGACTTGTTTTTCTTGGAGCAGCACCCGTGACTGAAGCCATATGCTTTGGCTTTCTCCTGGGTTTGTGTTTTTCCTGCCTTGTTATTGATACACATCCCATTTGCTTGAGGTTGCTCTGCTGCCACCTTTGTCTCAAAGTCAGTCTAAAGAGCAGAAGCAGCCTCACATGTGTTGACCTGCTTGTACTGAGGATTTGTGTTGTTTAAAGCAGGGTACTGTGTTTATTAGCAGAATTTTGTGCTGATTAATGCAACATTAGTGCAGTTGGGTGCTGTGCTGCTGAGCCAGTGTGGAAGCACTTAAGTATAACCACTTATAAATTGCAGCAAAGCTTAGCTTATGAAATTACAGCAAGCTGTGTTGTGGTGTTTTGATAATTTCACTAACTGGGTTTTTATGGAAATATACATGCAATAAAACTCCACTGAGCAGGAGAACTGAGAAAAAAATGTCAGCTTCTCCTTTATTTTTCAGGCATTTAATTTAAAACCTTCTGTAAACACAACAATCTCTGTAGAATTTTAGTGCCTGACCGGATTTTTTATGTTTTTATTGCAGTAATTAAGATTATGTTAATAAATTTACTTTAAACCTTATAATCACAGGATCAGATTTGGGAGATTTTAGTTACATGGATGTGTCTGGATGGTGTGTCCTTCTGCTTTAAGGTCATAAATTTCCTGCTCTTTAAGATGCTTCTGTAACCCTTTTTTTGTGGGTATGTTGTCTGTGACAATTTTAAATCGCTCTGCTCTGAAAAACTGGCTCAAAGAAACAGGTAGTGTTTTAGTGATGCAGATTTTCACCTTAATGGTTGCTACAAGGTAATTTTTCTTCTGTTTTATCTGAAAGTTTTTTTACGATGGTTTTGATGAGGGAGAGTCACAGGAGTGTAGTTTGGTATTGCCAGCCAGACCTTGGTCATGAAGAAATTTTCCATATTGTCAAAAATGTTTATCTAATATGAACAAGGGATCTTGCTAATTCAGCTGATGTTCTCTTGTAATCTTCATCCAGTTAAAGGAATTTGCAAACTTTTTAACATTCAAGGATGATTTTTCTCCAGCTTGTGTAAGTTTGTGTTAGGATGTGATACAAAGGATCAGATTGTGGTGATGTCAACCAAAGGTTAGACTGCAAGTGGTGAACTTCATGTGCCTGAGGACTCTGTGGCAGAGTCTCCACGGGAACTGACTCCTGTAATTCTGTCAGTCTTCTCTCTCTCTCTGCCCTGACCTTTTCCCATGTCAGTGTTACTGTACAGTGAAAAAAATTCATGTGTGATTCTTTGAGGCCTTAGGCTTCCCACATTTTTAAGCTTTACCTCTGTTTTGTAAAGTGAGTAAATGAGCCACTATGAGTGGCACCAGGTACACATTTGCTGTTTCTCTTCCTCATACCAAGTGATGTTCATTATCTCAAAAATAACTTGGCTAAGGAGTTTCAGCTGGAGTTCCAAGGATGTGGGAGAAATACCCATGTGCATCTGCAGGTGGCTTAAGCCATGAGGAACAGTTCCATGTGGCTTTCCACATGAGCTGTGGCTTAAACCTCTTTGAGAGGGGTGGGATGAAGTTAATCAGGAGATGAAACCAAGTGGCTGATGAGATGCATAAACAACTGCTGCTTGTGCTGTGGCTCTGTAGTGATGGGAGAAATGTGAGTGAAGTGCTTCACTACAAGGGTAGGAATATCTGTGGAAAACATCTGTAACACCTTTTGCAAATTTGCTGATGGCGCTCCTTGAGCAGGATGCCTGCTTTTGGATCTCTAGCTTTACCCAAAAATAGAGCATGGGGGATGAATTTACAATATGCTTGGGGGCATATCCACCTTCCCTCATGTGAACAAAAAGCAGAATGATTATTCTTGAGGGTTTATTCCAAAATCCTGGCAAGCATGTCTCTGAAAATGCATGCATGGTAGGCAGATTACACAGCAGATAAGGGCTGATGCCATTGTTAATAGAACTGTACAAAATCAGGCAGAAATTACTTGTTTGCTGAAGTTTTCTCGAATAATATGGAAGAGTTGATTATTTCCAGTCTTAAAGGAGTGAGGATGAGTGCTGATGAAGACTTTATATAGCACCCCTGGCTCTGCTCATGCCTGGAGGATCTTCCCTGCTTGCATTTGTGTGTATCTACACAGCATGTAGTTCTGAACTGGCTTTTCCTCCTCTGTCCTCTGATGGTAATTAAGACTGCACTGGTGTGAACTGCTGGTTCAAATCCTGTGGCAGTGTCTGCTGTGCTGTAGTGCCAGTGGCACTGATCAATAGCTGATCTTTCAGAGCTGGACAGAAACCCAGCAATGTGATGTATCAGCTGCTTGCCTTGTGTGCAGGGAAGAAATCCAACCCTTCTTCCAGCTGCTGCTGCTGCTGACAGGCTTTAAAACCCTCAGGCATTGCCTATGATTATTGTTCTTATCTTGGATGACTGTGAGTATTAATGGTCATAAATAAGCTGGGATATTTCAAAATTTAGCCAAGCATCTTGATTGAGTGGAAAATCCCCAGAATCTGGGGTGGATTGTATATCCTGTCTCCTCTAGTTGGCTTTGGGGTGCCTTGTCTGGGGTCCTTGTGAGTGTGGGCTAAAGAGTGAGAGCTGGACATGATGCTGTGGCTGGGGCTCAGTGCATTAGTGAGCCTCTTACTCGACTTTTCCACATCCTGTGGTATCAATGAGGATTTTATAGCTAGGATCCTGATGGCTTCATCAATCTAATTTCAAAGGTAATGAAACCAAGAGGCTCAAGCAGTAAATACAGGTAAGGGATAATGTAGTATAGGGTGTATTCTTTGGAGTATAAGAATACTTGTTTCAAAATAAAGTTAACCTTTGATATTAAAAAGGGTTGTAGGATGCTAAAGAGAACTCTCTGCTTAGTAAAAAAATTCTTCTTTTACTAGTTAGATTGCAGAAAAATTTGCCCTTAATAGTAGAGTGTTCCTGGAAATGCTTCTGCAGCTGTGAAATGCACTTTGTCTCTCATTCCCTTCTTTTACAGTGGTTTAGCAGAAGTTGCTGTATTTCCCTCCTTCTCTCTGTGATTAAGATGTAGCAAGCCCATGTTTTCTGTGCCACAGGATGCATTTCACCTGATGCACTGCTTCAGGAGCCAGCCCACTCCCCAGCCCTTACACATGGGAAAGCTCCAATGGAAATGACTGTCGGAAGACTCAGGGCTGCAAAAATGAGTTCTGTGTCCTGTGCATCTGACAGGACAGGTGTCTCTGTCTGCTACGTAAGAGGTACAAGAAGGTAAACACTAGAGAGGTAGTGGTTTAATTATTTTTATAAAGCAAGTGTGACTTTCAGATAATGCACATTCTAACTCATTAGCGTGTAGTTTCCCCACACACCTCCTTAGAAAAATGTTCATTATTATGCAAATGGCCACCCTCTGGCTTTGAAGTAATTGTCACTTGGAATAATGTGTGGGCCATGGTATAAAATACTTCAAAACGTTAAATAGCTGGGAAATTCAAATTGGACAGCCAGACATTGCCTCTTGTTATGTCTGTGCCTGGAAGCAAATTTGATATCCCTGAGGTCTGCTATCTATTGTGATATTCCTGGTGGAGGGAGTGGTAGGAAAGGGAATGGGGAAAAGGAGGAAGGAGTGTACAGGAAATAGTCTCTGTGATAATTCAGACTTCTTTACTGATTTTAGGGTGTATTGCAAAGCTTCCAGACTCAAGGGTCTTCCAGAAAGGAGGAGGCATTAGGGAGAGGCAGACATGCATTTGTCAGTATTTATTTTTAGGCACTCAGTGTTAGGGGTTTTTCTGCTTGATTATAGTCTAGTTTGACAGATGTGGTATAGATTTATTTATGCTTGCACACTGCAGCAATTCATAACTTTAAGAAACAAATATTAGTGACATCTTCCAGCAGCAGCGAAGGTCTAGTATATTCTTTACCAAAGAAATTAGGTCTCTCTGTTAAGGTGTAGATCCAGTACAATAGACAACTTTAAGCATATTTATTGGTGCAGTGCAGATGAAGGAATCCTTGGTGAGTGTGACAAATGTGTATTTCTCAGGTATTCCTGCTTGAAAAGCATCATATGTCTGTGTTTGCATTCACCTTCACGTGTTACTTTCAGAGGATTGTTAGGAGGAATACTTAAAATATAACAGAACCTGGCAGTAAAGTAGGTGTGTTACAGATGAAAATGGGTATTTTCTTCTAAAATTGTTGAAGGTCACATTGGTCTAACTCTAACTGATAGGAGACTGCTGGACTAAGCGAATTTATTTTCCCAGCTGAAATTCCCTTTGTAATGCAGTACTTATTGTTTTCTACATCGAGTTGTAAGTTCCCTTTGCAGAGAGAGACTGGAAGGGGTAATACCTGTGAGTTTCTTGCACAAACCCTTTTGCCAGTCAGTTTCCACTCTGTGTGGGAGTGCAGAGTAACCCAGAGGAAGGATGTGACAGTGACCCCTGGTCTCTGTGCTTTATGGGGAGATGGAGCCAGGGTAGATACCTCACCCTTTCTCCAACTGCTCAGGAGTCTACTGCAGCTTCTGATGGAAGCCCCACTCATTTTTGGGAAACTGGGAGACTCCTGCAATGTTCCCATGGAAGTAAATCAGTGAGATGATGGACATATTTTTTTTTTTGGTAGAATAAAAAAACAACTTTCCCTTTTTGTGGTAGAATTATGAAAATCCCTTCTTTACAGAAGACTGTCATTCATCCTTTAGAAAGAAATGATCTGGCTTACAAATTAGCTTGTCCTTGCAGCATTAGGGAAAAAATAGCCTGGTATTGAAGACTGTGATTCCTTTTCTTGCTAACAGATGATGATGTGTAGATGTCTCTTGAGGCCATTGCACACTGATGGTAATAAATATGTACTCAGACTTGCGTGGCTGTTTTTCAAGTATTCTGCACTAAAAAAAAGGAGTTGTATTCAAGGGAGCTGAGGGGCAAGAGAGTAGCTCCTGGGATGTGTTAACAGTGGAGGGATTGTAGACAAAGGTAGGTTTGTTATGAAAAACCTCACTCCTGTGTGGGGAATGAGAACTCTATGTGCTACTAGCATTTAGCTTGCAGTTTATTTTCTGCAGTCTTTCAGTTCTTCCTTGTGATGACAGCAGTGACTATCAGATCCTCAGTAACTTGGAGGATTTGTTTTGGATAAACAACATACATCCAGTATGTATCCAAAAATGTAACAAGGCAGATGGAATTGCCTGTGTTATTTCCCTGTCTCTCTCTCTAAAGTCTCCTAATTCAGATGCCTTGTTTTCCTTCATTGATGTTTGCTGTATCATGTCAAACAAGGTAATGAATTTTTAAAGTGTCATCAATTTAGTGCTGTGATACTCAAAATTTTTAAGTAAATCCTGTGAACACAGTAGGGATATGATAGTGGTTAGAAACTGGAGAGATCACAGAATTGCAAGGCTTAGTATAAGGAAAGGTGGGCTTTAGTTAAATCTTTTTGTGGCATGAGCATGAACTGGACCTCAGTTGTTCTGTTGTTGTTCCATTGGTTCATAACATGGATGCTAAATTAATCAAACAAAAACTAGATGGTGCTAATTCAGTTATTGAAAGTGTGCCCTTTCCATATCAGCCTTGATCAAAATCAACATAAAATACTAGAGATGAAGGAAAGTTGCATCAGCCAATTGCATAATGTTTGAACTTTAATGCTATTTAGGCTGATAATCTCACATTCTGTGAACGAGAAGACCACCACAAAACACTGGAAGAGATCTTTATTTCAAACATTGAATTTTAAATACTGCATTTCATTGATGTAAAACTCTTAATAATCTTATGTGCCGGTTTGTTATTGTCTCTTTAAGTTGCCCTCCAAACTGGCATCCTTTTGATTAATATGCTGACTGCAGGAGCTCAGGCTTAGCAGTAGGAAGAGCCTGTCTTCAAACTCCTTTTCCTTTAAGATGCTTGACTAAATAAAAGGAAGATTAGTATGAGTGTGTATGTGTTAGCACTGGAATAAAATATTCATAAATATTTATCAGGTAGGGAAGATAAATACATGGGTGCATCCTTTTAAAGCTCAGATGACATGGCATAATAGACCAGCTGGCAGAGGATGAAAGGTGAGTGTGGGGGAGATTTTTCACCTTGTGTAAACTATGTAGTAACCTGAAGTGCAGTAGAGCACTTCAAAATGCCAAAATAGATGGCAGCATGTACAGGCAAGGGCCTTTCTAGGTAGATAGGCAGATGATTGCTTTCCTAAGAGCCTGGAATTTGGAATTGATGGTGGGTGGTCTAATGTCATGCACTGTACTCACAGTGGCTGAGTGTGAAGTCAGTGTGTTTAACACTGACAGAATCACAATGGGAAAGAGGATATGTACTGAGTGGCATTAGCAGGAAACCCAGATTTTGTACCATCCATTGTGATCAGGAATGGCATAAACACAGTGTTTTTAGTTTTCTCTATTCACCTGTCTTAATCTGTAAGTGTATTTTGGGCTTGTAGATGTAGCTTTTGGATTTTTCCATGTGTATAGGCATATCTCTTTATGGAGGAGAAGATTAATTTCCAATTGTATATAATAGCAGGAAAGACGGAGCCCTGTGGTTCAGGAGGGGTATGTGTGAAGTGCTGAGGTATGAAAGAAAATCCTCCCTCTCTCCTTCTCTGGGTTATTTTGGCAGGGTCTGAGTTGGGAAGTGCTGCAGCCTTGGTGGTGATGACTGGCCCAGCCTGGGTGTGTTCCAATAGCAAGAAGGATCTCTGGAGCTTTATTAAAAACTTCCACCAAAAGAGCCCTTCACAATCTGAGTGTGCCACATGGGTTGGACTGATGTGTCTGCTACTGCCCTGCTGCTGCAGCTTCACATTTCAAGGGCTGCCTTGTTTGGGTGGCCCCTTCAGTGCTGCCCTACACAGATGAGACTATCTGAGACACACAGCTCTCCCAGGATTGGATTCCTCTTGGATTAAGCTAATTTTTGGTGGGTGTTTTGGTTTTTTTTTTTTTTTTTTTTACCTTTTGGAGGTGGGCATAATTTTCAGATTAATCCAGCTGTTCAGTGTGGCCCTGTGTAGCTTTTAGGCAATGTAGCTCCAAGATCTTTGGGGGAATAAGAGAGTGATGGCGAGTGAGAAGCTGGAAGAGAATTGGCTTGTTCTTGCAGTGCTGGTTCTGCTTGTTATTTGGGGTTTTTGTTGCTGTTAGGAAAATGGAAGTTAGAAAATGGATAATCTTGAAAAATGATAAATTCTTGAGTCTTGTAGAGAAGAGCACAAGATGCATGGAAAGCAAGAATGATGCAAGCACTCACCTCATATGAGGAGATCTGCTTAAAAATTGAAGTGCCCTTATTTCTAAACAATAACAAAACCCCCTAAACAAACAAAAAGATACTTCTTACAAACCACAACACTCTGCAGCCTGTAAATGACTGTACTGCCCCATAGTAGCTTTTTTTTTACTGTTCCTTAGTGGCTTTTCATGTGTGCATTGAGGTGCAGACAGTTCCTGTCTGCACAGAATTTTGGTGTGTTCTGAAAAAGGCAAGAAATGTCCCACAGAGCCAGAAGTGTGTGTGGGAATGGGGGTGATCCCAGGACTCTGGGGCTGCCTTGTGCTCCAGGGGAGCAAGAGCAATACAGAATTGTCTCGTTGCCATCAGTTTGTACATGTTTTTGAAGATGATGAAGCAGCAACTGCTGTCCTCTCCTCCCTGTCATCTCCTCTGCCCCAGGGTGATGGATCACGACTGATAACGCTCCCTCTGCAGTAAAAGCTGGTCCACTATAAAGTGCAGAAGGAGTTAGGATTAAGATTGTTCCAAGATGTTTTGAATGTCTCGAGAGGGGGGGTGTGTCTGTATAAACAAATCATACATGCTAATGAGTTTATCTTGCCAGGTATCTTCCAAGTAAACCACTAATTTATTTGCTGGATCTCATGATTTTGGATGAGAATGTAGTGTTAAGGTTTCTTGTGTCCTTCTTTGGGTTACAGTGGTGGTTCTGAAAGCAATTTCTACAAGTAAGCCTCTTCAGCAGGTGTATTTTAAATATTCAGGACATAATTATGTTCCTTTAAAGCTGGCACCTGTTTTTAGTCAACTTAAGGGGTGGCCAGATTCATCTGGGAGTTTGGAATGGCCAGTTTTCTTCTGGAAGAGAACAGTGTGCCAAAATGATTCTATTGCAAGTCAATTGCTATGATGAACGCCAATGATAATCTTTTGTTGCCAATTAAGATTAGTAATCCAGAGTGCTTTTTATGAGTTATTTTCCATTCCTATTAAACTAGAAAGTGGATTTCAGTTTAGAATTTTTTGCAGCCTTTAAGTAATGAAAGCATTCAGTCCTGGTCTGTGTTTAATGGCTGGATGAAGACTGTTTTTATTTGTGATGCAGTGTTGTCTCCTTTGCAGATAATGTCAAAGGTGCCATAAAACAATGTGGTGACTGTTTAATAGGTTTGAGAGGAAGATGTGACTGTGCACTTTAGCACGTGGTTCAAAATTGAGTCTTGGGCTCCAATATCTCCACTTGTTGTGTGTCTGCAGTCCAGGCATGTTGTCAGACAGTATATGTGGCCAGGCACTGCATGTTCACAGAGAACATGGTGCAGATAAACCCTCCTGAAATCCAGGTCTTTGTGGGGCAGATCCAGGCAGCACATCACATCCTTTGAGTGCTGAACTTTGGGAAGCCAAGAACTATTCATAACCATTGATGATAACTTAATATCCCTCTGTGTGTGTGTTTTTTTCTCCTTTTTGGCCACTTGCCCAGATTCTATAACGATGAGCAGTTATCTTTGCAACCTTTCACATTGTTGACAGTGATTAATAACGTGTTGTGCACACTTCCATTGCATCAAATACCAATTTTTTTTGGATAATGGGAAAAGAATATCTAATTAGGGAATTAATATCATTGACTTCACACATTGTATATAATTCAAGTTGGGTTTTTTATTTTTTTTTTTTGAAAAGCAAGGGTAGAGCTAGTAGATTGAAGTATGATTTTTATGTAGTCACAGGAGTAGAATATTAGGTTTTAGGTTATTTTTTATCAGTTTCTGTAATACAAATGAAATGCAAGCATATGAACATGGAAGCATATTTTTTAAAGGATTATACTGTGAGGAAGAAAACCTTTTAAATTACTAGATACTGTATATACCCTTTTGAATATGAAATCCTAAAGCAATAAAGATAGCAGATGCTTGTAAAAATGAGATGACTGCAGCTTAGAAATCTTGTTTTTCCTAAGCAAAACTGCTTGAAATTGCCAATGTGTGCACTGATAAGCACTCAGTACTAGGAGCTTATCTCTCAGGCAATGTGTAAAAAGTGTAAAACTGAAGATTGGAAATTAAGAGATGGGTGGGTACCATTATCATACTTGGATACCTTCCATGTGAGTAATCTCCTTCAGTTGCTGTATTTTTTTTTTTTTGTCAATGGCCTTTAACCTAAAGCACTTTTTTTTCCCCTTTTTGCTAGTAGTGAAGCAGTTTGCATATCACTGTATCATCAAGAAAAAACTGAACCATAAATAAGGTCACCTATGCTGATTTTCCACACTTTTTTTTTTCCCTAAAGTGAAATTTAGCTTTTCTACTGTTTGTTTGTCTGTTAAACATCTTTACCTTTCAGGATCCAAGGGTTTTTTTTTGTATTGTTACAGTTACTGTTTTTTACTGCACTATTTAGCAATGCAGACCCTGTAGTTGTTTCATGATTTAGATGCTATCTACATGTATATATTAATTTCTATTCATGTGGCTAAGGAGTGACATATTAAACTGGTATTCTCTCTGGTTTGTGTCATGGTTACTTCATTAACCGTGTTGAATTATGCTATAAATATTTGCAGGAGCTCAGTCTTTGTAGTCATTCTCCTTGGGGAATTTGCATGGAAATTGATGGGGGGGGGATCTGAGTGCAGAAAAGCTGCTGGAGAGAGTGGTCATCATCTGCTCTTTCAGGCATGCAAGCCTTAAGTGGTAGAATATATATATTTTTAACTGCTAATGTACTGTTAGGGCAATCAAGGGGATGATTTCCTTGGTGATGTAAGTGGTTAGGCAGGAGAGGGATATCTGTTCCCTCAGAAACAGAGGGGATTTTTATCTAGAAAAGCTCTGGATAAAAGCAGAGGCCAACAGAGAAGATGCAGGAATATTTCAGTGAAACTGAGCTTTGAGATGATGATGATGGGAGGGATGGGAAATTTGATGAAACAGGATAGTGACTATGTAAAAGCCTTTCATTTGTTCCTTCCTTTTAAGTATTTTGAGCCTGCTATGAAAACTGTGCTAAAGGTGTTATATTCTACAAGTTTGTTCTAGAGTTGCTGTGTGCTGGGACATGAGCTCACACAGAGCTACAGGAGCAGGGGAAAACTCTTTTTGAAAATGAATTTAAGCAAAATTCACACCACTGTGGAAATCCTCATACAAAGGAAGAATGATACAAATTTACTTTCTCTCTGTAGCCTTGGGAAGGGAATGTTGAGTAGCAAATCTTGTGCTCTACGGAGGAAGAACACAGATGGAACAAGTTACTTTTGCAGATACACAAGAACAGCAGAGAAACAATACAGTGCTCTCACTGAAAAAGCTCGAATTATTTCCTTTTGCATTGACTCTTTGGCTCTCACCTGCATTTCAAAAGTATACACACAGGGTGGATGAAAAGCAGTGTTAAATTGTGGAAAGTTTGTGTCTTTGCAAACTTCATCTTGACATTTGTCTAAATTCGTGGTGAGAGCTCTGGGATAGGGACTCCAGTGTTCCTTTGTGGAAAAGTGCACACCAAAGTAAACCCAGAAATAAAAGGTGGTGGCTTTGCCTGGATCTTTCTGTCTGTAAAGATGCACAAACCTTTTTGGAACAAAAATTGCCTCAATTCCTTCCTTCTCCACTGGAGCAGGGAAAATGGAGAACCAAGAGCTTGACACAGAACAGTTTTGTGATGGCTCGCTGTGTTTCAGCATCTATTCTACCCTGCTTTTTAGCTATAACCTGTCCAATTTTTGCCTGACATAAATTAGTTGTTTGTAGTCCATGACCCCAGTGGTTTGTCCAAGGCTCAGCAACAGAGCACAGTCAGCCAGTGAAAGAGACAGGAAAAAAAAAGCTGAGAAATTGTCAGTTTTGTTGGCTTTCAGAGGAGGGGAAGGGGTTTGTATTCTTTTTCACAACCTAATTTGCATTTTGCTGGATGTGGTGGTGTTAAGGCCTGTGTTATTTCCCTGGGTACCTGGAATTCATAAGTCTGAGATTCTTCTGAGTCTGCTGTGAGTTTCCCTCTGTGATCAACAGAAGAATTTTCTGTCTAACAAAAAGTCAGGTCTTGTGGTTATACTAGTATGCCTTAATGAAAAATGGATTTTCTCATTTCAGCCCTTGCATAAGGGGCTTTATTTTGCTCTCTGTTCTTTTAAAACTTGTCCTTGAAGTATCTCCTGGCCATTTTAGGTAAGATCCTAAAATCCGTCTGGAGAGTCCTGAGAAAGGTGATGCCCAGTGCTCATGCTTACTGGAGCCCTGCTGCTATGCAAATAGAAAAATACTTGCCATGAAACTCCAGGGATTTCCAAAGGTGCACTTTCCCCAGCAGCAGAGTAATTTGCAATTAATGGCTCAGAGGCAAGGAGCAAAGCACAGAATAACATTGGAAGTCCTATGAATATCAGCCACAAAACCAAGTGCCTATCTTTTCCATCAGAAATAGTTGATTTTTTCATTAAAAGGCTTGGGGCTGAGTACTGCTGTGCATGGGAACAAGTCTGGCAGTGGTTTGGGAAGCAGAACTGGCCTATTGCACTGCATTTACAAATTGCACCATGGTCACGTTGCTTTGAATGTGGGGCTGGGAATCCTCTCTGTTCTGAGCCTTTGCAAGTTAATGGCTCAGGCTGAAATCCTCATATTCAGTTGAAAAGATTCCCTGTTGGATAAGGAATTGCTAACTTGTGATATTGATTCTGACAGGGTTGTTTTTTTCCTGAAGAAATACATTTTGTTTTCTTAGTGAATTCAAGGCGTGGGTGTGATGCCACTGGAAAATGAGCACTATGTCTATTGCCAGTTTGAGCACTCTGATGGTTTCACTGGAGGCAGCTATTCTAGCACAGAAACTTGTGTGTTATTGTTCATATTATTTCACCACATAAAGGAATCCATTTTAGTCATATGAGTTGATTTAAAATCCACACCAGTGAGCGAGTAATAAAAAAAGCCAGTAGATAAAGAAGTGTTTCCTTCTTGCTTAACCTGTGTGGTTGGTAGCTGAAATACCTGTCTTGGGCAAGAACAACTTGTATGACTTGCCCTTGAGCATGCATTTTGAAAGTTAGCCTAAAAGTTTAATCAATTAGTGCATGTTTTGATCACGTACTGTCAGCCGGTTTCCCATCAGATTCTTGTGGCTCTTCTCTCCTGCTTTAACATGTAGTCCTTGTACCTCTGATGTTAATGGTGAGGTTTGGTGTAAGTCCAGGAGTTGTGGGCTGCTAGGAGAAAGCCAGAAAAAGTAGTGGCTGGCCCATCTGTCACACTGCTTCAAGTAAATATTGCATATTTTGAGGTTACACTAAAGCCTTCACCCTTTAGTTTCTTTCTTAATGGTATTTTGGTTTTATTGGATCCTCGTTCTGGACCTTTGAAAGATTATTATGAATATTTTGCTAAGTAGCATTGAAAATAGAAGGGTGATGTTATAAAAAGATACAAGTCCATATCTAGAAGCACTTAATGTGTGGTTGTTGACACTCAGGTTCCCAGTGTAGCCATCACTGTAAGATTTGAATGTTTAAGTAGTCTGAAATCAGGCTTTTTGAGGTACCTCTGAATTCCACAGACCAGCTGATGCCTCTAATTCCATGGCTGTGTAATGACGAGGAATGAACCAGGCTGAGAACTCAATTAGCACCCCTCTTTCTGTGTCTTTTCATTTAAGGTTAGATTTTGTTCAGTGGTGCATCCAAGTCAGTCAAACTTTTTAATGCTCATCTGAGCTGATGGGATAAGCCTGGGAGCATCATTGTGTCCTTAGGATTGATGTGTTTTCCTTGCCTGGTGTGACAAGGATGTTGCTGAGGAAGTATTTTGTTTCAATGGGCTTCTAAGAGCAGGAGGACATCTTATTTTTAACTTTCTGCTGGAGAACAAGTTGGTGCAAACTCTCTAGTGATATTTCTTTAGGTATAGGTAGAAGCTTAAAATTTTGGTTTCTGAAAGTTTGGATAAATTTGCAGTAGAAATGAGGCTGCATCTTTTGGGCTGGAACTCAAAAGTAAACTGCCTGTCTAAACACTGTCTTGCCAGGCAGCTGCTTACCAGGCTTGGTGTTGTTTTTAAACTCTGTCAGTGAGGCTAATGATACCCAGTTCCACTTTTCCCCGCATTGTCTGTGTCTCCTATTGCAGTTGGATCCCAAGCTCATCCAGGGGTTGCAGTAATTCCTCCTGTGTCTGTGTGTGTCTTCTAAAGTGGTTAATGACTTCTGGTGAGTCTTGTGTCATCCTTTCCCTCCTGTCACAAAGAGGTGCAATAATCTCTGTGCACCAGAAGTTGTTTGGTCAAATCGATATCCCTGATGAAATTTAAATAGTGGCTTTCCAGAAGAAAAGTGTCTTGGTTTGGAAAGACAGGTGTCTGCTAAGGAAGGCAGGAGCCTCCCTAGAAAAAGTAAGCCCCCCTCTCTCCAAATTTATTATAATTTTGAAATTAAAGGGCTCTCAGGCAGAGATATGGGAATAGGAATAACAGTTCTTTACTAGGAAAATTAAAATAAAAATGTAGTAGTACAAAAAAAGCAAACCAACCAAAAGAAAATACTGACAGGGTCTGAACACAACCTGACACCCTGTTGGTCAGGCTGTTGGGAGCAGTCCAACCAAGTCCTCCTGCAGTGACAGATGTGGTTCTGTTGGAGCAGAGATGATCCTGTAGAAGGCTCCAGTGGTGCTGAGATGGGTCTGGTGTTCCTTTAGGAATCCAGTGCAAACAGGCTGTGCTGGTGTTCTGAATGCCAGGTTTGATCCAGGTAGGAATGCTGGGCTCCTCCCCTGGGTGGAGCATCTCCCCATGGGATGGTGGAATTGTATCAGCCCTGCAGTGAGCCTGGATGGCCCATGGACAGCAGAGATCCCCTGGGGGGAGGATGGGTCCTGGAAGGGATAAAGAGCACTGCCCCAGCTGGTTTAACAGCTGGTCATAGAATACATACTGCTGGTTACATCTTGCATTGCAGCCTAAGACAAAAAGAAAATGCTGAGTTTTTGCAACATGACTTTATAAAACATTTTAAACAGCCAGCAGGTCTTGAAAGCTGTTCTTGTCTTTGTGGACATGGGAACATGACAGTCTCATTGGGTGGCATGGAGGATGTGGATGTCAGAGCTTTCTCACGTAAGCGTAGAGCACCAGCATGTTTGTTCCTGAGGTCTTCAGGGCAGTGGGTGATGTGTGGTTTACTGATTAATATTATTGGTATTAATATTATTCTGATATGCAGAAATGTGTTGTGTGCCCACAGCATTTCAGTGAATCTCTAAGGCTGTGAGGATGGATCTGTGAAAAGAGTTAAATAGTGGAGCATAAAATGAAAGGGATGTGTTCCTCTGAACTAATGTGTGTGCATGCATATTTATTGCACAATTTGGAAGCCTGAAACCCCCTGTTCTTTCATAAATATTTGTATGTTTCAGCCTTTCATTTTGGTTTAAAGTATGTAATCTACCATAGCAAATACTTTTTTTTTTATCCCTTGACAGACCTTGCCAAATGATTACTTTTACCAGCTGTTCCGAATACTGGAAGAAATAATGACCTTTAAAAAAAAAAACCCAACAAATTGTAGCTTGTTGCTTCCCCATTCCAGTATCACTAGAAGATTTGGAGAGTTGCTCTGTCATTAAGTACCTACTTATTTCCAGCATTATGGTTGCAATGAAAATAATGCATTTGCCATTTAAATTTGTACTTTTTTGAGGGAAGACAGTTATCTACAGTCATGTAGGCCACAAGTGCAATGAAGTGACAAGTGCTATGCCTTAAAAATAGAAGAATGCTCAATTTGTTCCCAATCCTGTCCAAAATTTTAGGAACTCTAGTATCCTTAATGATAATTTCTATATTTCTTCTGTGCAGATGGTTTCATGCGGCTTTATTTTTCCATGAATTTTGTGTAAGATCTAAGGATTGGTTTTGTGGGATAGAGCCCACCTTTGTGAAGAGTCTCAGTGGGTGGTGTGCTCTTGAGTACAACTTCTTGTTGAGTTGTACCCATAATTTAGATACTACACTGGGGTGTTTGGGTTGTGACTTAACAAAAAGTTTGTGCCTTTTTTGAAACTTCCTTCCATACAAAATTAGCCCCCTTTTTAATACCACCAGCTGTGTTAGTGTTTACTGGGAGTGTGACAGTGCAGTTGGGAGCTGAGGGTTAATAATTCACTTCAGATTAAGCTCAGACATGTTTTCAGTGATGAGGAATAAACCTAAAGTTTAAAAGGTTAAAATGAGTCTTATTATAGTGGTCATAGGTGTCCAATCAAATTGTTGAGTTTATTTATATAAATGTACTTACAGTGACTAAGGTGGAGAAGTGTCTTTAGAGTGGTTCTTTCTTGCTGTAGGCAATTCAAAGTAAAGAATATTATCTCACTAACTTTTTTTTTTTTTCTATTTTCAGGCAGTTACATGTTTCACCCTCCTGATACTGGTTTGTTTGGTGTTTTTTTTTGTGCTGAGGTTGTTCAGAGTTTGCTGGATAGGTCTTTTCCCTGGTATTTTCCTTGCCTGTGGTACCAAAAGCATAAAAGGTGGAACCCATGGCCTCCTACTTTTGGTGCTAGCCAGTGGTCTGTTGTATACATAATTATGGGCTGTAGAAACAAACTAATGATGTCACTGATAATTTTGCTAATGGGGTGTGTGTTTGCTGCTCTTGTAAATAGAAAAAAAAAATCTAGATTCCCGTTTGAAAAGATGGGGAAAAACCTGGAAGGAAATGGCAACAGTCGCTGTGTGGGTGACTTGTTCTGGCACACATTTTCTTGTGAAGCTTGTTGTCTGTAATATTGACTCACTGCTTATGTGAGGGTCTGTCTGGTATTTAAGGGGAGATACAGAGGCTGTTCTGATTTTTTTGTTGGTGTGCATGAATCATTTATTTGATTACCACTGCAGTTTTGGGTGCATGTGTTTGCAGTACCTGTAGTAGCTCTGCACTCCCTTCAGCCCCCAGCAAGGACTAACACTTTGTCTTGCCTCTTCTGTGAAGAATTTCCTTTCTTCAGGGGAAAATAAGAAACCTACTCCTTCCTGCATGTCTCTTTTAGATGAGACTGCTACTTTTCAGATAGCTAACTCAATAAATGGGGTTGTGGAGCAGGGATTAACCTTGTGGGTAACGGAAAAGTCCAACTTTTATCTACAGTGTTTCTTCTGTGAGTGAACATCCAAGTGTGAACTAGGCTGGTGCATTTGTTGTGTGCTTAATATTCTTTCCATGTGTGCTTAATATTCTTTCCAATAGGGACTGAAGGATGAATTTGGGAAACCTTTAGCATTCCTCTTTGTACAACAATGATTTAAAGTAGTGTAGGTGCTCTACTTTTGTCTCTTCATTCTTACTTAAGAAAAATCACGCTTCTGTCTGGCATCCCTCCAAATGTGTTCCCCCAGCTCGATGTGTTGAACATGACACCATATGGTCCCTTGGGTCAGCTGGGATCAGCTGTCCCACCTGTTTCCCTTCCCAACTTTTTGTGTATCCTCAGCCTGCTTTGCTGGTGGAGTTGGCAGGAGGAGCAGAAAGGACTTTGTGTTAAACACTGCTCAGCAGCAGCTCAAACATCCCTGCGTTATCAGCCTTGTCCCCAGCACAAATCCAAACCATACCTCTAGATCAGCTACCATGAAGAAAATTAGCTCCTCTACCCCAGAGAAAAGCCGCACAGGCATCCTGAGGTCCTTTATTTAGTGAGCTTTCCCAGCTCTGCCTCTGCAGTAAGGCTTATCTGTGTTAGATCCTGAATGCGAAATGAATAGTTCTTTGTGTAAACACAAATAGATAAAATTATATCACTAGGAACAGCTATTTCCATGTAGTGAGTTACATCTAAAATGCAGAATGACTGATGAAGGAGAAGATAAGTTGGATGATGTTAGCAATAGCTTGTGAAAAAAAATGTTAACACTATAAGTGTCAGGGAAGGACTGTAAATAATTAGTGATGTTGGAGCTAGAGATTAAGGTCAGAAGGAACTAGAAACAAGAGCTATAAAACTGGACATACATAGTCCTGCTGCATTCTGTTGTGAGATGATGGTCAAGGGGCTGTGCTGTGGATATTGCAAAAATCTGAATGAAGGGGCCCCTTTCCCACCACAGAACAGCTTCTCCCAGTCTTTTTTCTGTCCTTCCCATCATTCCTAAATCTTAAAGCAGTCAGTGTAAATTACCATTATTTTGGGAAACATATTTCCTAAAGCCATTTTATGCTTTTTGTTTCTGTCTGGGCTGTGATGAGGCAGGCGAAGGAGTGGCTGTAAGTTCTCCAAATGCTGATGCCTCCCCTTGCCCCTTTATCATAGTCCTGGCCCCCAATTCCTGAGTGGCAGCTGACCAAGGAGGAATCCTAGAACATCTCAGCATTCAAAACCTCTGGTGTTTTGAGGCTGGAGGATATGTGGTCAGAAGTGTTGAGGATACACCAAATTCAGTTAATGCTGACCTGTATCTAACATGTAATTAATTGTGCAGAGTAGATGCACAGTGGGCACCTGAGAGAGCATTTGAGACAGAGCAGTTCTGAGCAACACAGGTTTGGGCTTTTTTTCCTCCTATTTATGTTGCATTAACTTTGGTATTTCCTGTGTGTACACAGGTATTCCCCACTGAACTGAGTATTTACAGTCCTGCAGAAATATTTATAAAGCACTTGAATTTGCTGCTCTCTTAACAGCTTGGCACAAGCTCTAGGGAAGCACTGCTGCTGGGAGCTGTGGGCTGCCTCCTTTTGTGGGATTTAGTGAGTCATTACATGTTTCAAATTTATGTCCATTATATTAATGGAAATGAAATGAGCAGTACTACCTGGCTTCAGAAATTGTTCTCTTCTTTCCTGATGGTGTCATAAATAGCATTGCCCTGCTTCCTGTGTGTCAAGCCAAACAGCAATCCTGTACAAGAAATTGCTCTCAATTTCTTTTCCCTTATTGCTGTCTCAGTGCTTACTGATTGGTGGAAAATGTGTGGCTCTTCCTCATCTTTTTGATCAAGATTTGGGGTTTTTTTTCCCTCCTTTAGGAATTTATTGTAGAAAATAATGCTGAGTACTTAAAAGTGCTGTCTTTGGTCTTGTACCTGATATTTTAAGTGTTCTGATTATACACCATTTTTCTGATTATACACTATTTTGAAAAGAGCAGCACCCTGCCCTTCTGAGGGAAGAAATTGATAGAGAACAAGGAAAGTCCCATGGTACTAATTATATCTGAGGTTGCATGAGGATGGAGGTTAGACCAGTTTGTCTTTGGTTTGTGAACCCTGATTTGTTTAATTTTATATATGCATATAATAAATAAATTAGTTATAATTGACTTATTTATTATATGCATATATATATTGCATTGACAAGGATAAGATATATGCAAATAATCTTATATATAAGATATATAAATATATATGCATACAATACATACAATGTATATAAAAATATATGTATATGAATATAAAATGTATGCATATATATACTACAACTGACAAGGATAAAACTGCTTTTAGAAACCAGCCTTCTTTTTCTTCCTAGGGATGCTTGTAGGTGACTTCTCTCTTTTCAAGCAGCCTGGAGCCAATTTCTCTCAGAGCTCTCTATCCCTGACCTTTCCTTCCCTGTTGCGTGTGATCCCCTGTCCAGGCTGCCCCTGCACTGAAGGAAAACCCCACCTGAGCAGCTCTGCTGGAGCAGCTGTCTGCTCTTGTTGGAACCCTGGGCAGTGAGAATTTCAGGCTTTCTGTGCTGACAGGCACTGACCCCCAAGCAAACATTGCATTTCACCTGAGGCCATGGAAAAGGCTTCCAAAACTGAGTGACAGCACTGGGATTGTGGGTGTGGAGTGTGAATAGAAGTGTGTGATATCACAGGGTGGAAAACTCAGAGTTTAAGGGTTTAGAATAGAGTAATATATATATATAAAGCAAGATGGAGGTTTTAGGGCAGAGGCCAGTCCTTCTTTTTCACTTTCTCCTTCATGGTCTGGGTGGTGTTTTGTAATTGGATAGAA
>VWZU01010025.1:316304-464228 GCA_013397095.1 Sterrhoptilus dennistouni | reverse complement strand
TGTTTATCCTTAAAAGGCCTTATAGAGAGGGATAAAGCTCCATTTTTACTTGGTTAGCTAGGAGTGCTGTAGAACTCACTGTGCTCCTTGGGAGGACACAGGAACCTCTTGGTTGGAGCAGCAAAGGTTGCAACAACAGACCTGTCTTTTTGAAGCCCTGGGGTGATGCCTTAAGTTTGAGCTTTCATGTATTTCAGACTCTGTGCTGCCCAGGGCTGCAGTTCTGAGCTCACACTCAGTGTCACTCAGCTCTGCACAGAGCAGGGACACAAAACAAATCCTTTTCCTGCTGAACACCAAGGACAACTTTCAGGCCCAAAGGCACAAACAAGGGTGGGCTGGAGAGAGGAACAAGAAGGATGGGACCTCACAGCCTGAAGCTGGAATTGGACAATTAAACCCCAATATGCAAATGGACCAAAACTTATGAAAGTGTGGGACCTTATGCCTGTTTGTCCATTTTGTGACCATTTTCAGTCGACCTTGGGTGTAGCCCTGCTCAGGCTCCTGTCCTGCCCAAGGTGTTCCCTAAAGGCCTTTCAATAAACACCTGCTTTATTCTCCAGCTCTGTCCAGTCTCTGTTTCAGGTCAGCCTTCCCAAGGCATCACTGGCACTGCTGAAGATGAAGCTCAGTCCTGCTCTGGGATCCTGCTGCAGGTGGAATTGTGCTCCTATGGTTGGATTTCTGTGCTGTGCCACAAGAAGGGGGTGTAGGAAAAAGGCCTTGTAGGAAAAGCACCTTGCAAGGAAAGGACCTTTGAATTTGTGTCCTGGGTTGCAGTGTAGGATGTACACAAAGTATTTATTCTATCACCATCTTCATAAACTTTTGAAACCAGGCGGGGCAGTGTTTTCCCAAGCCCCCTGCCTCTACTGCTAATGGCCTTTGGGGTGTCATCTGCTAATGGCCCATTAACGCCTGGCCCATGACTCACAGGTAACTCCCTCCAGGGGTTATCTCTGTTAATGGGCCATCAAGGACCCACTGCACGACTCATCATCCCGTTGTGAGATGCTCTGCCCAGGGGGAGGAGCCAAGCATTCTCACCTGGATATAAGCTGGTATTTGGGACAGTACAAGCANGTCAGTGATCCTTGGTTTTACCGCATTTATTTTATTTTTACCTTTTTTTCCTTTTTGCTTATTAAATTATATTTCTGACTTGGAGCCTCTCACTTGTTTTGCTTTCAAACCACAACAATTTGTTATTCAGCATCCATCAAACGCCCTTTAAAATCATTGTTTCCAAATGATTTCTCAAGTTGGCATTTTTGCAACATTTTTATAGGGACTAATAGCTCAATTTGTTCTTTTTTTTGTTTTCCTGTCAAACACTCCTAACTTGGAGCAGATTGGCTTGTGTTATGACTTCTTCTAAGCCAGCTGGTTAGAAACCTGGGGAAGGGAAATTAGGGCTGGGACGTCAGGGCTGCTTTTTTCTCAGGTGAAGTGAAGATTTTCCTATTAGGCAAGACTCTGGAAGAGATTGGTACTAGGAGCGGCAGTCAAATGCCTTTCAGGGACTTACAGAAAGGATTGTGCATCACAGGAGAACAGCAAATATAAATCTTGAGTTGAGCACCAGCACTTAAGATGCAGTGGGGCAACATTTTCAACAGATTCTGTGCTTAAAGCTTCAATATACATAGGTGGTGTCAACTCTACACCTCTATTCCACTTGATCCCAGCCAGGGAAAAAAAACCGTTTTCAAGTCCTTGTTTTTAACCTTATAAGCTGTAGGCTTCCTGAGTGGTTTGTTTTGCATTAATTAATTTGATTTTTTTTTTAATGATAAGTCCAAAGCAAAGCTGAGTCATTGTCACAGTGCAGTGTGATCAATGAGATTAATCAGCTGTGAGCAGGACACAGGCACACAGTTGTTCTGAAAGGTAATTGTAAAACAAAAATTGAGACACTTTCATGTCTCAATTCACGTGTACAGGTGGAGCAGCTGTAAATAGTGCTTTGTTAATATTCCCAGTGGAATCTATCTGAGGCAACTCAAAACTGAGTGAGGAAAAAGAAAAATGCAGTTGCTTCTTGTTGTGGAGGCAACTGATGGACTGCTGTGGATTGGTGTGTTTTTTGGTTTGTTTTTTTTTTAGGCATAAGCATATTATCTGTTTTTTGAGGGTTAGGGTTTTGAATTTCATATCATCAATCACTTTCTGAAGGTGTTTGGAATACACTTTGGGCTGTGATTAAACCAACCCTCCACTCTAGAGGGACAGGCTAACACTGCTGCTAAAATACATCACGTACAGAAAATCAAGGTCTCTTTGTAACCTGGTATGGAAATAGGTGATGCTCTTTTGCTGCAGTAATACACTGCTTTTCCTTGCTTTGCTCTGATAAACGGTGGCTATGAATTTGAAGTGACCTGTTTTTGTACCTTTGGAATACTGATTTTACTGAGATATATACTACTTACTACATCACTTTACTGTGTTACATAAAATAAAACAAATCCAGTTGTAGCAGAATCAGTAATTGGGAGCAAGCAATTTTTCTGTCTGGTTTTGATTTTGTTTTTTAGATTTATTTTTTTTAAGGTGATGTGGGGTTAGCTCTTCTTGCACCACACTCTGCAGAGTGTTCTCTGCCTTTCAGTGGGACAAATTGAGCCAGTTTCAGAGGAGATCCTTCACATTAAAGGTTTTATAACACAGTTTTTATTTCCAATCCTAAGCTGATCCCACTATTAACGTGTTTTTATCATGGATTTCTTTTTTTTTAGGGGAAAGTGCTTATTCCCATTTCCTGTGCTGATAAAAGTTCATTGTTCTCTTGTGTAGCAACCAGGAGTCAGCTGTGGATCAGATAGAGGGTAGTAAGGCTTGCTGCTCAAAATAATATGAGTTTTCATTTTCCCCCCCGCTAGTTTCTTTGTAGTGATACTTCAGAATAATTCTTGTCTGTTGAAAGAAAGGTGTGGGTTTGTTTGCTGTGTGGGTTTTTTCAACTTCAATATATTTTCACTCAGATTGGTTTTTTCCCTTCAAAAGATGATTTTTGTGGAGTGCACACTCTTGATTTAATTCCATGTACAATATACAATCTTCTGTGGATAACAGGAAGGGATGTGTATAGAAAAAATCCAGCTCCTGAGATACAAGTGCTTACCTTGACATCACTCAAGGCCTGAGGGAGATAAACACTGATGACTGCCAGTAAGGCAGGTGGCAAACTTTCTGTTCTTTCAGTGGAATTTGGTTTGCAATGCTGTTTTTTTTTTTTTAAAAACCCAAACCACACAACCCCCAAACAAAACCCCCTCAAGCACAAATCACCAAATCTGTGTGAATCTCTCGGAACTCTTTAAACACTTCATTTTGGGAATGTGAAAGGAGGTTTTTTCTTTTTGTTAACTGCAGGACGAAATTTACCAGGTCAAAGTATGGGCAGCAGTTGCTGCCTTCATTTTCTCTAAGGAATGGAAGTCTTTTGCATTCAGTTCCATGCACGTGCCATATTTCTTTCTGAATTGATCATTGGCACGAATATGAAAGTGAAGATGGAAATTACAGATATTCAGTGTGTTCTTTGAATTAATGCTGTTTTAATTTTTTTTGATGATGCTTCTTTGTTCACTACGTGGAAATGCATGAATTGTTTCTTTCTTTTAAAAGTAAATGTTGAAGAGTTGATAGACAAAATACAGTTCAGTAAGCTACAGCCTCTTTCTTCACCCCAGTTGTGCTGTGATCTGGTTTTGCTGTTGAAAGCAAACTTAAAGTCTTATCTTCAGCCATTTCTAGAAGTGTAAGCAGAAATGGCACAGTTAGAAAATTCATGCCATAAATTTTATGGTCATCTTTTGGTCTGTGCTCCTGGTAAAAGCTGGACTCAAACATGTTTGAATCAGGAAAAAAGAAAGAGGGTGAAACAGTCTTTTGGACAAAACTGGCCTAACAACTATTGTTTACTGATTAGTGACTCCTAAAGTGAAAACTTCATTATCAGTAATGATAACTGCCAAAAAAACTGCTTGTTCTCAAAATAGCCATTACCACTTAGCTTGGATCTCTTTGCAGATATCTCCAGCTATTTAAGATCAAAATAGCACTTAATGGGTTTAAGTAATCAATAGCCCCAAAGCCTTCTGAAGATCTTGGCACATAAATTATTAATAGTTTATATTTGTCTTTTTAAGAATCTACTGAGCAGTGTTAACATATTACGAAATGCTAAGATTGCAAAGTGCCTCTATTAAATGATGTTAAAATGCCTCCAACAAGCTCGAGATGCTTGTTTTATGTATTGATGTAAATAAATGCTATTTCTATTCTGTTGAAGTACAGGGTTACTTTGAAGCTCAGTGTTGAGTTTGATCTGCTGACAGACTCCTTTTACCTAAAGGTGGTATTAAAAAATGTCATTTTCTGCAATCCTTGCCTTGGAAGCTACGGAATATTTCTCAGGTAAGAGAAATCCTTTAACACACTTTGCTGTAAGTAATTATCTGTTCAGCCCAATTCTGTTTAATCAGAATTAAGGTGTGTGGTTAAGTCCTCCAAACTAGAGTAGGAAGAGCAGTGCTGAGTGGGGTGTGCAGGTTGATGGATGCCAGGGTGCATTTCTAAAATCCCACAGAATTAATAACCTGTTGTAGCTATCAAACATTTCAAGAGGCTTGGTAATTTCTAGTGGAATTTGGGAGATGAGAATGAGTCTCAGCCTAATTGTCTTACAGAGTTAACATGACTGCTCATCTTAGATCTTACTACAGCCACCCTTCAAATTCCCTTCTAGCCTCCTATGTCTAGCAAATAAGATTTGTTTACACTTTGCTAAAATTAAATACACTATTTTCTCTACTGGAGACTAAATGTCTTGAAGAAGAGCCTTTTTCATTAAAAACATCGATGCATAAACAGACATGGGGAAATTGCTATTGATCAAAATAGCAAGATGTTTCTATCTGGTCTGTTTTCTGCATTACTTAAAACAGCTATTTTAGTCATGTCGGCAATTTTTATTTAATGACCTCTCCATCTTTGTGATGTGTAGGAAAAATAGAAGGGGTTATGGTATTTTTTTTTCACTGATACTCAGTTCCTTTCAAGGTGAAACTGGGGATGAAAAAAAGAACAAAAAAAAATTCACAGCTTCTTCCAGGCTTGGCTTGACTGTGGGAGTGCTTGAAGACCTTTACTTGGAGCATATGGTATGAAATTGCTGCTGATTTGGGTGCCTTGAGTTTAAGCATAGAAAAACAGTTGGATACTGTCAGTCAGTAGCTGCCAAAAATTGAAATTTAATGAGGCGAGCTTTAACCTGCATACCTAGTGGGTACCTGTCTCTCAAATGTCACCTGCATACGAGATGAAAGACTTCTTTTCTAGTGGCAGATTTGTACTGAAACCTGATAGACCTTTTAAGGGTTGCCTTTTCTTTCCTCTTAAGCAAATGTGTGGTATTATTTATCTTGAATTGCAGTTATGAGAGGAGAGGGAGGCTGAGAGACTATCCTGTCCATCTTCCAAGGGCATGTTTTTAAAACGTCACTGTTCTACCCATCCTTTGGAGGGTGTGTTTTTGAAACATGATTGCAATTCTTTCTGAAGAGCCATTTCTAGGAAACTTTAAGTCCACCAGTCAATTTCTGTGTTTAATCTTTCCTCTCTCCTCTTAATAAGGCAGGAAAAAGTGGTGAGTCTGGCAGCTGAATACCTCTCTGCTCCAACGCTTCCCTTGCTGCTCTGGATGGTCAACACCTGAGTTCTTGTTATCTCCCTCCTGCTGGCAGTGCCATTAGGGAGGTTTTAAATAGTACCAGCACGATGCTGGGCTGCTGTCGAGACTCACAATCCTGTTATGGCTGTGAACTGTGAACCGTGAAATGTTGGAGGACAGAGGTTGAGTGACTATTCTGCTTATCTGCCTAAGATTTGGCTCTCCTTTTGCTTCGAGAGAAAAATAAGGTTGGCTGTCTTAGTTTAGAAAGGGAAAAACAAAGTAGAAGGAAAACCTGCACGTGTGAAACAGCAGTGGATTGAACAAAGGCCCTAACAAAATGTCCTTTTTGTTCTGTATTATCTTGTTCCTGACTGACAAGCAGAGAAGCATCATGTTTGGAGCACAGCAGTAAGCACTGCAGTCTGTTCTGTCCAAAATCAGTGCTTGTACAGTTGCAAGATACAAACCCCCTATCTTCCCATTTGTGTTATCAAAGGAGGTCCCTTCCTCCTCAGCTGTTGCTGTACTTTGCCTATCTGAACTTGTAAGGGAATACTAAATAACACTTGGTGGAGGCTTTTTAGCTCTTATTTCTGCTGGGAAAATCCTCTGTTCTTTTAGGAGGGTCTGTGCAAAAGGCTTATGTTTGTCTTATTGAATATTTTTATATGTAAACTGTTTGGTTTATCTGGGTAACTGTACATCCCCAGTTCTGTAATTTTTGGGTAACTGCTTCAGCTTTCCTTGGTGTGTGTTTTGCTCCTGCTGCTTTCCTTGTATTTTCTAATGCAGAGATGTAAACTTGAGCTCTGCTGTCAAGTCTTTCTGCCAACCTGTCTGGCTGATGGTCTCCTTCAGGCCACTTCAGTGTTTGTAAATAGGCTTGATGCAAGTCATGTCACAGCAAAAATAATGAAACTCCCTGTACTGAGAGCTGTGCTAGTTCAGTGGTGCTGATAAGATCAGTTCATCCCTACATCAGTGTAATTTAGAGAAATTGCTGTGTTGTGAATGGAATTTTAACAAGAAGTCCCCATGGAAAAAAAAAAAGGTAGTTAAATTAAAATGATGTTTAAATCAGAACAGCACAGGGAAGACATTGAATATAAATCAACTATGTTAATGGCAAACAAAGCTAATTCTGGGAAGGGTGATGTGAGGAGGTTCTGCCTTGGCTTTGTTGCTTGCACCTATGCATTTGTAATATGTTGATGTTTTAATTGTTTTTCTATCACTTGGATTTGATGTTAAGATAAATATTTTTTTCAATGTCAAAAGTCAGCTTGACCACAAAACTTAGAAGTGCTATAGTACAAGTAGGGGAGGAAAAAAAGACGTGCATACAAAGAGTTAGTAGGCAATAGTGAACTGCAGGGTCTTTAATTGTGTAATATTTATGTCTTGGATTTAAAAAAAAAAAGTATTTCAGATATTCTTATCTAAATAGAGAAATGCCATGAATTGCTTGGTTGTGAAATAAACCTGTAATGCATCTTGGACATAATTTAAATGCCTCCCACTTCAGATAAAAAAATAGGGAAATCAGATTTGTCTTGATTGCTCTGAAGCAAAGTGAGGCAGAGGCATGAAGACAGATGTGTGGAAACTCTCAGCAGCAAGAGCAAGTGTCCCTCATGTCTGCTGTGACAGAGAGCTTGCAGCTGGTCCTTGTATACACGAGCTGTCCTCACGTCCCTGGTGGAGGAGGCTGTGACTTGACTTTTGGTGCCATGTACCACCCAGACAGCTCTGCTTGTCCCTCCAGAGTCCTTCTCCCAGCTTCTAATTTTATCAGTGAGCTCACTGTCACTGCACATCAATCCCTGCCTCTCCTAGACCCCCGGAAGTCTTCCTCTCCACGGGCTGGTTGAAATGGCTTGAGCTAAAAAATGCGCATTAACCCCCAAAAAATTGAGTCTAAAAATTTTTGGCTTTCTTTTAAGCAGTGTTTGAGCCAAGCAGTTTGAGTTGCTTCTCATTTCTGTTCAAGTTTGGCTTTGGAAGAGTCTAGAAAAGTTGGTGGTGTGCTGGAGAAAGGGACTTGTTTGGTACAGCTGGTGGGTCCCCAGGGTGCCACAGGGAACTCTTGGCTTGCCTCATGAACCATTATTGTGCTGACTTGAACAAGAAAAGTCACTAGGACTAGACATTATCTTCAAGTAATATGGGATCAGCGCTCAGGGATAGACATGACAGACTGTACTCAGAGGGTGTTTTGTTCCTTTGGTCCTTTCTCTGCAGTTTTTACTCCATGGCAGGATTTACTAGATTACACTATTTTATTGACTGGGAGGAGGCAGAAAAAGGATGATCATGATGATAATGTAATAGAACATTATAGTGATAAAGTGGTAAAATAATAATCTGCATGTAATCAATACCTAACTTCTCTATGGTTGAACAGATATGCAGATGCTGGGTTTGAATTTTACACCTACCTTTTATCTACTGTAGAAGTGCAATGTGATTGCCTCCAAAATGCAAGTGAACTGTGGCTGCAGCATTCAGAATTTGGAGATGGAATGTACTACCTTGAGCCTTTTTCCATGGGGTGGAAGGTAGATGTTTCTTTATTTGCCAGTCAGATGACATTTTGCTTTGCAAACCTTGGTATGCCCAGGACTTAACTCTGTTCGCTGCTTTTTGTCCTTGTTTCAGCTTTACTCCATTCTCCCTGGTCCCTTTTCAGTGTCACTCATTTCTGTGGTCCCATCTTCTCCTGTCTTCATCCAGTCTCAGTCTTTTTTTTGTAGGGAAAACTTGCTGTGCTGGTGCTGATCTCCAGCTGCTGGTGGGATTGCTGAACCCCAGCTTCCCAAGGATTCCAGTTCTCCTCCCTAAACCTCTGTGTGCTGGAGGCCTTTCCACGAGGTTACGTTGGCCGAGACTGTGAGAAGTTTTGGTTCTCTTAGAGGAGAAATTAAGGAATGAATTACCCCTCAGTAAATTTAATCTGAAGCCTATAAAGAAGAGACAACCTGAGGTACCAGACAGAGCAGCAGAACGATCTCAAGTGGCCAGTAGGAGGCTCTGATGGATTTCTGTGCAGCATTTATACCAACAACCATTCAAAAATCCAAATTTGCCTGGTTTTGGGCTGAGTTTAAATGGACTCCTAATTGCCAACAGCAAGAGCAGGGCCTGAGGCTGAGAAGCTGACAGCAGCTGGCAACTTTCAGAAGGATCTTGGCAACTTTCAGGATCTGTCTCTGTTTCTCTTTGGGCACTCTTCCTGCATCTCTGGGGAAAAAGAGAGATGTGGCTGCAGAGAATACTTATAATCATCAGCTTGTCAAGAGTCCTTTGTACTACCCTGTGCAGAGGAGCAGTGCCTGAAGTTCTTGTCTTGCTGTGATGTGCACTCTTCCTACGAAGTTGTGTTAGCTTTCCCTGATCATTTTTTGTGGTTAGTGGGATATGAATTTGAAAAAAAAAGACATGGAGCTTAATTCTTTAGGAGCTGCTACATGAACTTGGTGTCCTGGGTAAGCAGATGCCAGAAGTGTGAGAGGTAAGGGAGCTAAGTATGGGAGGGTGGGAATGTTTCTGCTCATGTCTTGTAGATCTTTACTGCAATTTTTCCTTTTTCATCCTTTGGAATCAGTCATTGCCTTAGAAACAGTTTGGGGTTTTTTGTGTTCTGGAGAGCAGGAACTGATGTTGGCAGAAATTGTTGGAGATCAGAGTTTTGGGTTATCAACTTCTTTCTGACTGCAGAGATCTGCTGTTGGTGTGCACACTATTTGAGCTTGCATATCCCTGAAATGTTCTAACCAAGCAATCCATCAGGATTTTCACTTTATCTCCACAGTGCGTGCTGAAGGAGCACTTGGGAGTGGAATTTAGGGAAAAATAAAATTTATTAAAAGCACTGTGTGCTTCAGTTTAAATGCCATTTCATCATGGTTGGCTCTTGTCTTTCTCCTTCCAGTTTCTGAAAAATTGGAGGAGTAAAGTTCAGTTAGTCAGGGGTATAACTCATTAAATGCTCTAAGGCTATTTTTAGACTTGGGTTTATTGAATTTGAGGTAATTGAGCTTTGGTCAAATATTTTTTTTTCTTCTGACTATGACACAGTCAGCAGGAGAATCTTCCTTATTTTGCTTTGTTCCACTCTAAAGGAAATATTAAATTCCTTGTACAGTTACAAGACTTTTGAAATAGGGGTTTTAGGAGAAGAGACAAGTACTTCCTTAAACAAAAGTGAGATTTGGGGGGGGGGATCTATGTGGACTAAATTTCAAAGTAATTTTTTAGGTGGTTACAATACAGGTGCAATTGAATATTATCCAGATGCTAACTTGAACGTTTTTTGGGGGCAAAATGCCTGTCTTCTGGCATGGCAGTAGTGAGAGATCATGCTGGATACGAGCAATGTGGGAGAGGGTGCAGGCAGCTAACATAACTTATGTCAGTCCAGGTTCTCCAGGGATCAATCCTCAGCTGGTGTGAATTATCACAGCTTCATTAATGCCAGTGAGTGATGTCAGGCTGTGCCCAGCTGATGCTCCAGCCTCGTGGCTGTAAAACCTTGGGTGGACAGCATGGCTCAGTGTTTGCCTTGTGTGTTCCTGTATGTGCACAATTATTGGATGCATTAAAATGGAATAAAAAGGAATTTCAGGCTTGGGGTGACTGTGTCAACACAGAAAGGCATTCTAAGGGATTTCTGTGAGTGGGGCATTAAGGCAGAGCAGAAGAGATGCTACATTCTGTTGGAATCTCTTCCAAGTTGAGGTATTGGGTGCTTCTACATGCCCATTTGAAGTTCCACCTTGCCTTTCCCTTTTAAAGGGGAGAGCCTGATGCTGCAGTGCTCCCTGAAGCTCACATTTTGGGCTAAGTGCTGCAGGAACTCAATTGTGGATATACCAGCCCTCTGACAGCACCTTTCTACTTGTGGTTGTAATAAACTCTGCTGCTGGCTTTGGACTCCCAAAAAATTTGGGCTCCAGCTGTGAGGTGATTTCAGCTGTCCCAAATGGGACATCCCTTCTGTGGGGTGTGTGTGTGTGTGCTGGGTTCTGCTGGAGGAGAAGCAGACTGAGATCTAATCTGTCTGGAGCCAAAACGCTTTGATGAACCAATTTCCCTGGAGATGACAAGCTAATGGTTTGTCCATAAAGCCATGCAGCTTTTCCCATTTCTTTGGGAAATTAATAGAGCTGGAACAGAATCATATGGTGCATTGTGATAGCCTAATGCTCTTACAGGGCTGGGTGTTATTACCCAAGCTGCTTTAGTGGACAAATTAGACATGCAGAATTTCCAGATTTTGCTTTATTCAGATTTTAATTAACTCAGTGTAATAAGCTGTAAGCACATTAATATCAACAGCATACTTTGTACTGTATCTGCTAATATTTAGATGAAAAAGCCAAGAGTATTGTTTTCATTCAAAGCCCGGTGAGGTTGGAAATAATGGGAATCTTTTTTTAGGAATTTGGAACAAGCTTTTGAAATAATCTTGCATTTTTAGTGGTAGATTTCAAATAATAGCTGTGCAGTGCAAAGTGCTTGTATGAGATTTTTACTATCCACATGCATTTTTATTTTTTTTTTCTTTTTAAGCTTATACTTGAAAAATTGATGGAGTCATTTGCATTCACTGGCTTGGACAGATGGTGTGATCTGTAACAAAATACTCAACAGCATACTAAAAAGGATCATTTCAGCACCTATCCCCTGCAAACAGCTTTCATCCAGACAACAAGGAAAGGCTTCTAAAACCCCACATCCTCTCAGAGGCCTTTCCAAGGTTGAAAGCATTACCTGAGCACTGGGGGTGGGTACCTGCACTGGGCAAGGCTGGGAAACACCAGCTGAGAAAAGAGCCAGTTCCTGCATTTGCTCAGGGATCTTTTCTTGGGAATTGGGATCTCTTCACCTGCCAGTGGGATTGCTGCTGGGTGCAGTTTAGCCCAGGGGCAGGAGATGCTCAGGGCACTGCTGTGGGAGGGGATCAGGGCTCCCCAAAATTGCTTCAAGGCACTGAGAGTAAATGAGGGTAGCTGTGCTCTGTCTTCTACCCCAACAGGAATGTAGGTGCCCTTTGATGAGCTATTTAAGCCGTGTGTACAAGACTAATTGCATGGAAATGCTGGAGAAGTCCAGCTTATTTTTATTTAGAAAAAAATCCTCAATCACCACTTTATCTTTTGATCAAAAGAGAAGCAAAAAAAAATTAGTGTTTTCCACCATCTGCCTACTCTAGCATGGTTTAGTGTTTTTTTATCATGTGGAGACCTTGGGAAATTTGGAACTGATTTCAGTAACCTCTGTTCTGTGTCACTTGTGTTGTGTCTTCATCTTGCATAGAGACTAGGGAAAGCCTGATCAGAGTGTTTTTTAATAAAATTCATTGGAGAGGACAGTTATTTTAGTAATAGTTGGAAATTATTTTAGTTAAAATAACTACTGGAATTCTATTAAAGAACATATTGTGGTTGCAAATCAGGAAAAAAGAAAAATGTTTCAGATACTGCCAACTGAGCAAAGCTGCAATATGTTCTCAAAGTCAAGCTGTGTTTTCTCATTTTTGCACATCACAGTCAGTAGTAAAGTCTTCGGGCCTAAATTAGATACTGTTTTACTTCTGTAACCTCAATATCTATTCTGTTGTCAGCAGCAGCCCCAGTGCAAACCAACCTACAGAAAATAACATTTCAGCAAGGGTCAGTACAGGGATAATTGCAGAGCCACTTGTTTTTTTCCCAGCAGCATTTCTTGGAGATACTTTTGCTCCCCTACAAACTGTTTTGTAATAAAGGCAAGACCTTTAAAGGCTCAAAGTGTTGTTTTATAAGAAATGGTTGGTATTTTTAAGATAGAAGTCAGCCCTGGAAAGCTTCATGCTCACACAAATGTGTAAATTTTATCTTTTTAAATTTTTTTTATTTAATTTTTTGAGAGATAATGGCCAGGTTGCTGCCACCAGGGCTTTGGATGGTGTTTTTGGACACCATCCTTTCTCTGTATTCTTTTTAATGAGAAATTATGGATTTGTAAATGATAAAGGTTGTCTCTTGAGTCCCCACTGGCTGACCCTGGTGCATAAAGGGCCATTGCAAAGTCTCAGGCACTTGTGGGTTTGTTTTTAGGCTTCCTATACTTTGTCAAATTGCTTTTTGCCTGGGAAAAATATGGTTTTAGGATGTAATGGTACTTTGATGTGAGAGTAAATGATAGAATATGAAGTGATGTAGGTTTTTGCTGTTTTCTGAGCCTTTGTTTTCAGTTTACAGAACTGGTTTCTGTGAACACTTGTGATCCCCATGTCTGGTGTCAAGGGCTTTGGGCTCTTGGTTCAGGACCAAAACCCAGAGCAGGTATTACACCTATGAATAAACTCAGTTTGGAAACATCATGTAACCTCAAATTCTGGATGACAGCTGCATTAATGATATTCCATAAGGATGAAAAATGGACATTAGTCATCCTCTCTAAACTAGTTCATATTAAACATTTGGACCATTCCATTCATTAATCTTTTGGTCAATAAATCCTTTGATTAATCTCTCAATTGCTGAGTCCCATTTAGTTACCTAAACTGTCTGGGTGTTTGTTTTAAATGAAAATATCTATTTTTTTTTCTTTTCAAAGCTTTTGTTAGCGGTTGTTTTTCAGTTCCATATAAGAACCTGGAGAGCCCTGCATCTGTCCCAAAATGCTTACTGAGGGTTAAGGTTAGGCCGGTTAGACTGGGCTCATTTCTTGTTTCTGTCACAGATTTCTTGTGTGGCGAGTAAAGTGCTTTATCCTTGTGCACATGGGTTCCCAACACCAGCCTGCTTGTGCTTGTGGATGTTGTGAGGTGTTTGGCCAGGATGAATTTATCACTGTTGTAGAGTCTGATCCCTTCTGGCCCCAGTCTGAGACTCCCAGTAGTAGGAAACAACCATGAACAACACAAGCCTGGAATCTTCTCTTGCTTTTAGTGCTGTCTGCATGGACATTGCCCATTCCTGCTGCTTACATGCCATATTCTTGGGGAGGTACATTGCTTTTTCTGTGGTGTTTTTTTTTTTTAATTTTTTTTTATTTATTTAATGTTGCTGATAGGCACTTTCTTTGTGTCTGGACACAATCATGGCTCACTGTGCAAACCAGTCTATTAAATATCGCTTTTTCAGAGTATCTTCTTGGTAATAAAGATGTGGTAATCATTTGGTGGTACATTTCCAGATGAACATATTGAACAGCTCTTAATTGGAAAGCCCATTTAGGTCATCTGTCATCTACTGCTGACACCCACATCAATTTTTTGTTTGTTTGTTCCTTTGGATTTTGCTCTTTTGCAGCTCCTGAGAAGTGCAATGGTTTAAAGGTTTTGGTGTTTCCTTGTGCCCCCCCAATAAAAATAACTTCAGATGGGTACAGCCAGGTGTAGAAGAGCCTCCCTGCTAGGGAAACAGAGGCTTGAAATTGAAGTTCATCTGATGCAAAGGCAGAACAACTTCTCAGCTTTGGAAGCAGTGCACCCACAGGTGGAAGGATAAAGTTACTGAAGGTGTCTTTGTTCTTCAGTAGCTCAGCCCTGCCAGTGCCCAAGTCGGTGACAAGGCTGCTGCTGAGCCATAATTTCATTTACTGTGCCTGATGGTGTGGCTAAGGTGACACCAGCTTATTCCTGCAGCCTGTTATTACAGCAAAAATGTCCTGGTGGTTTTGCCACTGAACATTGTGGGATTAGTCCTTTACGTGAAGAGGGCTGTCATGTTAACAAGTGTTAGAGTCATGCTTGGGCTTGAAATGCTCTCTCCTGGAGGGAAGGGGACAACTGTGCTGTGGCCTGGAAGGATATGAAAACCTGTAAGTCTCTCGCAGAGTAGATTAATTATGGAAAGATGCAAAAACCTGTAACTCCTTCCCAGTGTAGATTAATGATGCTGTCCTGTTCAGATTTGGAAATAAGAATCCTTTATGCATTGACTGAGCAATGTGGCAAAGACAGGACTGGCTCCTTGCCTTTTCAGGCTTTAAGTTGCTGAGAGAACTCTTCTCTATTCCTTAGTTTCTGTGTCAAATTTCCCCTGTGCAAGCACTTGGCATGGTAGGGCTGTTGTGTGTGTCGACTTTATTCCTGGCATCTTTCAGATGCATGGTGAGAAGTAAGAGAGGCTCAGTGCCCTGTGTCCAAAATCAATGTTAATAAATTATCAATTGATTTAATAGATCTACCAGTCAGGCAAATCAGGATCTTTAACTTTTTAATTAGTGACCTTGATCTGAAAGGGAGCGTTTAGGTTAAAATAAAACAAATCACTTGTGTCTCAGCCAGATGGAGGCTGCGCTTTTCCTTTCCTAAGGCAGGCAGAGCTTGTTCCTGCCCTCATTCAGCAGTACAGAAAATGTACACGTCAGGCTGAAATGCCATCAAAGAACCTGGGATGAATGCAGTATTTAACTTGCTAGCAGCAGCTGAGCATAAAGACTGATTAGAGCAGTTACTCAAGATGGATTCAGATTATTAGGTAATACGGAACACACGTCAACAAAAATAAGATGAATAACTGCAGGCATATCCCGACAGTGATTTATTAGGCCCTCAGTGTAGTGGACTGCTAATAATCTCCCAGGGGATGGGGGAGTGATCCCCCTTTAGAGCATTTACAGGTGGGTCAGTGACAGTGTCAGCAAATGTGCTGGAGACCTCGTGTCCCTTTTGTCTGCTTGCCACCATCTCCACTCTAACCAGGCTAATAAAAATAATATTTAAATTTTTTCTCATAAATGTTATCAACGTGGAAGTAGCCCTGCAGGATGGCACAGGTTTAATATCTGCAGTACTTAGCTGGCTTCTTGAAATCTAGAATATCTCTGAAACAGGCTCTCTGAACCTAGCAGTAAAAATTAAGTGTGGCTTGAATAACTTAACATCAAACCCAGTTGTTTTATTGCTCACTGGCCTTCCATTCAAGACTTTAAAAATTATAGTTCAAATAGCTGAATAGAGTTGATACAGTTGAAAATAAAGAATTATATTGAAATCTTAAAGAAGAACAAGACCTCTGAGTAAATAATGTTTCTGAATCATCACAACGATTCTCAAAAAAATAGTTTGCGGGGATATTTGCTGTTCAAAAAATAATGGAAGATGTGAAGGGTGTTTTCATTTTGGTATTTAAGTATCTCAGTCTGTGCAGTGTGAGAGTATCTTGTATTATTTTTCCATGGTTTTCAGCTCTTTGTGTACTACACCTTTCATGTTCTCAGTGTTCCTGGGATGCAGCGTTGAGTTGTCAGGAGAAAAGTCAGAAATACACCCTATTCTTGATGAAACAGCAAGATACCCAAATCACAAGTTTTTCTTGGTATCTGGAAGACCCTGCTGTAGTTGCAGCCCTGGCAGCTGGAATTGGTGTTCCTTCTGCAGAGAGTGGCTTGGGAATCTAAGAAAAGCACCTGTTTGGAAGGAACACAACCCCTTCTTCACCTCCATCACTCCTGCATCTTGTATTAGAGGGGCAGATGAGCTAAAAAAATGGGTGTTCAAAGCTGGACCTGAGTCTTACGAGTGAATGACAGTCTTTGTTGTGGTGCTGTAGTGGTTTTGGTGTTTTGGTGTGGTGTAGTGATGTTTTTTAGCAAGGTGAGGTCTGTGGGTTTATGAAAAGGAGTATCTTCAAATGGGAGGTTTGGGTGCATGAGCTAGATCTGTGTGAGGGCTTTAGAGAAATTCAGGTTTGGGAGACTTCTGTCATGTCCATCCCTGAGGAGATGGTCCCCAGAGTCTGGTGGGTTTCTTGTTCAGCTCTTTTTTGTCTCATCAGTTATTTCTGAAAGCTTTGTTGATGTGACTTGGGTGCAGCCATGGGGGAAAGTGTGGCTTTGACTTTTCCCAGGAGGAGCTCTGTGGTTTGAGGTTCTTGCAGAAAAGAGTGGGTAAAATAGGGCTTTAACAAATGTTGAATCTTGGAATATAATACAGTTTTGCTTGTGCTGCTGCTTCTCTGGGAAGGACCTGCTATTAGTGAGCTTGGTTCCATCTGACACAGCTGCTGCTCTTTTGTTTAAGTGAGGTAAGACAGCAGTTTTCTTATTTTTGTTTCTGTGTTTATTTGGGGCTTTTTGTGGTTTGTTTTCCCCTCCCACCTGCAGTGTGTGCATTAGAATTAGGCAGAATCTCCCTGCCTACCCTGTATCTTTCTGGATGCTTCATTTGAAGCTGCTTTCCTTGGATTCTGTTGTAGTCTTGAGATTTCACAGTCTTCTTGTAGCTGCTAGTGAGGGAAATACCATAACTTTCAGTGGTGGTTTATATGTTGTTTTTCTGACTCCTGACACTTTCTATAAACAAGATTATAGCTAGTTATTGTGTTTGAAATGCATGTGAGTTTTCAGTAATCTAACCCCCACCCCTCCAAAAACAACAAAAGAACACAACATCCTAACACAAAAAGCTTATTCTGTTTTCCTTCGAGAGATGTGGGTTATTACAGAGGCAGAGTTGCATGCTGTATTTATTTTTAATTCACCCCATCCAGGAAACTGGCATTAAATACTTGGTCTAGTTCTGGTTATGTAGATTTTAATGTCCTCCTTGTGGATGTGGTTCCTCCTTCTGTGGCTAAACACAACCCATCAGCAAAACAAAATGTCCATCCTTGTTTCTGGCTGCCCTGTGGGGGCCAACAGCAGAAGCTGAGCTTTGGTCTTGCTGTAATTAATGGGGGGTTCCCCAAGAAAATAATTTTTCATTTTCATTTTGTGCTAAATTAGTCATCTATCTTGTCCAGATGAGAGTGGCCCATGTAGCCATGAGCTGGCTGGGAGCTGGGGAGAACCTGGACATTCAGAACTTCTCTATTTCCTCTAAAAAAGCTGACAGTATTTCCTCGAAAAGAGCTGACAGGCTCTCACCTTTAATTTCCTCCCACCTCCTGTAATGTGCCTTTTTCCTATTCCTGCTGGCAGTGTAAACTTCTTATTTTTTTGCTAAATCCGTCTTGCAAAACATGATGGTTGGGTAAGATGCAATTTTTGCTTTAATTATGATTAAATTACTTTATGAATTAACCAGAGGATCTCATGGGACTGGAATCTTTTGACACATGAGAAAATTGCCTTTCTTTAACAAGCTGCTTCAAGCATGCAAGGTAATATTAGCATTTTTCAGTTATAGCTTCAGGGGATTAAATAATAAGGGGAAGTATTGTACCTACAATTACACGATGTGCATGTGTGTGTTAAAATCTTAAAGACAAGTAGACACAGAAGGAATTAGCTGAACTGCTGAACCTGTGACACTGTGCAGTAAGTGTGAGTAGGGATTTTTTTTTTATATAAAATGGCTTTTTAAGAAAACATGTGGGTATCTGAAGAATTTTATGTTGTAGACTTGCAAAGGCTGGTTGAATTTTGAGTATATTCAGCAAAAAAAAAAGTATCCTGAACTGGATACACCTGTTTCACCTTAAGGGTAATGAACTCAATGCAGATTTAAAGGGATTTTCATATCTGTTACTTTGTTTTACTTGATTTAGTGGAGGCAGCAAATAGGCTAAACCCAGGAACTGGATGTTGAAAATACATTGCACAATTTACCTTTTTGTGAAGTACGTGTGAAAAATAATGCATGGTATCCCTACAGGTCTGTGAATAACCTGTGATATCTCCAAACTCATATTCTTCTGTTCCAATATGTCTAAATGCACACTTAAACACTTTTATTTAGGTAAGCTATGTCTGAGGAGTTGCAATTGTTCAAGGTGCCACAGAGATTGAAGGTGATAATTTATATTCTTTAAATGAGGGTAAGAAAACAGCACAACAGCTTGTGTCAAATTGGGAAGGAATGGGACAAGCTAAGTTGTGTGACCTCTGCATATGTTGTATTCAGTGTGGACTTGCACCTGCATGACCCTGCTTGGTTTCAGAGGGTTGCCACTGCCTAGTGGTATCAAATCCAATGAAGTGGAAAATTGACAATAAGGGATTGCAGCTATTGTTGTCACTGCCCCAGCTGTTTGGTTGTTGTTCTGATGACAGAATTCATTCATGTCCTACACAAATCCATAAGGTAACAGTAATTAGCGGGACTCACAACTTGGTGGGGGTGATACAGGGATAGGGAACCAGATGACAAAGAAAAATTGTTTAAGCATTGCGGCAGTTTGGTTCTGAAAGGAAGGTGTGTGCATAATACATGATGGATTAATTAATGTGCTCCACTAGAAAAGGCAAATTACTTGACTAAAAACCAGTCAGTGACAGAAACCCAACACCTTCATCTCCAGTTGTGTTTGAGGCAAAGCTGTGCACGTGCAATAACAACCACAAGCAATGCTGGTGTGCAAGTGCTCTCAGTAGGGTAGGATTTTTTTTCACCTATATTTGTCATGTCTTGCTTTAATCTAAAATTAAATGCATATTGGCCATTACAACTGTTATTACTGCTGTTGTACTGTGATATAACTAGCCTGTTTGCATTCACAGCCTAAAGACTAAATGAGGTTGGTGATTTCAAACCTGAAGCTGTTCTGTGCTGACAGTAGGTAATACCCAGAAGATAAACAGCACAAATTACAACCTTGTGCAGGCAAGATCAGGTCAGTGTTGGTAGTCTCTTGATTGCAGGTGGTTGAATGTTATCAGAGAATTTGAGAAATCATTCAGAACAGAGCCATGTTGCCTGATTTTTTTATTTTTTTTTTAATGGTAGCTGTAGAGGTTATTGAGAGGATTCATATGGAGGAAGAAGAAACTCCCCTCTGCTATGGCTCTGTGCTTCTTGTTTGAATCTTTTCTTTATGGTTTTGAGTTTCCTTCCATTTGTTAGTTGACACTGGAGATTCTCTTGATGCTGAGGGGAGCTTTGTGCTGTATACAGATTCAACCCAAGGCTCCAGAAGCTTGCAATCAACCAAGTAAATTATTTGTCACCTTGGATAAATATTAGCTCTGACAAATTAAAAATGCATTTTTCTGGTGTGCGTTGCACTCTGTCTCGCAAAATGGTAATTGTTCTTACAGTTATTGCTCTTGCTTGTAGTGAGGCATCTGTTTCTTGTCTAATTGCTAGCATTTAGATCCCAGTCAGTTTAAAGTAACTTTTCTGAGCCTTTAAGATAGCATAGCTGAGGCATCACAGACGTTCCTGATTCGTACCTTTGGCATTGTGCTTTTTATGTAAATACATAAAAAACCCACCAAACCAAAGAACCCCACAAACAAAAAGGAATGGCTGGGTATGGGTTGGTTGTGCCTTGTGCTGCAGTCAAAGGCAATCAGAAGAAATCCTGGTGTTGGATTTGCCTTTCACCATCAGTGTTCATCCTCTGAGCCTGGCTATAAATCACGGAGCCTGGAATCCACCACTGCCTCTTGCACATCAACATTGCAAGTTGAAAATGTGTTAAATGACTTTTACACTCTGACATGGCCTTGCATGAGTTAAGAGTGACTGTTTTTATTTTTTTCCCCTTTGACAGTTAATCTCTTTATTTTTTTCGAGCTGGAATAATAATCTTTCTTCGTACTTGTCCCCTGCAGCCCGTCCTGCTGCTTTGCTTCTCCACGGCCCTTGGCTGTTGTTTTAAAAATCCTCTTTAGGGCTTCAAGACTCTGTACAACCAGTTGGGAGCTGTATCTTTTCACAGCCCTCCTTGAAGAGTGAATTCTCTTACCTACTGAGAGGATAATGATGATAAAAACACAGAGGCTCCAATTTTCCTGGATTGTCTGGAACTGGTGTGGGGATTTTTAAACTTTGATTGCTGCTATCATCTTTCCCTCATCTCCCATCAATAAAGCAAGATAATACAGTAAATAATAATAATAAAAAATTCCCCATCAGGAGAGCTGAAAAATGGTCAAATACCTTTAGATGAGAAACATGAGAGCTGCAGGGAGTAGGGGTGTCCAGAATGGGTTTGTTCATGTCTTTATCTAGAGATTTTCCAGTGAAATTGCCCATCAGGCTTATCTCCAGGTACAGAGGATCGTGTTTAGAGGTAGTTCCTACACAGTTTTTGGGGAGCATGCTGTGTCTCTGCACCCTTGCTCACTGCCAGCCCTGTGGGTTGCTGTTTACCAGTAGCAGTGCTGATGCTCTGGCTTTATCCTCATGCCTGCCATGGGCTCCTGTTCACACTCCCCTGCTTCTTTTGTGTGAGTACAAGGCCAGTTCTAATCCCTGATAGTCTTGTGTTTATTCATTAAGTGCCCCAGATCAGTTCTGGTTGTTTCCCTGGAAGGGGTAGGCAGAGCTGCATGCTCTCTGTTAAAAGGAAAATGCTTTCAAAACACCCCATAGAGCAAAGGTGCTCTCAATATGGGCACCTCTGAGTGATACACACTCAAGACATTTAGCTGTTACAGACTCTTCACCCTCCCTGAACTGTCCTTAGTAATGTTTTTGTGCTCTTCCACAAAGCCCTTCAAGTTTTCAATACTGATTCCACAGTTGGGGTCGAGGGGGGAGGTGGAGAAAAAGAAATTGAGGGCTAAGATTTCAGGTGCATGTTAAAAAAACTTGAACATATCTCATTTGGAGTTATGTAGGGAATCTGGAAGAGCTCTTTACATTTTCATGTGCAACATCCAGCAGCACATGGGGTGTACATGATGGGGATGTCTGCAGCTGCCATGATCCCTGGTAATGGGATCATCATGGCTAACATCAACCTTCAGCAGATTTTGTTGAGATTAATCAATTTTTTAATTGAAAACCCCTCCCTACTGCTTTATCCTGTAGTGTTCATGCACCTCAGCAGAGAAGCCTGAAGAATGTGGTGAGCACATTGCTGAATGAACGGTTGATCAGGATGTGATTTAATTGTAACAGAAGCAAGACTTGGTTTTGATCCTAATAAAATGGGGGAGAGTTTCTCTCTTCCAGCTGCTTGCTATGTAATAGCAGCTTATGTAAGAGTTTCAATGCTTGTGTCTGCCCTAGAGGAGGTGAAGGAATAAAAATGAGATGTGACGGATATTAGCACTCCCAAGATGAAGCAGAAGATGTTTATTGCCACCAGGAAAGCCACGAGCCAGTGAGAGCTGTAAATACTTTTATCCAAAGTTTGCTGGTTGCTGCTGCTGAAGCTCCATTGACTTCTCATCAGGTCAAAGGGGATAAATCACTACTTGGGGGTCAATTGTTTCTGTGGCTGTTAAGTGCACAGGCAGGCTGCTGAGTCTGTGGATGGCAGGATATTGTGAGGAAGCACTGGGAACCTTTCCCTGCTAATGTGGGCCTCCAAATGCCACGGCTATTGTCTCACTTGGCAAACAGCCACTTGAAATCAGGGCTGGACAACTCTCAGGTGTCAGATGTGACATGTCTTACTTTTTTTTTTTTTCCTTCCAACAGTTTCTCGTTTTTCTGGAATGAACTGTGAAATTTCATATATTCTCTAAATGCACATAAACTTTAAAGTAACCTTCCTTACCTTTAAAATGTGTTTGTTTGGGTTTTTTTTCCCCTGGGTCAATTAATCCAATTTGCTGTTTCAGCCAACAGACAAAGATGTGAGGGTAGCAGCAAATACACCACTGTATTTGCAAGGGCAGGCTGCTTCCTTTGGTGCCTGTGCCAGCTTTTGCTGCCTTAAATTTATAGGAATAGATGGCAATACTTTCACAGCTTGTTGGTGCTGGTGTGCTGAAACTGGACTGTATTCTAGGAGATGCAGCTTTGAAGCTGCATGAAGGATTTCTGAAATTTCTGTTTGAAGAAACCAGGAAGACTGCTTAGGGTAATTCAGGCACTTCTGAAGTGGGTCCTGGCACTATGAAGGACATAATTTTTTGTGTGGATATTAATCCACATTGAGAGAGCGTTTTTATAGTAGTTCCATGTGGGAGATCAATGGTAAAAAAGACTTGAACTGTAGCATGATGTATAAACCTGCCTGCAGAGTCCTTGTCCATAGTACTTGGAGCAGAATTGGCCTGTGTCAGAGCAGTGTTTGGTTGTTGTGTCCCCAGAACACTTTCTAATATTTCACAAATTAGCAGAGCTTTTAGTGGCTGTGATGTCTTGGTTTCTGGTGGTTGGGGAAAGACTGCTGCAAGTTTCTGTCCTAGCACTTAATAAACACTGTGTTTCTTCTTCAGACTGAGTCTGAATCTTCCAACAAAGCACAACTTGCATTTTTAAACTCTCTACTGTCACTGCCAAGTAATGACTCATGTTCTATTTTACCTGTGCCTAAAGGAGCTCTTTCCTCTTTGGGTTAATCACTGCATGAGATTAATTATGCTGATTAGACACCAACCCTGATTCTTGTAACTCATCACTACCATCATAGATGTTCAGAATGGGATGATTAAACCTTTTCCAAACTCAGATCTTGCAGCACCAGTGACTGTCCCAGTTAAAAACCTGCCTAGAACAAAACATATGGTATAGAAAAGTGTGGTATACATAAACTTCTTGTATTTCTTGTCCAAGCTGTGTCTCCTATCACAATTTCCCTCAGTTAAACCAGCTTATTCAAATTGCTTTCATAATCAAACTGCTGGGCTGTGGTTATGGTGGTTGGTCCTGTTCAGGTGTTGTTTGTGTCCCTCTGCAAGAATGACACCCACAAGCTCACTTGGACAAACAAGGTGGGGTTTTTTTCCCCACCCCCAACCTATTCATGGAAGTCTTTTTCAGTGTAAGTGAAGACTCTTGTAATCCAATCCCTGAATTTCCAAGGGGAAGTCTCCAAGCTCTGGCAGAGCACATACTGCTGTTGTGACTGGCACTGGTGCTGGGCTGGCTGCCACCCTCCCTGGGGTGGGCACGGGCCACCCTTTGGGACATCCAGAGAACTGGGCTTTGTTTTCAGCCTGTTCAAAGGGTGGCAGGAGCAGCAATGAGCAGCTGAGGGTTTCTCCAGCACCCTTGGTGTACTTTGTGCCAGAAAAAGCATTGCTGATGCCAGGTTTTTGAAAACAACCTTTCATAGTGTGTGTGTATCTCAGTATTTCACTATTGTCAAGGCTACCACATGATACTGTAATGTTATTTTTTTAAAAAGGCAATAAAGCCAACAACAACCAAACAAAAATACTTCAACTTGCACACCAATGAAGCATCCAGAGATTTCTGTTTGCATTTCCAAATTGTGAATCACAAGACTCCTGTGTGCACGTTCAGGGTATGAGCTTGGGAACAGCAGGCTCCTAGCTCTGCCCTGGGGTGAAATCTGGTGTGTTCTCAGGGTTTATTTAAAAAAAAATAAATTGTCAGGGTTCTAAATATGGTAAGAGTTGCATCTAAAATGAGGAGACTCAATACTAGAGTAACCAAATAGGAAACCAGGCATATTCCTTAAGGTTTTGAATGGGTTCTCTTCTTGTCCTTGGAAAAGTTTCTTCTACACATAAAAATCCTTTGCTAAAAAGGAAAACCAATATATGTTTCAAAACCTGTTTTTATTTATATCAAGATTTATATATGTGGTATCTGATCCAGGCTCAGATTATGTTGTAAAGCTTCAGGATCTAAACCACTTTAGGAAGAAAGCAGGGGGACACTGTGAAATAGCCATACTTGTACAGATGAACAGATTTCCGAAGTGCAGTTTGGTGTCTGCTTTGTTTGATTTCCTTTAGCTTGTGTGGAGACTTTATTTACTCCAATTCCCACCCGCTCATCTGTTTCAGCCTCTCGCTCGATTACATTTTGGTATCTTGTCATCTTACCATCCTTTTTAAAACCTGCAGGAACAGAGCCCTAACAAAAGCTACCTTGAGAGAAGAGAGTTCTGTGTGTTTCTCCTAATTATTCACAGTAAAACATATGCCAGGTTTCTGTGGGTAGATGTGCCAGACAGGCACAGACTGTTGTTATTTGTGCCCAGGATCGTATCGGGGCGGAGTGGGCTCCGTGACTGCTGAGGTACTGCTTGTCCAAAAAAAGGTTACTCTTCCCTTTATGTCTGTGCCTGGATGCCCCAGGAAGGGTGGCAAATCCACCGCTGTAGATGGGTGAAGTGTAGATCTAAGGGAATGGTTTAAGCTTGGAGTGTGGACATAAATACCAGATAATGGGAAGAAGTGGGAGACTGTTCTGTTCAGAAAATAACACCTGCTTGTGGGGACCACCTTAGGAGCTGCTGAGAAGACAGATGCCGCAGCTCTTCTCAGAGATTTTGGGTAGTTACTTCTGAAATTTGGGTAGTTACTACTTTTCTCTGAAAAGAGATGCTAAACCTGCAAGGCTCTCCTATTTCCCCAAATGTGAGATAGGAGTCATGCTTATGTTCTTTAAGATGGTGCAGCAGTGTGTGTTTCCATTTTCTTCAAGTGTGTGATTTGGGTGGTAAGTTACATCTATTTCTCTAGTTTTATATTTTGGTTTCCTTCTTCCTCCCCACCATGTTCCCCTCTGTAAGGTTGCTTCTAAAGCTGAGGTTGTCTCACTGCTGTGAGGTGGACCAGTGTTTTTTTACTGTAGTTGATAACAGTACTGTGGTTTTGCAGTTCAGTCTCTTGCTATTCAAGCCCACAAAGCAGAGGAGCAGCAAAAAGCATCCATCTGGCCTGGTGCCAAAGGCTGGTGTCCAAAGATTGGCATCCTGGCTTGGGAACACATGGAGCAGGAGTGTGTTTGTTCCCCTGCCATGGGAAACGCTGCCAGGACAGCAGTGGCACCGTGGCTGGCAAAAGCCAATTTACCAGTTAAGGGCTGGAGCAGAGGAGGTGCTGGGAGCAGAATATCGATATCCACGTGCACCAAATGCTGTGCTTCAGCTGCAATGAGGAGGAGTGAGAGAAGTATTGATTAGGAGGTGTTACGTGTGGTGGGGATATCCTTGGATACAGCTACAGCGGAGTCTGTAGCACTTGAAGACTGATGGATGCAAAATATTTGGGGTCTTGAAAAAAAATCCTGCCGTGTGGTGTATTCTCAGTGTTACTTTCAGTATGAGTATGGCTTCAAAGCTGGTGGTTTTCCTTAACATTTGTGGGGAATTTATTACCCGCCAACTTACATGCTGGTCAAATACAACTTGTTATTACTTTGTGATGGTTTATCTATTTAGAAGAAAAGAGTAAAGAAAATAGTCACTTGTGGTCCTTCAAAAAACAAACCACCAACTCTGTAGCAGTAATAACTAATGTTCTGTAAAGCTGATGTGCAGTAATCCAAAGCATCCCATTAAACAATCACTAATTGTTTAATTTTGAGCCCTTGCCTGTGAGGGGGTGGTTGCTCACTGCCACATATGAATGATGTAGACCTTGGAGCTGCAGTGATCCAAAATGGGTTTGTTTGTGGGTTTTTTCCTCCCAGTTTTGAGGCAGTGATGTATTCTCTGTTGAGTTGTTTTGTTTTGTGATCCGGATGCTTTCAGTGGAGCTCAAAAGGTAGAAAGAGATGATGAGGCACTGAAGACAAGTTTTTACAAGATTGATTAATCAAGGCTCAGCAGTGTAGAAGAGCATGAAGAATGAATGTTAATATTATATATAACAAAAGGAAGGGTATATAAGATGATTGCTCTTAATAGTAAACAGGGTTTCTGCATATTCATTATGTCCTTTTTGTCTTCTGCTGTGCTGCAGCTTTGGAAATGATGCGGCTGTGTATGTGGATCACACCTAATTCTGTGATAAGCTAATCCTTGTAGCTTGAGGTTAATCCAAGAATGGAGCACGTTTGTTTTTAAGACACCAAGACATTTTTAAAATGGAAAATAGGTATTTTAGATTCCTAAGATAATGAGTTATCTTTTTTGGGTCAGTGCTTATAGGTATGAAAGATAGTCCTGCTCAGCTCTTGAGCTGAGTATTTCTGTTATTTCACCATCTCCTCATTATTTTGCTTTTTTCTTCAGCTCTTAACTCCCTCCTGCTCTCATTTACTTTGCTATAAATCAAGAACAGGTCTTTGAATTTGGCAGACTGAGGCTGGTGTAAGACTTGTGCAGGCAATGTTTTAATCAGGGCAGGATGTGTTGCCTCTAATGGGAGCCCTGATAGCAATAGGGGAGGAGCAGCTGGGACCTGGGGGAGTCTGGTGGCCTGTTCTCCTGCCAGCAGAGAAATTTATCTGGCAGCTCCAAATCTGCTTATTGGAGATGACTGTGAAAGAGGGTAAAGGAGAGTGATGAGCAGCCTGGGTATGTTTTCAAAAATCTGTGTTGAATTTCTCCTCTCTTGTGTCAAAATGATTCATTTTTTTTTTCCCTTTAACACCTAAAATACTGGATTTTGCAAGAGTGCTGAGCCATACTTGAGATGTACAATAACCAATGATTTGGAACAAGGAGTGGTAGCAAGGGCTGAGGCTTTAGGATCCTTGGAGCTGGACACTGAGTGACACTATTGTGGCTGGTCTGAAGTGCTGCCCTGACTGAAACACTGTGAAGACACAAAGGGGACCAGCTCCTCTTTTCTGTTTGTGACACAAGAGCTAAAGAAGAAACGTTCTGTAAGATTCTGTTAAACTCCCTAAAATAATGGCTGTGTCTTTTCTCCATCTTCTCTCTAATCCCAGCTCTAAATCCCACCTGTGCACACATTCTTGCTGCTTCAGCACCTGATTTCATACATGGATAATTCAGTGCTTTCTCCTTTCTCTTCCACTCCATTTCTGCAGTAGCTGGATGTCTGTCCTGGAGCACATCTTGCCCTTACTCAGCCACTGCCTTTGTCTTCTCATCCTTACACCCCAGATTCCTGCACTTAGAGCTGCTTTTCCCACACTTGTCCTTACTCCACCCTGTGGTGTGCTCTCCTGCTTCCCTTCTCCCTTTGGCAGAAGTGGCATCTCCCACCCCTGTAACTTCAGGAAAGTTATGAGAAGACTTTTCTGGAAATGATGGGGGGTTTTTTGTCTTCATTGCTTTGTAGTCCAGAGGATGCAAACTTCTACTTTGGCTGTAGAATAAACCATTTCCAGTTGTTTTGCCTGGAACTGTAGAACAGAAGGTTTGTGTCAACAGCCAGGAGCAGAGCAGGGGCTGGATGGAGCTCTGGCTGGCAGCATCACCTGTCTTGGGTCCTCCAAGTGAAGTGTGAGAGTTGCTACCTTTAGCAAGATGCTGCAATTGCTTCTTTCAGCTAAAAACCTCAGTCTTTACAGCTGTAGCTGAAATAATTAAGGACAACCTGTATATGCTTTGTCTGACTTGGTGAAAAGACAGCTAACTGATCTTGCATGTTTTCTTCTGTGTTTTGTTCCAATGTTCTTGTGTTTAACTTTGCAAAATGTGAGCAAAACATGGACATTGCCTTTGGCTTTCTAACTGCACACTTAAGGGCACACTTCACAAATATGGATTGTTCTCTCTCTCCTTTTGGAACACTGACACCCAAAGCCACTCCTGTTGGTTTAGGAAACAGTTTGGCCTCTTCTAAAAACCCCTCTATTAATAGCTTGGTTAGATGCTTTCTTGTAGTCCACTTCCACTTTGCTTTGTAAGCTTGGTATGGGGTTTGCTGCTCTGGTGATGTGAGATCCACCTATTCAGGAGGTCTCAAACCCAGCTGGTCTTTAGGTTGAAGGAATAAGGATCTTGGGTAAAAGAACCCTCTTGATACCAGAGGGCAGTTGGGCCTTATCCTCTTCAACTACTTGATCCCAGAGTTTTCCTTGCCCCACAGCTAGAGCTCACAAGCTGTTAAAATCCTTGTGTGCCACCTTCAGCTGTGTAAGAGTCAACTCTTAGGTGTATTTTTAAAATTCAGCTGAACTGACCTGCTGGAAGCTGCTGACAAAAATGTTGGAATTGATCTTTTTCCCCCTGGCTAGAGACTCCTCCATGAGGGTTTTTTCCTCTTGAGTGAACACCTGAATCCTTGTTTAGCTTCTTAAGCTTGCCTACTTTGATGTCAGGTGCTGGCAGAGGGGAGGGTGTGGAGCTGTGGCCAGGGTTATGGGAACAGCATCACCTCCTCTGTTTTGTTGATGTGGGAATTTGGTTTCCTGCATCTTTAGGCAGCTGCCTGAATTTGACAGTGCAGGACAGTTTGTATGAAGTGGCTGACTTGTTTGTTTTGCTCTTTGAGATCTCCCTTCCATGGAGCTGCCTTGCAGGAGCATTAAGGTTAGGGGCTTTTGTCCTGTAGCCTTCCTTGCACCCAGGGCAGGGGATAGATGTGGGGAGTTTTCATTCTGTGGTTGCCTTGCTGCTCTTTGAGGCGTTTGTGACAGGCCATGTGCGTGAAATTAGGAAGAATTCAGAAACTGTACATATGCAAATTCCCTCAATCACTTATGTGTGATTTTATTGTTTTAGCCTTGTGATCTCATGGCTAAAAATCCCATTCTCTCCAGTCAGTATAATTTGTTTTCTCTGTGTCAAATGCCACTTATGTGTGGCAGAAGGCCACTAATGCAAGTTATATGTACTGAACCTGCAAAGAGATAGAATTTCAGGCAAAGCAGCTTACAATTTATTGGCTTTGTTCTTTCTAGAAACCTCATTATTGTATCTCTCCAGAGCTGTTGAGGAGGTGAAAGATTCTGTGCAGCTTCCAGGAGCGTGGTCATGCTGAGAGCAGATGGTCCATTCTTGGAAGCCATCCCAAACGATGGATTACTCATCTGATGCAGAATGATGCACCAGAAAATTGCAGATTCACCAGGACTGCTCTTTGACTCCTTTAAAGCTTTGATCCTTTCAACTTTCTGCTTTTGCTTGTCTGCCTGGTTTGTTGCTCAAAAATCCTACAGTAAAATAAGCTCGGCCAGAACCATAAAGACACTTAAGATTTAAAAGGGGAACTAGTATAATGCATCTGAATTGATGGAAGACTTTAGAAATGTGGCTTCTTGTGTTGTGAGGCTTAAAACAAAAACAAAACAGAACCCCCCCAGTTTTCATTAGAGTTTCCAGTGGGAATGAAGGAACCCAGCAGTATAACAGAATACTTTTGCACTTGTCAGTAGTATCACTTACTAATATTTCACCTACTCACACCTGCCACCAGCATCCCTTCTTAGATCTGCCTTGCACGTGATCCTCACTTTTAAGCCACTTGAATGGTAAAAAATATGTTTGAATTCATGTGATACAGGATTAAGGCATGAAAACCCAAGTCATAAGAAGCTGAGAAGTTGATTATTATTCGTTGTAAATGTATTCAGTGAACCAGCCACTTTGGAAGCTGGTGGTGCTCAGGGTGTTGCAGTAACTAATCTGGCAAGGAGTATTTCTAGGTAAATCTGATGCTAAAGCATAGCTATAAAGAATAGCTATTATTTTTTCTTTCCTGTCTATCGCTCTGATTTTTCACGTTGCTTCTCAGTATTTTCTTCCCTGCAGACAGCCCCAGCCTGCTGCTCACTGCAGTTGCAGTAAAACATCCACTTGTCCACCTCAGAGAGCTCCCTTTGTCAGCTGTTCCAGTGTCACTAAATGATGTAATTGGCTTTTTTTTTTAGCCAGGTCATAATTATTTCTCCAGTATATGCTGAGTTTTCCCTGGTCAGAATGGCAGGAATCTGGAGCAGGTTTTTGTGAAAATCTGATGAAGAATTTAATAGGCAGTGGAAGAAGCAGCTGCATAACTCCATTTTCTCCAAACTCCAGCTTTGCTGTGCTGCTGCTGATTGTGCTGCTCGAAGCACTCTGGAGTTGTTGAACAAGGGTTATGTTCTCCTTAATGTGCTGAGCAGGGTCCTGGGCACTCTTTAAATGTCCTGGGCTGTCACAGCCCCTGCCTCTCAATGGACCATGGTGTCAGGGGAATAGCTGTCAGTCAGGTTTTGGTCTTTCACACCTGCTGAAAGTGTTTTAATTTTACAAATCAAAGGTATGGAAGGAGTCACGGTGGTCTGAAACTATTTGGCATTGGTTTTCTTTGTTTCCCTAGCCATTTAGTGGCTGTAGTCATCTTTGTCTTTGGAGACTGATTTACAGGAGGTTTCCCTGACTTTCCTGAAAACGTCAGATTTTCCCAGGAACAAAGCACTTGAATGTTTTCCTCTAGGCTTGGGGTGATGAAGACTTTGTTGTACCTGCACAAACACAAGAAAATGGGCTTCACTTTAATTTACCCCAGTTTGACTCCATTAGCTGCAAGGGAGGTGACTCTTTTGTCCCTCTTCCTCAATCAGAAAGATTTAACTGCACTATTTTTAATCTGGTGAGAATTTAACTCTTCAGGGCAATATATTAATATCACTGTTGTATTTAAGAGCAGAACTGATTGAATTAGTTAACTATCTCTAAATTTTCACAAACACTTTTTAAAATGAGCTGTAATACATTACTTGAAACTGTAGTTTCATGTTAATCTGAATGATTCCTTTTGATATACTTCATGAGAGGTTGAAGTGTGTGTGTGTTAATATGTTACATGCATATATTTCAAAATTCTGTATGTGAGGAAATTTTGCAGTCTCTTATGGCTCTTGCTGTTAGCATCTTGGTTGGTTCATCACAGTACATAGAAATTATACTAGCTTAATTGAGTTCCTAAGTATAGTACCAGTTTTTGAATTCATAAAGTTGATTTCTTGGAAGAGCAGTTTGCTGCTACCAGCCTGGCAATAAAGTGAGTTGTGGCAACAAAGCATCCTGCAAACCATGGGATTTGTGTTGCAGTGCACGACTCATTTAAACATAAAATAAGTTGAAGTCTTGCTAATTCACAGGAGGTAGGGTGCTGCAGAAGTAATCCAAATGTACCTTCATTGACAGTCTTGAGTCATCAGTTTAAATGTCATGAATGAAAACATATCTTTGAACAAACATTAAAATAATACAGATTTTTTTTTTAAAAAAATTGGATTGCTATTAGAAATCTTCCTTTATTTGCACCCTTATGTGCCTTCCTAATTACTCATCCAGAAATCCTTGTGTTTTAATGTATGTCTTTGGTAAGAATGAAGGATGGTAAGGGCATGAATATTTTTTCAGGAGTAGGCTTTGATGAAATTTCATCACTCCTGTTTGGATCTGTAGCATATGAAATTATACATATTGCTCGAGGTTATGTTACACTGTGTTCATACCATGCTAGATGCAGAGTGAAAAAGGCTGCAGGAGGATCAGAGGAAAGCAAAGCTGTGCTAAGACCCGGCAGTGCAGTTTACTCACTGGTGTGAGTTACTAAAGCCGTGTCTTGCTGCCTGCCAGAACAGTCCTGCCCCTTTTGCAAACTGATCAAAGAGTTTTACCTTTCCCCTTTGGATCTTTAGTGGATTTAAAGTCAATCAGATCGATTATAGAGCCAGTTTTCTTCAGTTAATTTCCAGTTCTTTCATTAGTTGGGTGAGAAAGGTGATCTGACTCAGGGACTGGGGTGCATATGGTCCCGACAGAGGGAGTGGTAGTGGTGTAGTTAACTTTGAGGAAAGGCAAAAGTGGTGTTAGTGATGCCTTGGGAAGGCTGACCTGGAACAGACTGGACAGAGCCAGAGAATAAAGTAGATATTTATTGAGAGGCCTCCAGGATATGCCTTGGGCAGGACAAGAGCCTGAGCAGGGCCACACCCAAGGTCGACTGAAAATGGTCACAAAAAATGGACAACTGGTCACAAGGTCTTACATTTTAATTAGTTTTTGTCCATTTGCATATTGGGGTTTAATTGTCCAATTCCAGCTCCAGGCTGTGAGGTCCCATCCTTCTTGTTCCTCCCTCCAGCCCACCCTTGTTTGTGCTTTTGGGCCTGAAAGTTGTCCTTGGTGTTCAGCAGGAAAAGGATTTGTTTTGTGTCCCTGCTCTGTGCAGAGCTGAGTGACACTGAGTGTGAGCTCAGAACTGCAGCCCTGGGCGGCACAGAGTCTGAAATACAGGAAAGCTCAAACTTAAGGCATCATCAGCACAGTATTGTGTTTTCTTGAACTCTTTTCAGTAACTTCTGCAAGTTAAATCCCTTTCCTTACTGCCCCAGTGAAGAAAAGGAAGAGAAAAGAACTGGTGTTACTCTCTCTGTTGATGGGCACAAGCTGCAGAGTGTGTGAAGGGACTGACCAGGTGAGATTTAGGGTGGGTGTGAGAAGGAAGTGTGGTTGGATTCTGCAGATGATGAAGAGATTGAGGGTATTTCTCAGATTGCCTCAGTTGATCAGAGCATGGTAATAAATAACCAAATAACACCAGGGATGTGGGTTTGGATGTGTCACTCATTCAAGAGTCAGACTCAGTGATCCTGTTGGGTCCCTTCCAACTCTGAATATTCTGTGATTCTCTAAACTCTAAAAGTTGAGGTCATCCATCCTGGGTGGGGAAAGAGCCCCACATTCCAATGAATCAAGAAATTCATGGTGGTGTTTCAATTGAATTAAGAAATTTGGTTAAATTTTTGTCACTTGTAAAAATACTTTTAATTTAGGAACTCCTCATAGTTCAAACATGAACTGTGTTGGTGCTATCTCCAAACTGTGGATAAACTAAAATCCATTCTTGGTAACTTAGGAATTTTCCCTATAAATTATTCATCCAGATTGTGTGAACACAAAATGTCATCCAAATAATTAATTCCCTTTGTTCATGTTGGTTTACTCATCACCGTATTTTAATGACATTAGAAGTGTTGTTTTGCCATGTTTTTCATTTATTCCAAGTGATGTATGTGCAAAGAAAATTAGGAGTATTTTGTGTTTCCTCTTATGGATTTGTAGCTGTTTGGTGGAGATGTAGTGGGATGCTTCTGTCCTGTACAGGACAGTGCTGGGCTTTTATTTAAAAAATTCAACAACCAAGACCAAAAGAGCAGAAATATCAGACTTTATGAAATCTATAATCCAAGCTGCTTTTGAATTAGTGTAGCTATGAGGTGGCAGGATTACATTAAAATATTACCCCAAATTTAGGCCTTCTATTTTTCATTTGTAAAGCAAACAAACAGAGAAGATAAAATCTTTGTATATTACCACCCATTTTCCTGCAGGATGACTTAGTGAAGGATTGAGGAGCTATCAAAAGCAGCCTGGAAAAGCACAATCCATTTTGTACAGAACAGTCTTTTGCCTGGACTTTCTGATCCATCAGCTGGGCTCAGTGCCCTGCTACTGACATTGGCTTGTTCTTGGGGTTTTAGGTTTTTTTTTTTTTCCCTTCTCATTGTTAAACCCAGAAAGATCTATTTCCTTTCATTCTGGAGTGAAAAGAGAGAATGTGACAGCTGAACTGTTGTGAAAAAATGAGATGGGAAAACAGATAGGATGTATATAAATGTATAATTTCACTTCAGGGAGCAAATGTCACTTACATCTCTACTCGACTTAGTTACAGAAACTAATATATATTAATGTAAGGCTGCTGCCCGTTGAAAGAAATGTTATTATAGGGCAGGTCTGGACATGTATGTGTGTGGAATCCTTAATGCAGGCACAGCAGATAGCAAACCCAGCATTCTCCAGGACAGGCTTTGGAGGGTGTGCAAAGGCAGGGGGGTGCCTGTCTGTTCCCCTGGGGGGCTGTGGGGCAGGAGTGGGACCTTGTAGGGACCCTGCTCCTCTGCAAACCCAGCTGGGAGCCCCCCATCTCCTCCAGTGTCCCCGCAGCCCCTCCTTAGGACAGCTCAACCCCAGGAGCCTGCAGCAGGCTGCCTTTCCTGGCACATCAGATCACTATCTTGGATTCCAAGGACAAGATCTTCGTGCAGACCAGTCAAGTGTTTAGTATTCAAGGAGGCACTAAGTGAAGCTTCTGCCTCTTTCCTGTATTTCAGGGAAAGGCTTTTAAATCTGCAGTGGGGAAGGTGGGACTGAGGGGGGTATCTCTTTTAGATGGTAATAAAGTCAAAAGTTTTGGTATTGACAGGATTCAGCTGTGTTTACTTGTCCTTTTCAAGTGCTGTGCAGAACAGATCAGTGACATCAGCAGTACTGGCTGAGATTTTTGTCAGTCTTTGTGTCTGTTCTCTATGATGATATGCATTGCAGTCAAAACCACACACACACAAAACATTTAATTTTTCTAAATCTGAAAATAAATCTTGTAGCAGATTCTTCAATCAAAGGTAATGTGGACTTTTCAGCATCCAAACTTGTGGTTTTTCTTTTTTTACTTTTGTTTAGGTGCAAGCATCACTAGGAGCTACTTCCTTTTTTTTTTTTTTTTACATATTGAATGTGCTTCTCTTGTCAGACCAGCAATTCTCATTCAGCTGTAATAGCATCTTTAAAAATGAGATTATTAACTGAGATAATAACACTGGTGACCAAGAAAGGGGGAAGGAGGATTTTGTTCGAGTTAGAAAGAATTGGCTTTAACTATAGACAAATGTACATTGTCAGGGAATTTTTGTATTCAACTCAGCAGTGATTGTGAAGGTTATTTTAAATTCAAAAGCAAGTCAACACTGATAGTCAAATCTCTAAATAAGTTGGAAAGAAGTCAGAGATATTGTGCTTGCTGATTATTTTAAACTCATCCATAAATAAAACCTAATGCTTCCTTTTAGCTATGCTATTTACATCTCTCCTGTTGGGTATAAATTAAAGTCCCCAAATCCCTCCTTGAACCTAAGTGAGCATTTGTCTTTGTAACATGCTAAAATAGCCAGCCCTAGTATTTTTAGGGCTGTTACTCCTAATGGATGTGGACTTCACATTATTTTCTTCCATGGCCAAGTGTGTTTCCATTTGTGTAAAACAACTGCATTGTTACATGGCTCAGTTGTTTCCGTGTCCTAAGTGGAAGAGGAATAATAATAATAAAAAAGTGTCAGTTTTAATCAATATCATCAGACACGATGGGAATTGAATTCTACCTTGCTGCTAATATATTAGGTATATTCTGCTTTATCTTCTTTCGCAGAATTGATTTGCCACTATTCAGTTCCCTTGGCTGTTGTCATGCAAATCGCGCTGTTTCTCCCCCATTGACTGCACAAACTGAGATTAGACTTGAAAATCGAGTCCCACTGACCAGCTGCTGCGATATTTCTCATTTGGTTTCTCCTTCCTTGCCTGGTGCTCCCCACCTTGGCTGATAATGCCATTCCCCAGGGAGAGGAATTGCTGGGAATCGCTTGCCTGCAGCTGGGACTGAAGCCTGGGATGTGCTGCTCTTTTCAAGCAGCTCTTTCTCGTGGCCCCCAGAAGTTGGAGGGGGAGAAGGGAAGAGAAAGAATGAGGTTTTTCTGCTCTGCAGTGCAGAGGAGATGTGGTCCAGGTGGTGAGCAGTGGGTTTTGTCTCTGCTCACACACATGGAGTGAGGGCATGGGGAAGAGCTTCCTTGTCTTCCTTGTATGACCTGGCATGTCAAGAGGGTTGTTTTAAATCAGATATAAAACAGAGTTGTGGATGCTCCATCCCTGGAACCGTTCAAGGCCACTCCAGGGGTTTGGAGCAGCCAGGTCTGGTGGAAGGTGTCCCTGCCCCTGGCACAGGGTTGGAACGGGATCATCTCTGAGGTCCCTTCCAACCCAAACCACTCTTGACTCCAATTTAAGACAGGGATAACAGAATGCAAAATAAGGATCAGAACAGGATCTGTGCTTATAAGTTTATACCTCTATTATAATATATATTAATACAATTATTTTGTCTACTTTGTCAGGGTGCTGATGGCAGGTGGTTGATATTGGGGTTCTTGCCTGGTGCTTGTTGGTTTGGAGGAGAAATGGTAGATAAAATATTTGAGCAGTTATTACCACAGACTGAGTTTGCCATGATCTGAGATTTCATCAGCTGCAGAAGGCAGAGGTCAGTGATTTAGTGGCATGTGATGTTAGATCTTGTTTCTAGTGCTGGAGGCCAGGGAAGGGAGCAAACCCAGGTTTGGTTATATGCCTGTTATTGACTCTGTTTTATCAAGAAAAGTGTTAGAATGAAGTCACTTGAGGAAAGGAGGAAGGAGAAAGAGAAATTTTAAAAGGAAAAAAAAATCCTCAACAAGTAGATGAGCAGGCAGGATGGAACTTCTTGTGCTGGTGGGAGATTTTTGCCTTAGCTGTGTCTTGGTCTCTTACTCTAATATCTGAACACTGCAGAATCCTTTGTGTATTTATCTTTAGGGAAAGGGATATCTTTAGAATATCTTTAGGGATATTCTAAAAACCCAGAACAACAGAGGGACACAAGCAATGTGAACTGAGGCAAATTATTTGCCTTTTCTCCAAAATAAATTCAAACATTATAGGTCTGTAGTGATTCTTGACGTCAATGTATTTATTTAAGAATCTGCATCACCTGCAATTGCTGGATGCAAGGCTTGGAAACAGGCCTTTGCTTCCCTTCTTTTCTCTCTCCTTCTGCTTCCCAGGTGAACTGGGATTCTAGTGGCAATGCACTGACTCAAATTTGATGGGGAACTGCAGTCAGGCCTGGTACTTACCCTGATGATGCCTCATGCCACAAATTTTGACCATAGCTACTTGAGTAGTTAGGATCTTAACCTGAATGCTCTTCATCCATGTGCTCCCTGCCTTGTTACTTCACTCTCATGCACTATTTGTTTTTAGCCTTTAATATTTGTAGCCTCAAAATTCGGCTTAAAATTCAAAACAGTATTTTTGCTATTATTTACTTCTGTTGCATAGCTGTCAGCACAGCCAGTATGTAAGTTTGGATTAACTTTAGAGGAATATCTTGAAGATTTTTCTTTCACTAATGAAAGCATTTCAGAGGGGAACACATTTGAGATCTAATGCTAAATTTCATAGAAAGTTTTCCTGAAAGGCTCTTAATCATGGATTTCTTTGTAAATGAAAAGAAAACATATTGAGTACCTGCATGGTGAATATTGTAATACAGATAAGAGGAGAGTATTTATTTTTCCTTGCATTAAAAATAAGTTAGATCTCTGCATAAGAGATACAACAATGTAATTAATTCTCACTGAAGGCAGACAAACACAAAAATAGACAATACTGTATGTAATGAGTTATTACAGTGTGTCCATTTCCAGATAAGTGATAACTTTGGCTCGTGTTTGGATTTTCTCCCAGCAAATAGAGGTACCTGTGGTGCCACTCCCAGATTAAATGAATGAGCAAATCTTTGTTGGGTATGGGCTGTGCAAAACTCGCCTTAACCTGGAGAGACTGATGCCCTGCTTGCAGCATCTGCAACTGTTTGGTTTAAATAAAACCTGGATTCTTTTCAGTTTTAGAGCAATGTTTATTTACCCTGGGTTCTCCCCAGGGAAGAGTCACCCTGTGGGTGCTGAAAGCTGAGTGTGACTGGCACAGTCCTCTTGCCTGGACTCTCCATTCCAGAATTAACAGTCCAGAAGTTGCTTTTCCCTTAGAAGATGCTCATTCAGGTTTCTAGGCAACCGAGCCCATTTTCACTTCCCCCCACTGAGAGATAAGAGCTGACTCCTCATGCAGGGAGGCGAGACCATGACGGATTTCGGCAGCCTTTAATTGGAGCTGAAGAAGAAAATGTAGCCCTTCAATGTCAGGGCAAGTCAGCTCTTAAGTAAAAAAAAAGAGGAAGAAAAGAAAACCAAACTGAGGAACAACAACAAAAAAACCCCAACCCCGGCTCAGGTCTGGGAGAGATAAGGAGCAAATTGCTGCTGTTAATTAAGGAGTGATAAGAAGTATCTGCAGGGCTGGTGGCTGCAAGCAGGATCCAGGTTCAGCCTGGCTGAGAAGGGCTGTCATATCTTAGTCCAGGTGTCCAAGGCAGCTTGGAAGAGAGGGATTGTTTTTCCAGCTGGGCTCTTCTGGATCAAACAAAGGTGGCTTTCCTCCCTGTCCCCCAAGTCCAATGGCCAACTGCTGGTGGTCCCTCATTTCTTACCCACCCATGCAGAAGATGCTGGGACACGGCATCACAAATCAAACTAAAACTTGATTATGGCAGCATGAAAGAAGCTCTTGAGAAGACCTGGGCATCTCACACAGCAGCATTTGGGCAGAGGTGTGATAGATGTTTAGGCAGCCTCAAATAGTCATGTCCGGAAGGAGAGATTTGGCCCTGTCCCTTCCTTGGGGAGTTCTGCAGGCCAAATGGTTACTGTAATGGATGTTGGAGGTGTTAGCAATTGTACTCTGGGGATTGTTAAGGCAGTTCAACATTTAACTGAAGTTTTTTACTGTGTTGGACTCTGTTTTGTGTGTTGATACTGCACCCCTGCTTTGCATTAACCTGAGAATTCTGTTCTGATACTGTGGTCTTTGTACTTGTCTCAAATCGTGCAAATTCTGCCCAAAGTGAAGGGAAACTGGCCTGGTTGTCTGGCCTGCCTTCTACCCCAGTGATTGTGTCTGGGTTAATGAATTTATAATCTCAAGTAGTAGCTGTGTATGTTCAGTTAATGTCCTGCATATTTTATAAATCCTTCCTTAACAAGGAATTATTTTATCCCTGCCAACTGCTGTGTAATACAGCTGCTGTGGTGACAGATACTGGCTAGCAGACAGATTTTTCTTTTTCCTTTTCCTTTTTTTTGGGGGGGGAAGTGCAGTGACCTGCAGGGCTGCTGCATGGGGAGAGCAGATGAGCTGCAGGTGCAGGTGGCTCTGCTGCTTTAACTCTTCCCCAGCAGCTCTGGCTGGTGGATTAAAGACTTCTGATTCCGTGGCTTCTCCTGTAATCTGGAAGACAAAGAGGGATGGATGCTGTTAGGGGCAGGGGTTTTGTTGTTCTCTCTGGGCTTGTATTTGTCCTGCTTTATTGACATATTGGTATTCATTTAATGTCTTAGAGAGCCTAAATTGAGGGCAGAGGGTTAAATGTTATCACAAATTGTAGCTGTGTTCCAGTATTCATCACCCTTCGGAGGTCCTCCTCCACCCTCCCTCTGCAGCTCCTGCCTCCCTTTGCTGGTACTCCTATGGATAGTGGCTTTATTTCCCTGGGCTGGAAGGACTTCCTTCTAATTAGACAACTGTATTTTGGATGTTGCCTGGAATATATGGTTTAAATTCATTTTGGTACGGTGAGAAGCAAGACATAGATAGCTGGGAATAGCATTAAATAATCTTGCACCTGCAGTTGTAGGGATTGTGGCTGATATTCTCCAGTAATTGAAATTTTATTGACAGGTGTTTTAGCTATTGCACCTTCTAGAATTAGGTCAGCTATTTTTTTTTTTTTTTTTTTTTTTTTTTTGTTTTTCTCATTTTTTTTTTTTTTTTGGTGTATCCTCATATCTTTTTCTTTGATGCTGTGTTGCCAGTTTAACTGGCAAAACATTCCCGGGAATCTGAGCTCTGTTAGAAAAGTTGTTTGTTGATGTTTTTTCTTGACTTTAATGTGAACTATATCAAACTAATCATAGTTTTTGAATCTAAACAAAGCCTTTTTTTCCCCTCTATCAGTCAATATTTCATTGGGATTCTGTTTAAAAAATATTTTTTTGTTTCAGCCTTAGCCTGTAACCTTTATTTAAACTTGAAACACCTACCTAACTTTTTTTTACGAAGGACAAATTGAATAACCTAGTGAAAAGCACTGAATCTGAAGCAGTGATTGTATTTAAATAAGATCTTAAATACAAAATTCTCTTGTTAGCAGAGACAGAGAAGCCCATTAGTCTATTTGAATTTTCACAGCAGGAAAGCAAATGGAGTTAGGAAGGGGATTGTGTAGAAGGACTAGTAGACAAAATTGGTCAATTAGATGCTATATGTGGGAATTTCTTTTTACTTACAAGTTTTGTGGGTAAGTTGTTTCATTTCACTAGGCAAATGGAAAAAAACAATGCAGGGGGAACCAGTCTGAGATAGCTCAATGATATTTAAAATGCAGCATCTGACATGCAAGATCAGACTCCATGAATAAATAATTTTCCTTGTATTTCAATACAGTGTTATACTGTTGTCAGTGTTTTTGGTATTAGACGTTAAATGAACTTCAAATTGTCTTTTTGGTGGCAGTTGAAGTGATTTTGTCAGATTTGTCTTTGAGATTGGTAAGTTTAATTATTTATACTTCCATCTCTGGTCTACTAAATCATCATGACAACGGAACTCTTGCCTTCCAATATTATTTTATTAATCTTACAGTGAGAACTCATGAAGTGTGACTGATTGAGATGGGAAACTTAATAAATGGTCCTAATGGCTTGTGTCTGGAGCTGTGGGTGAATGTCAGCCCAAGCTCCTCTACTGAATGCAAAGCTTGCAGGAAAAGGCAGACTGTGCTGGAGTTTGTAGCAGGGATGTGGAAAGGAGGATTAAAACATATATACCCGTAACTCCATGGCACAAATTATTGATTTCTTGGGATTGCAACGTTCTCATTGATGCTGTTTGTTTGCAGCAAGGATCTGTACAATGAAAGAGGGCAGGTGTCCTGGGTTGCAGTGTAGGATGTACACAAAGTATTTATTCTATCACCATCTTCATGAACTGTTAAACCAAGTGGGGCAGTGTCTCCCCAGGCCCCTTCCTTTGGGCTCTTCTGCTAATGGCCCATTAACGCCTTGCCCATGACTCACAGGTAACTCCCTCCAGGAGTTATCTCTGTTTAATGGGCCATCAAGGACCCACTTCACAACTCCTCATCCCATTGTGAGATGCTCTGCCCAGGGGGAGGAGCCAAGCATTCTTACCTGGATATAAGCTGGTATTTGGGACAGGACAAGCAGCCCTTACCTACTGGATTCCCAGAGGAGCAGAGCTACCAGATCTTTCTACAGGATCACTGCTTCAGGAAGAGCATCTCACCTGGACTGCTTCCATCATCCTGCTCAGGTTGTATTCTGACTCTGTCAGTGATCCTTTGTGTTATTGCATTTATTTTATTTTTACCTTTTTACCTTTCTTCTTATTAAATTGTATTTTTGACTTGGAGCCTCTCACTCGTTTTGCTTTCAAACCATGACAGCAGGTTTGGATTAGAAATTAGGAAGAAATTCTTTACTGCAAAGGTGGTGAGGCCCTGACAGAGATTGTCCAGAGAAGTTCCATCCCTGGTAGTGTTCAAAGCCAGACTAAATGGGGCTTGGATAAACCTGGTCTAGTGCAACCACGGGGCTGGAACCAGATGGACTTTCAGGTCCCTTCTAATCCAAACCAGTCTGTGATTCTGTGAGCTGGTGACACCCAGCTGAAGGCTGGAAAGGTTTCAGCTTCCCCTCAGCACCTGGACCAGCTGGCTTCTCTTCTTCCCAACACTCCTGTCTTGGTTGCTTGATTGACTTCTGCAGGAGTGTTTCACTTTTGCAAGTTGAACAAGATGGAGCAGTCCATGAAATAGAACTGCAGTTTTATGCCAGTCCAATGTGTGTGCATAGTCCTGGCTAAAACTGCTTACTTTTTCAGTTTCACACCTCTGCCAAAGATGCAGCTCTGCCAGTGCTTGTGTTTTGTCGTGTAAATTCAGCATAAATCAGGCTACTGACCATGCTGTTTGTGATGTGTGGGAATGCACAGGCATTTTGCTTCATCATTTATACACGTGTGTGTGCGTGGCTGAGTTGGGACCTGCTGGTCAAACTAAAAGGAAAAAAGCTAATTCCCAGTGGAAACCAAGACAGGTGACCTGGGAAGAGCACAGAGACCAAGTGTGGTTGTGTAAGGGAGGGGGTGATGAAGGCCAAGGTGGAGTTGGAGCTGAACCTGGCAAACAATGCCAAGAATAACAGGAAGGGCTTCTACAGGTTTGTGAAACAGGAAAGGAAGGTCAAAGAAGATGAAACCCCTCATGATAAACAGTGCTGGAAAACTGGTGACAACATCTGCATCCATTTGCCTCTTCTCTTTGAACCTTGTCACATCCCTTGGTCATAACTATTCAATTAGGTAAATTGGAGGTGAAGTCCTTATTCTTCCCCTTCTAAAGTAAAGAGAGTGGAAGAAATCCAAGACAGGGTTTGTGTTTTATCCCCTTCCTTGAGTTTTTTTTGTTTTTTTTTTTCCTTGAATTGTGATAACTATACATTGGTGCTTTGCTTGTTTCAGATCTCAGATCCACTTTTCAAAGCCTGGCCTGGAGGTAACTACCAAGTACAATCCTCACACGCTTGCTACTGCTGGTGACAAGATTGGTGACAAGCCTTCAGCAAATCACTCATTTTTATTTACACCCACAACTACCTGCCATTGTGGGGAAAGGAAACAATTATGCTGTGTTTCTTTCTTGTGAGACTCATGTCACTTCCGTGAGACTGTAGCCTCAAAGGGACTGACCAACAAATGAAAGTTTGTACTTTCTCCTGGCATTTTATTAGCGTTGGGGAAATTTTGCTTTCAGCATCTATTATTCCTCAGTTTTCCCTGGCTTTACTAGGTAGGGGTGATAATTCGAGGCTTTTTTTCTTTCAGCAAAAAGCAGTGCTATATTCTCTGCTCACATGATGCAAATATCCTTTTTTCCTTTCTTTCTTTGGGCAGGGAAAAGCGAGTGGGTTGGTAGCACAATGCATTCAGCAGAGAGGCTGCAAATCCTATCTGCACACAATGATAAAACATATCCCTGAAAATGTAAATTAGCCCGCTTAGTCTCTAAGCTAATTTTCATGTGTATAGTGGAAACAAAAACATGAGAAGGAAAGATGTAGCTGTTTAACCAGATTATCTTTAAAAAGTGACAGAGATATATGCTGGCTAATAGCCATCTCCTGGTGAAATGTCTGCCTCACAAAGCAGTCCAGGCCTTTCCTTCCCAGAGCTGCTCTGTGCTTTGTGATGGGGGGAAAGACAAAGAGTTTAATTCTGTTTTGTTACGTGCTGATAAAACTGGGCTGCCTGATTCAGCCACCCTGATCTTGAGATGCCTCCAGGGGCCCTGTGGCTGCTGGAAAACAGGAGGTCTCACTGAGACAGGACCTCCAATTCCAGCCCTGTTAACAAAGGTTGTAACTGACTGCTCTTCTTTTTGGGTGCTCATTTCCCTTCATTCACTACTGATCAAAGTATTTGTATATATTTTGAATTGGAAAAGGAACTAAGAGTTCAGCTTGGCTGCAGCCTTTGGGGTGGGTCTGTTCTATTCTGGACTGACTCCAGGGAGTATTTGGGCACTCTAAATTGGCTGCCTCCTTACAGTGACTTTGCTGTCCCAAGTGAACAAGTTTAATTCAGAACTTTTTTAACACAACTGAAGCTTTGCCCAAGTGTTTTTTAGGTAATCAGATAGCTAAAATATATTTTCAGCATCGTATTTATTCAGATCAATCACAAAATCATTCTGCTGATTTGGTAGGTTCTGGATATTCTTGGACTGGTCTAATTTTTGGTCATTCCTAGTTTGGGTGTCTTCCTGCAGTACTGCATGCTAGAATGATAGGCCTGGTTAAATTGAAGAAAGGGATGAAAAATTCCTCAGAAATTCATACTTAGTCTTCTGAATTTGACATTTCTGCATCTTGCTAATTTTTACTTGAACGTCCTTACATTGATATCTGTTTTCCCAAATGAAATTGACCCTACTTTATGTGTATTTCTCTGTGTTGTAGCTGATTTTTGACCTTAAAGTGGAATGAAGGTGTTGGAGAAGTATTCAGAAGTATCACAGAGCAACATTGATAATTAGTCTTCTCTGTAATAATGTGGAAGTACTATTAATGCAAACCTATGTGCAAAATAATTTAAATGCTTGTTACCTTTTTTCAGTTTTTCTCCTGTCTACCAATTCTGCTCCATTCTAGGTATGCACTGTTACATCTTTCTTGCAGAGCAGGCCCTACCTGCCTCTAATAATTTCTGTAGATCACGAATTAATGACTCAATAGTGCTTCAAAAAAAAAAGTCTAAGCTATGAATGTACATGTATATTACCCACATTTATTAACTGGGAACTGTAATTCTTTCAGCACTTGATGGGCTCTGCTTATAGATTTGCTTAAATGTAGAAAAATTAATGTACTGGAACAATTTTGAAAGGCCCATAAATAACGAGCTGAGGACCAAAAGCTTGAAACATGTCTAAGGTTATGTTAATTATGATAAATTACTGTGAGAGGTTTGTTAGGAGCCTTTTAGCAACTATTAACCATAATTATTGCACGTCAATGGAAGCAGGGAGACAAGGACTGAAATTTCTCACCCCAGCTGAAGGTTTATCCATGCAAATTCTGTTGTAACTGTGCCTTAAATAAGGACATATAAGCTTAGTTCCTGGCTGTGATTTGGCTAACCAACTCTAATGAGGGCTGTATTAATTGACTTTGGAGCTGATGCAGCTGTGCCTTGGCTGTAGTGGTACAGGGAATTAAGAGTGAACACCGTGCAGCCCCAACACCAAATCCTGGTGATTCTTCACTCTCATCTGTTGCTGTCTGCTGAGTGTGAAATGAAAGTAGCTGGATTTTTTTTTTGATTTTTTTTTTTTAAAAAGCAATTAATGTGCATCATTCCTTATATATGTGACTGAACAGGACACAGAACATCTGATCCCAGGGCAAAGCTTCAGGATATCAAACCCCAGGCCTGGTGCCCATGACTGTGGATGTGTTGGGGTTTCTCTCTCAGGAAGAGAAGAAGGGAATTGTGTCTTTTGAGAGCTGTTGGGTTCCTGGTGCTGCCAGCACACCCTGCAGCCTTTGGAGAGCTCATCCTCATTCAGGATTGAGGAGAGACAGCTTTTCATAGCCAGCTTCATCTTTGCAGGGACTTCTCCTCCCCAAGCTGCTCTATTCTCTTCTTAACTAAAGACAAGGCATCAGGCCAGAAACTGTCAGGAAGAAATGTAAGGAAAAAGACTCAGAGCTCATTCTGTTGGTTCATGAATGAACCATAATGCAGTATTCACAGTAAAACACTTTGCCCTCTTCCAGATCAAAAATGTATCCTAGCAGAAAAAATAAAGGCCTTGTTTTGGGTTGAGAAGTAAAGACTAAAAAAGCCAGATGCTTGATTTTCAGAATTTACCTTTTTGGGCTTCTGTTTCTATAAAAGTTGATTAGCTGGCTTATCTGAGTTGTGATCCAACCTTTCTCCCACTGAAAATGATGGCAAACTTTTAATTTTTGCTTATAAGGGTGGATTTGCTCTTACAAGCTGCCTTTTTTTTTTTTTTCCCACTCAAATGTCTTCATACTCTGCACATAATTCCCCATTAACGTTAATGGGACTTAAATGGGTAAATCCCTTGGGAACCTCAGGCTCCAGTGTGTGACTAGATCACCTATTTGCTTTCCTGTGATACAATGGCATTTCTGACAGTCTTTGGCAGGGTTTTTTTTTTTTTTCTTTTTTAATGGATGCACCACAGGACAACTGCATCCCTGGTGACAAGGGATGAACTGACCTTTAATGAGTTATTTTGGCCAAAGGAGGAGGGAAAGGCACGTGGTCACTGAAATGAGAATTTCCTGAACTGTGTTATGAGTCTCTTATTATCATCACCTCTGCATGTATGTGTGTGTAAATATATATATATATTTATTTTTTCTCTCCTGTTGAAACAAATCCAACGTAGTTACAGTGGTGTTGCTATGGTGACCCAAAGTGACAGCTGTTATTTTGTGCTCCCGGGAGGACTCTGTGATAATGATGGTCATTTTCCCAAGGGGAATGGTTTGATATCAAAAATAAATCTGAACCCAAATGAAACAGGTAGCATGGAAATTAAGAAAAGAAATTCCTTCTCATTAGCGGTAATTAATCAAGCCCTGTAGGATGCTAACGGGGGAAAAAGCCAATTTTAGATGGAAATATCTTGTACTGCATGAATGTAAATGAGCATTGTGTTTGCTGCAAGGAGGAGGATGCAAAACCCCTTCATGTTTCATTATGGTAGTTTTCTGCTTACACTTGACTGCCCAGTCCCAGTGTAGGAGATGTTTCTCCTTGGGCTGAATCCTGAGGCATCCAAAAATCCCCACTGTCCTGCTTTCACATTAAATCGATCGAAGGAAAGATTTAAAAATAAAATAATATACAGACTTACCATTTATGCCCCATGAATGCACACATATACACACTTGCAAACTTTCCCAGAATCCCAGGAATAGGATTTGAGTGTAGAAACCCCCAGACATCACAAGATGGGTGATGGAAAAAGCACAAAGTTGTCCTGCCTTGTCCTACTGCTGCAAATCCCAGGTAGCCCAGACACACAAGAGTACCTGGTTTGTTGGCTCTGCCTTCCTTCTGTATCCAGCTGCAGCCTTGCCTACAGATTTTAACTTCTTCCCCTGTTGCTGTGTGGTTCTGACAAGAGGGATTTTCCCTTCTTTACTTCTCCAGGCAAAAGGGACTCCTGGATGGCACCCTGGTGATGGTCCCTGTTCTCCTTGGGGAGAGGATGTAGATGAAAGGAATGTAGAAGCTGAAAATACTCTTTTCATAGAGTAATTTGTGGTGGGAGGGATTTTAAAAAACATCCCATTCCAACCACCCTGCCATGGGCAGGGACACTTTCCACTAGCCCAGGTTGCTCCAAGCCCTGTCCAGCCTGGCCTTGGACACTGCCAGGGATCCAGGGGCAGCCACAGCTTCTCTGGGCATCCTGTGCCAGGGCCTGCCCACCCTCACAGGGAAGTATTTCTTCCTCATATCTAATCCATATCTCCTTTCTTTCAGTTTGAAGCCATTTTTCCTTGTCCTATCCCTCCATGCTGTGTCCAGAGTCCTTCCCTGGCTCTCTTGTGTCCCCTCTCCCTGGAACCTCCTCTTTTGAGCATCCCCATCTCCCTCAGCCTGTCTGCAGCCCTCTGATCATTTTTGTGGTCTGCTCTGGGCTCATTCCAGTGAGTCCATCTCTGGTTTATGCTGATCCCATCACCTTTGCTCCTTTTCCTGATGTTAGGAGGCTTGGTGAGATTTTAGTCTCCCACCCTGCTGTGTGAATGGAAATATTTGCTGTGTTCTCACCATCAGCATTTCCAGCACTCTCTCCCAGGTGTGCCCCACCTGGACACAGAACTCTCTCCACAAAGGTGGTCCTCACACCTCCATCTAATTCCTTGGAGCCTGAGACTTTTTTTTTATGCCACCCTGTATAAATGGGCAATAAGAAAAGCCAAGTTCTAGATTTATATTTATCCTAATTGGAGCTGAGAAGCTTAGAAATGTAATAAAATATTGGTGTTTCTAGTTCTTGTCCCACACATCTTATATTCCTTGGTGTTCCAAGGTGTAAATGTACATTTTATGTGGTCATAATCAGCTTACCCCCAATTATGAGTATTGTTAAATACTTTATGTAAATTCAAGGTTGACAAAGGAAGTGGTAAAAGTTTCACCGTGATCACAAAAAAACAAAACAAAAAAGAACACCCCCAAAAAAATCCAAAGAAGGAAATTTGCATTTTGACCCAAAGCATTTAGACCTTCAGATTTGAAGTGTGCATCTAACATGGGCGGGTATCTTTATTGTGTGACATAAAGAGATAAAAATGTCTTCTTTGTTTAACCTATTCAGTTCTCAGTCAATGCTGGGGATGAAGTGATGGTTGTGCATTGTTTTGACACACAGATTTTGTGTTCTGCCTATCAAAAGGAATAAATAAAGGTGGCTTGATTATAGTATATTACTAACTTCAGTGGGAGGAAATACTGAATGGCAGGAAAGCTGTAAGAGAAATCCACCCCTGGAAGCTGAAATCAGGTAATCTAAGTGTGAAATCAAGAGTGTTTTCAGAAGGGAGGGTGTTAACCTTGCAAAAGTCTTATCAGAAGTTGGACTAACCTCCCTTGGTGCTTTTAATTCAATACTTGGATGGTGGTGAGAGCATTAGATTTAATCCATTACAAGTTATTTGGCTCAGCTTGAAACTTAATGGCCAGGGTTTGAGAGGGAAAACTGAAGGGACAGGGATTCCTTCTGCCTTTCTCCTCTGTGCAGCTCCCTCTCTTACCTTGGATTTCGTGCCCCATCCTGAGAGTCATGGTGTGGTTTTGAGCTTCAGGGTTTTTCTCTTTCTCTCTTTCATTCACACAGTGCTGTGTGCATGCTTTTTCTGTAAGAAATTAGTGCTTTTCTACGTCCTCTGGCATCCTGTTTCCAAACAATGGAGAGAACCTCTGTGCTGAGACTTGGCTCCATTCAGAAAGGGGAGCAGCTACTCAGGGGAGGCTGTTGCTCCAATGAAATATTGTGAAGGAAGAGCCTTCACTGTGTGCTTATGGAAAGGAATTACTCTGTGCTATTTAAAAACAGGCAAACAAATGAGAAACCAACCCCCCAGACCCTGTATTTAAGCCTGTGAAAATATTCATGCTTACAAACATTGAGGCCCAAATCCAATGGGAGAAGTTTCTGCTGTCTCATGGGGTGCAACTGCTCACAGTCAGTGATAATAAATACATTATCAAAGCTCTTGATAATATATTGACATCCTGACTTGTGTTTATTGGGCTGGAGAGGGCGTTTTGCCTTCAAGTACATTTGTTTGATTGTGGCTTCCTGATATCTGTTATGGCAATGAAGAAATTTTGGGGGAGCAGAGCTGTTCAAGGGGCATGTTTGAGACTCAAGCTGTAATGCAGAACTTGACTTGGGGGAGGTAGATGAGAAGCGGAAATTGATGGGGTTGGGGTTTATTGCTGTTAGTTTGATTGATTTTTGTTGGGACTGCTCAACAAGTTCTAGTATTAAATGCATTATATTAACACTAATTTCTGAACAAGAAGTTGCCAAATGCACTGCTTAAACCCATTTACTAGCACCTCTGTAAAACACTTTATTCATGGTACTAAAAAGAACCATGGGCAGTGTCAAACCAAACACTAAAACCTCAATTATTTGGCCTTGTGAAAGAAATAAAACATGGACATAACTGTTCTTAAGCAGAACTGCTTCTCTTTGGGTCTCTGTGTGTGTTGAGGTTTGGTTCCATGAATTATTGCCATTTGCCTTGGAGAAGAATATTTGTCCCTTCACAGCATTTGCAGCTCCACTGTGATCTTAATTAGATGTTGTTCCTGTTGCTTTTCAGTTTACCAAGGGCACCTGTTTCTCTGCTGGGAGATGATTTACACAGGCAGCCAAAAAACCTTTTTAAACATGTAGAATTTGCTTGTTAAGCAGTGGCTGCCTGCAAAGTAGCTACCCTGAAGTCTGTAGGTGGCAATTTCATATAGAGCATAAAATGCTCACAAAACAATTCAACTTTATTGAGCAATTTACACTAACTGCATAAAATTTGGTTTGGTTTTGCACCAAAGGGTTTGCATCTAACGGGCAGAGTGAAAATATAAAATAAAAATAAAATTTCCCTCTTGTCTCAGTGTCCAGAACTGGTCACTGTGAAAACATGAGAGAGTTTCTTTCACAGAGCATGGATAAATAGTTCATATTTTAATCTCTAATAAGCTTTTGTGTTTTTTTTTAAATTATTTTTTTAATATTGACTGATTAATCACTTTGGGAATGAGTATGTACAGAATTTTTTTTGCAGTGTTGAAAAAGGCTGAATTACAGGGAACAGCTTTTGTTCTGAGGTCTAAACGGTTCCTCAGTGACAAAGAAGGGTTTTGTACGTGTTATGATGTGCAGCAGTGAAAAAGCTTAACATGAAAATTTGAAGAACTGCAGATCTCATGAGATCCAAGGGTAGTGAGTTTATCATTGCAATGTTGCACAAGCATTCAGGAATTTATGGGAGTATTCTACCCTGTGAGATGTATTGCATGAGACGTAAAATAGGCACCATTAAAGTTCCTCTAGGAGCTGCATAATTCTAATATTTTAACTTCTCTGTGCCTAATTTCCCTGATCTTTCTATATTAATATTGACTAGTGTCTATTTTTTGTAAGTATCTGTGACTATAGGTTTGCATCAATCGATATCTTTAATTACCTTGAAGTATTATGCTCAGTAAAGCCTGTGCTGTCTGTCCTGGAGTTGTTTATAATGCTTTACTGATTTACAGTTATTAAATTATATTGCCAGACGGTGATGGTGGTGGGGTGGGGCAGATTTTTATTCTTCCAAGCATCTGACTTTAGTAAATGCATAATTGTGTGTGGAGCAAAGCACTTTCTTTTCCAGGCAATACATTGAATTCTTAGAGATTTAAAGGGGCTGTGGAGTATTTAGGTTGCTGGATATTTCAGGATGTGAGTGAAAGCATTTTCTGGCAACACACAAGACAGCTGTTGCTGCTAATGTCCTCAGATCTAATTATTTTAGATCTGTGTTGGTTTTTTTTTTTAATAGCCCCTAAACCTCCTTCCACGTCACCCCTAACTGAAGGCTCTGTCAGCATGTTTTGGCTTTCACTGCTTGGCCATGGATAGTATGAATTTAGTTTTTTTTTTTTTTAATGTGCTAGTTTTTCATGGTTAAACAAGAAACACATATCTTGAAACAGTGAATAATGATTTAATTTTTTTAGAGTTGTAATCTATGGTAAGCATGCCTACTGTTTCTCATAGGGTTTAATTCTACCAAGACTAATATTATGCAGCTACACTCTGGTTCTTTTAATAAGACAATTCTTTAAGAGAAGGGTGGGAAAAGAGCAAATTGCCCCAGGTGGTAACAGAGTTGCTGGTCCATCCTGGGCTGTGGGGCTGCTCAGCACACGAGGGTGTGGCTGACATGGCAGTGGCTGTCGAGTTTGTTTGATTGCTCAGCTATTAATTGTGGCAAATGACAATTTTATAGGTCCCAGGGTTCAGGGTTCCCAGGCCAAGCCATGCTCTATTCATCACTGAAGAGAGGGAAGGAAAAGGGGCAGTGAGCTGCTGCACTGGTTTAAAATGAAAAACAGGATTTTTTTATTTCAGCTGGGCTTGTGGCAGTGTTGTGGAGGGAGCAAATAAGGCTCCCGTTCTCTTTTTAAAAAAACATAATAGGCAGAAAATGTCCACAGGAACATCCATGTTTCTATGGTTACAGGATTGTGTTCTCTTTTGGACTGCAAGGATGATAAATGGATATGATCATCCTGTAGTAAACCTGAAGGGGAAGCAGGAACATGTCACAGGTTTACAAAATCCTCGATGGTTTGGATGAGGGGGTGCCTTTAGACCTCTCTGCTGGTCTTGGACTACCCTAAAGTAGGGGTGTATTGGTATGGGGTATATGTGGTGTTCTTGCTGTAAAGAATATTTAAAAAAGCACATAAGTAGTAAAAGCTGATTAATGCATTCTGTCTTAAAGGGTCCTATTTCTAGTAATTGAGTTAAAGAAGTTAGAGGTAATTTTGCAGTTGGACTTGGATCTTTTTCCACCCTAAATGATTCTCTTTAGTTTGCAGTTGACTTAAGTCAAATTAAGAAAAAAATGGCGAGAGGAAATGATGAAACCTTGATCAAAATATTGTAAAGCTTCAGTTTACTTCCTTTATGTATCTTATAGTGATTTCTTAGCCCTACTACAAACATAGGGTGTAAAGCAAGCCAGTCTACTTGTCTGAATTACATTTTGTTTCCTTAGAAATTGCTGGAGAAGTTGCATTTGTCTCTTTGCCCTATGTAAAATAAAGGTATCTGGAAGATGCAGTCGATTTTTCTAATAGGATTGTGCTTAAATGAAGATGAATCCAGAACAAAGCTGGGTCAAGGGTAGGAATTATGGTTTTTCTAGAAATGGAAAGCACAGCACTGCTTTCCCCAAATGAAATATTACAGGGTTACAGTGTTGACAGAGGGATCTGACATGATGCTGCCGAGGTTGATTGGATTATGAAGGGTTTAAGTAGTAATGGGATTGGAAAGTACTTCTTGAATGAAGAGACAGCTGTAGAGGATTTTGAAAGGGAGGTTTATAGGGTTGAATCGGTTCAGCCTCGGGGTCGTAGCCTTGCCCAGAGTTTTGGGGGCTGTAGGAAGGCAGGGAGCTCAGTGCTTGGAAAGCCTGAGGAGCAGAAATGCAGAGCCTGAGCCCTTCATTCAGGGAGTTGTGCAGACTTTCACAGAAACTGATATAAATGCCTACTTTAAAAAAAAAAAAGTCTGCCCTATGGAATTATGCTTTCTCATTGAGGGTGAAAATGTTAAATGTCCTACAGTAGTGTGTTGGAAAAGGTTTATTTTAAGGAGATATTATCCCACTTTCACCTGTATCATTATTCAAGACTTGTAGTAATAAAATAAGTTTATTCTTGCAACTGGACTGTAACTAAAAAGAGTTAACAAAAAAAAATTAACCATTGGAATATGTGTGTGTGCAGTGTGGTCTTTGAAAATGCTTGTGTGGGGCAGAAATATCCTTGAGACTTGGAGGTGAGGCCCTTTTTAGTCTTCCCCTGTACTTGCAGGAGTTCCAAATGTATTTGACAAGACAGGATTTTAAGAGAAGAGGAAGAAAGTGTTGTTAGGGGTGGGTCCTTGAGCACCTTAAGGAATTTAAGAGTTCCTGCTTTCCCAATACGGCCCAAATGGTGGGATGTGGAAGAAGTGGTGGATTTAGGCAGTTTAATGGTGCCTGGAACTGAACAGCTTCAGCTGGATGGCTCAAACAGGTGCAAGGTGGGACGTCCTGGCCAAAGGAAAGATGTGCAGCTGCAGTGAGAAGGAGACCCTGCAAATGGAACTGGATGTCTTCTGGCCTGGGCTCAGTTTTATGACCAGTAGGAGGGAAAATATTTGAATACTTTGAGCTGTTTGAGGCCACAGAGTGTATTGAAAACATCAGCATTTAGCAGAAATGTGGTACAAGCCTTATTGCCCTTAACAGCTGTTAACTTTGCTCTTCCCTTTCTGTTTCTTCTTCAGACCATTGGAATTCTTAAACTTATTTTATTATCTTGGATTTTATTATCTTGGATGTTTGTAATTGGCCCAGGAGCCTTGGTGGTCTATACTGTGAGCTCAGAAATACTAAAATACCACAGGTATCCTCAGTCAAGGAAGAGCATGCTTGGTTTGAAAGGAAACTGTCACTGACAGTTCACTGTTGGCAACCAACAAACTGAGGGTCAATTTTTCAAGTCATTTATTGCATTCAGCTTGAATCATAGCTGGAAATGATGCGTGATTTGTCCACTGGAGACAAGATCTCTGCTTTCCAAGGGTAGTGCTGCTCTTTTAAAGATTGCTCCAGATACGATTGACTTTTTCTTTGATTTTTCTTTTTTTTTTTGGTATCAAATAGGATTTACCACTAGAATTGGTAAGGTGCTCATGCTCCTTGTTATTTGGAGGCTGTGGTAACCACATTAACCCCCTGTAAAGAAACTGATGAACAGGCATAGAGATTACTTCAGGACCAGGCTCTGAAAACCTTTGTTTCTCTTACTTAGGTGCTTCCTTATATCCATGTTTCCAGAGCTTTTGATAATACAAAATAATTGCCATTCCTAATTTCTCAGTGATAAACGTCCTGCTAAGCCCAGTTTAAGGAATTTTGTCATGTAATTTTTGCTAGTTCAAGCCAGACAATTGCTTATTGACCATAAATGCTTGTCTTTTCTCCTTTTTTTTTTTTTTTTCCCTTACAAAAGGTAAATCAACTGAATCTAGCCTGGGAGGTGATAAAATTTAGCCCTGTGTGTCAAGTCTTTGATCTCTGTGATGTGCTGTGGAGACAAGTATTGTAGGTGGGGATTTGTAGCTTAAAATTTCAGGTCAGTTTTACAGTCTTTGAACTTTCATAAATGTCTTTCAGACGAGGATATTACGAGAGAATGAGCAGTGGCACTGTCTTGTTGTACACTAGCTTTTCTGTTTTGTATGAGGGAGCTTATTCTTTTGGAGATCTTACTGGAAGTATCACTTACTGATCACTAAAGTTCAGCCCTTTGGCCAGAACAGATGGGAAATCACTCTTACTTTTGTTCTTGAATCTAGGAGACTTGTAAATTTGATTGTTTTGTTGTTTGGATTAGACTTTGAGTTATTGGTGTATTTTATAAGTATTAAGAAATACAATAAAAATCAACAAAATAACATCAATAAAAATATGTAAATGTTATTTACAAAAATACACAAAACACCACGATTTCATTATACATTTTTTACTCACAACTACCATTTTCCTATACAAACAGCTCTACCACACATATTCAATTTATACAATTACTAATTTCTACACACACAAAGTTCCACCAAACCCCAAACCAATCCCTGATAGTTCCAAAAATCCCTTATCTCTAAAAAACACTTCCACAAAATTAAAATATCCCTCATTAACTAAAATTATCCCCACTTCTAACTAAACTATAATCAACAACCTTATGAAATTATTTACATATACAATGAGAAGGTAGAGGAAACATCTTTTCAGGAGTGGGCACCTGGAATGTGGTGTACAACCAGGCTTGGGTGCAGAGCCAGAGCTCAGACATCACCTGTGAGCAATTTTTTTTTGGCTGTGGTGTGGCAACGTTTTGAAAAATAAAAATACTTTGACCACATCCATGAGTAATTCTTTAGTGATACGTGTTTATACTGCAAGAGAAAAGGGATTTGGGGTGTGATTTAGGACTCCCTAAGCACAGCAGGGGGCTCTGGACCTGAGTTGTCACCATTGCTGTTAGTCTGAGGAGCCAGAACAGTCTTTTCCTGTGCTCGTTAGGTGACAATTGAGTCTCTGCCAGTGCTGGTAGAATGGCAGTGAAACAAAAGGCAAGAATGTCTAAAGCCCATTGATAAATGCAAGATTTAAGCAATACAACTGGTAAATCAAATGTGGTTGTTTCAGTGTTCCTGTTCTCTTAATGTTTCTTTAAACATATCACTACTTCTCCTAATTAAAACCCCTCACTGTAGCCCTGTACAAAATAACATTTATGAGTCTTTTGCTTGTATTCCCCTTACTCCTCCTGTGCATGTTGTTTTTTTATTTGCACAAAATATAAATATTATCAAAATATAAATTTTATAATATTATACTACAATATATATTTTTATTTACTTATATTTTTAGCAAATATATTCAGTATATTTCAGACACAGGGTAGCAGGCTAATTATGATTTAACTCTGAAAGGCTTTGAAATGATCATTATTATTGTACAAATACAAGAGTGTGTGGATGGAAAAGGGATGAAATGATGTTTGCCACCTTTCTGACAGATTGATGCACGTCTCCCGTAACCTTTAGGCCAGACAGCTTGGAAGTCTAATGAGCCTGAATTATTCAGAAGCCAGTGAAGATTAGTTTGATAGTGAGAGTATGTATTGATCTGCCAGCATTCTTTCTGCAGTGCTGAGCTTCCAAAACACTTAATAACTTTAAAAACAGGGTTTTATTTGGACCAGAGAAAGAATTGGCTGGCGGTTTTTTCCCAGAAAAATTACGGGCTTTTGTCAATCTTGGCTAAATCTGAAAAAAAAAACCCCAACCAATCCACACAATGCTCCCCTAAACCCCACAAAAGTAACATGTTTTTTATTCTTGCTTATTTATTTTTTTTTATAAGCAGAATGGCAAAGAATCCATCTGACACTGCCCTTACATCCTTCCGCAAAAAGCTCCGTTTCTTTCAGGCAATTACCGGCCTCTCTCTCAGATAAGATACAGGTTTATTGAGTTTCCCACTGTGCAATTACAGGTCTCCAGAACAGATTACTACATATGAGCATCCTGGATGATGGAGTGGATTGCAGTGGGGAAGTAGGCCAAAGATATTGCAATGTTTGGGGAGGTTTTTTTTGGTGGTGATCTGAAATACGTAGGAAGGAACTTTGGTGTTGCTATTGATTGATTTTACTTCGTGGCCAGACAGAAGCAACCTAATTCTTGCACAAGCTAGTGATGTGAGGAGTTGCAAAATGGATTTCTTCCTTTGATGTGGAGAATACTAGGAGCCCACCATTAGCTTAAAACACGCTTTGAAATTTTCAGCCTGTAAGGAGGGAGACAAATAATATATTCCTTTCTATAAACTGCCAAGATGGGAGGAAATGTTTCTGATTTCAGCAGTGTTGGATAAAGTGCTCCTGTTTATGGCATTTATCAAAAATTATTAAATGTTAGGGACCCAAAGAGGGGCTCATTCATATGCAGACACTGTGCTTCCAGGATTAGCATTCCATTCCCAACACCAACTGCACCAGGATTGCCTTGTGGGACTTGGACTTGCTTTTTGAAGGTGAGGACAATTATTTTAAAACACAGAGGAGGCATGTGTGCGTTATTTTTCTAAACTCTGTTGTCTTAAATGACTTCTCAGGACATGTGTTTTCTTTTTAAAATTAATAAGTAGCTTTGTGTTTCAGAATAACTGTGTCTGGGTGAAAACTGCTTTGTATTCCTATGCTTCACCTACATTATTCTTGCTCAAGTTACAAGCTTATGCAAATACTTTTCATTCCATCACTTCTCAGCAAGGCTAAAGATTTTAGTCAAGGTTTGGAAGCCCAGCTTAGCTGTTTGTGCAGGACTTATGCCTCTGCTGTAGGAAGCTGCAAATTTCAGGGCACAACATAATTTTACATACAGCATTTTTTCTATTTATTTTTTCTATTCTATTATTTCTATTCTGTTTATGCTCCTTGTCTTAATTATTAACTTGATGGAGTGTAATTCTACATGCTATCTTTATAGAAAGGAAGAAAATGGTATCTCTCCCAGCAGAGAAGGGTGCTGCAAAAGGAATCTATTGCCATCACACTATTTGAGATGAATCTGTTTGAGTCAAGAGGCCTGAAATTAATGGGGATTTTTGCTAGTAAAATAAGCGAGTCTGTGCAATTGTGGGAGATGGATATTGTTCCACAGAAGTCAGCTGCACTGTGCTTTAATTAAAAATAAGGCAGCTGAACCATTTTATCATATGTTGGCACCCTTATTATTTTTGTGTTGTTGAAGCGTTAAATAGGTACAAAAATCCCTGCTTACCTCTACCACAGGCTTGCCAGTATTGTCATTAATGTCAGTGTGACTCTAGTCAGTCACAATTGCCAAATATCATGCCAATTACGGTATTGCAGGCATTTTAGAAGTGAAACATAAAGGCTAATGTTATGTAGCTTGTCCGATTTTAATAAAGCAGGATGTTTTCCGCTGATCACATTTTGGTGTCTGCAGTTGTGGTGGAGTCCAGGGGGATGTTGGTTGGTCCCTGTGGAAGGGAATGTGCGGTCCTGCCTCAGAGCAGCTTTTCTCTGCCAGGCAGAACTTGTAGACATGGACATGTGGCATTAGTGCAGTTGTAAAGAGTAACTGGGTAGGGGATCTCCAATCTTGGCTTTTTTCCTGCTTTAGAAAATGCCTTGATTGCCATCACTTCAGAACCTTCAGCTGCTGTGAGATCTTGGCCATCAGCAGTGATCACAATGCAGGTCTCTTCCAGCTGCACTTTACAAGAACTCCATAGTCCCAACTCCATTTCCCAGTAGCCAGTTGGATCCTTATCAAGTAAATAGGGCTACATTTCCCATCTATGATGCACTGGGCTTCCTTTATTTTAGCTCTCAGTAGGGTGCCTTTGCTGGCCTGTGTCCTGCACACCCTCACTGCTGTTTGTCCTTTTCTCTCCTCACCCTCCAGCCCAATAGCTGCACTCAATAGTGAGAGCTTTTATCAATTCTCTAAGTCTGGATCTTGGATAATTCAGTTCAAATTTAATACTGATTTAACACAAATCAGTCAATTTATCATCTTGTTAACATCAAGGCTGGCACTTTCTATAGAGACAGCTGTTGTGTGCTGTAACCCTGAAGAATCCCCATCATGTCTTTGTAAACAAGAATGCAAAGAACAGTTTTAAAAGATGGTAAATACTGTTTGTGTTTTCCATTAAATTAATCTGTTTAAAGATTTATATTTTTTTGCATGTATCCTTTGTGTATAGTATAACATTTGCAATCTGGCAAATGATTCTGTGCCTCTAAACTAGGAAATAGTATAATTTATCTAAGCTGTAGGGTTTTAAGTAGATTTTGCTAAGCCTGATGGGGTGAGCCATTGCCTTTCTGAAATAGCAGTGTTTCAAATGAAAATAAAGGCCTTAATGTCTCATTTGGTCAACACCTGTTTGATGGACTTCAAATCAATTAGGCAGCATATGTGGTTGGACTTGTTTTCCCTCAAAATACTGTGCTTTGGTGAATATTGAGAGTGATCTGCTGGTGTTCTAAATGCATGTCATGCCTGGCTAACTGTTGACAAATGCTGTTGAAATTAGAGGGATTTGACCTGTGAAACTTGGTGTTTGACATTTTTCATTTTAAAATAAATATTATTATTTATTGAATTATTATTGTTTACTAAATATTTTATTAATAATAAATACTGTTTACTGCACTGGTGCAGTGGATGCCACCAAAATGAAGAAAAGACTTCAGAAGTCTTAGCAGGTTTGCAGGATTTAAAGGGCTGGCTTAGGGAACCTTTCTACTTACAGATGGAAAAATTAAGAGTTGTTGAAATCTATAATTTAAGTCACCTCTACATCGCTCTTGTAGCTAAAACTTTGTTCTGCACATTGACAGCACAGCTGGGTGGTCTTCTGACCGTTCAGTACAGCTGCATCAACTTCTGAGACATATTTCTATTTTCTGTAACCATAAGCATGTCATTTTAAGTGACTTTGCTGCTTCTGGAGGCAGATTCTTTCATTCTTTTATTAATTTTTGAGTGTAAGTAAAATATTTGAGTGCAGAGTATGTCATTGGATCCATCCACAAGGATATGAGCTGAAAAATGGACTTTTTACCCCATCAGGTGGGATCCATGAAGAGCACACTGGAAGAGTGCAAGGACAGCGTGTCCAGTGGGCTCTGCTGGTGTTCATGGATAGTATGGAATTGTCTAAATTGTCTTTATTTTTAGGCTGAGCACACAGCACCTGACACTTCCCCTGCTGCTGTACCCTCTGTGCACAGAGGTCTGTGTTTTAAATGTTGGCTGCACTGAAGTTGGCTCTCAGGCTGCTGGTTGTTTGGCTGCGTGTTCCTAATTAGATGGATAATCACTTGAACATTGCTTAAAGTTTTACTCTGGGAATTTGGCTCTTATGCTTATACCCCGTTTTATAATTAGTTTATTTGCATTCTCTTTATTCCTCATTAATAAATTATGGTTCGGATTGAGCCGAGTGCTTTGATCGCGGGGTCCGGTGGTGCACGGAGAGTTTCCTTCCCTGTTGGCATTTGAGAGGCAGTGCTGTGGCAGTGCAAGGAAACATGCCTGGACACAGTTTGAGGAATTTCGTGATCTTGAGCATGGTAACATCCTGGTGAGTGACTCTCTCCTTGTTTGGATGTGGCTTGTTCATTAAAGCCGGGGAGGTGAGGTCATCCGGCGGTGAATCCCTGGGGGCATGACCTCATGGTGGAACCCTGGCAGTGGGATATCAGTGCTTTATGGCATCTGTTCCCATCGATTTTCATCCAGTTATTTATTTATTAAACTCCAGGAAATGTGCTTCAGCCCAGGGAGAAGCCAGCAAATGTTTTGCTTCGAGGAAGCTGCAGTTTGGGAAATAGTCCTCTAATGAAGGTTAATGACCGGGGGGCGGGGCGGGGGGAGAAAAAAAATCCCACCAAACCAGCAAATAAACAGGGAATTCATGGGAGTCAGAGAACTTAATGAAAAATAATGATTGTGGGATACTTTGACGTACTCTTTGACTTGTTCCAGGTAGCTGTGTATCAGAGCGCTGAAATTTCAGGCTCTTCTTTGGGACCCATCTCTTTTCCCTGAGGCTAGCTGACCTAAGGGGCTTCTCATCTTCTGCCATACATAAGCCTGAATCCTCCTCTGAAGGAAATTGTTTGCAGTGGGAAAAAGGTGCTTTATACTGCTGCTACAGTTTCTTTTCTATCCCTTTTGGTGCCACAGAGCTGCCAGGGTACATGGTGGAAACATCCTCCCTTTTGCTGCAGGTAGAGGTGCCCATCTCCTCTGCACGTGTTCCCTGACAACAGAAGTAGAAATTAATTCTGCTCCTTTCCATAAATTCAAATACCACCACTTTGAGTGCAAGAAATCACTCCAACCAAAAGGTCTCTGCTGCTTGAAATAGTTTAAGGCCTGTAAATCCTTCAGGGGTCGGGTTCATTTACCTGAATATACTCCATGCTTAATAAGAATTGCTTCATAACACTTATGCACTCGAGGCAAGAGGGACACGTAGGAAGGGCTCTTTAAGCTACATCAATGAACTTCTGGCTGACCTTTGATGTAATCCTTCTCTGCTATAGCTTCATTGTATATGGAACGGGGGAAAATATCAAGAGCTGCATCTCATTCACAGGAGCGCTTTGAAGTTAAATTCCCCATTATAAAACATTTTTAGATCCCTGGAGGGAAAACAGCAGAACTGCAAGCTGGTGTAGTCCCTTATATATTGCATACATGAAGTGGGAGGAAAGTTACATACACATTGTATCATGATATGCTTTATCCAAAGGGTTGACTCTAAATGTAATAGCTGAACAAGAACGTGTGGGTTCAAGGGTGTAAAATGAAATGGGAAGCAGATATTTTTTGGATAGAGTTTGAAATAATAATTCTGAGAGAGATGCCGATCAAAGAAAAGACCTGAAACAAGGAAGGGGGATGGGTTTTATGGATGAAGACAAGGGTCATGCCTTTATTCCTATGTGGTCTCTGTTAGCACCTATTTCCTGCATATACAAGGCTACAAACACAGTAACTGTATCTGGGTGCCTGAAACCCCGGGTGCAAATATTTTTATCATGCAGGGGGGTACGTTTCACATTTTCAGTGAAGGTTTATCAGGAGATTATGGCAGTAAGCAGCCGTGAAGCCAGACTTCCTTATCTTGCATCTCTGATGCCTGATATGTCTGCAAATTGGGTAACCTGAAAGCCAGGAGGATGGTGTGTGATATCTCTCATACAGCTGGGTACAGTTCTGCAGTAAGATGTAGGCAGTTGTGCTTCTCATCCATCTTAACCTCTGCACCAACCATTGCTGTGACTGGATGGGCAAGAGGAAATTCAAAATTCAGGGAAGTGTATGCAAGTTTTGTACATTAAGTGGCTTGGTAAAAGAAATAGACCCAAATCAGCCCCTGTAACTGAGCAGGAAGAAACGAAACAGCCCAGCCTTCTTTTAATCCTCCTCTGTCTTATCACTGCTTGTGTTTTAATGGCTTTGAGCAGCTTCATGTGTTAGTGCTAAAATGAGCAATGGAGCAGTACCCACAACTGGAGTCACTTAAATGGTTAAAGTTAAATTTGTTCTTGCAATTAATTCATTCCCAGTGGCAGTGGCAATGGTGCTGCGATAAGGCTTGTTTGTATCAATGAACTGCTGGTGTTTGTTGCCATAAAGTGCAGTAAGAGCTGATGTTTTCTTGAGTCAAAAAAGATTAGCTTGATTCTGCATACTGAGAAAGTGTATCAGTGTAATTGCAACATTGTTTTCTAAATAGGAGCTGGTTCACATAACTTCTGTTAGCCATTTAATGGATTTATTTATTGTCAGGGAATAAAAGTATTAAGGTACTAACAAGCATGGGTAATCTCTAAATAAAATGGGTTTTAATTTCTTTTTAATAGCAATCAATTCAGGTTGTCTCTTTGCTCAGTCTGATTTCAGTGGAACTCCTTAAGGAATTAAATTTTCCTTTTGGACACAGTAGGAGTAGAATTGGTAAAACTAAAATACTGAAATTTGCTATAAACCAGCCTTTGCTGCTGTACCATGTGGCAAGAGGAAGCTCCTTCTGTACTAATCTAGTGATTGTATTAACTTGAGGAGTGGTGAACTCTTTTTTTTTCCCCATCTCTTCATATTACATTCTAGACCTGTTCTTTCCAGTCTGTATCAGGAAAATCCTCCTAGTGCCAGCCAGCTGTTAGCTACACCAGTGGCAAGCTGAGCTGACTCACAGAACAGATGTGATACCCCAATCCTTAGTTCTGGATATTGCAACAAACTCAGATTGTGGCCTGTAGTATTTTTTTTTTCACTCACCTGAACCACAATCAGCCTCTGTCAAAACCTTAAAATGCCAGAGTTTTAAGGCTTTCTTCATTTTAATTGTGTTGTACCTTGGCATGAATTCATCCCTTTGTAGATAAGCATGAAACTTTCCAGGCTATTTGAACAACTCTGTAGAGCACAAACTTAAAAACTGCAACAGGAGAGAGGGGCTTCACAGCTACAGAAGGAGGAGAAAACCCCATCATTGAAGAGAGAACACATTACCTGCTTTCCTGGAAACTAGAGACAAACTGAAATGTGCCTGTACCATTTAGGTGTCCTGGGAATTTAAGCAGCAATGTATGTATTATAACTGAGAACTTCAGCTGGTAAACAGAAACGTAGGGAAGCTGTCAGCCTTTCTCATGTTTGTCAATGGAAATAAAAAGCAGATCTGCTGTAATACTGAAATTAATTTATGAAACCTGCCATTTGGTCATCTGTTTGGAGATGGGGAAGAGAAATCACAGAGAATACACATAATATGCTTACTCACGAATTCGTGGGTGCCTTCAGCAGGTATTATCTCTTTTCATGCAGGATGACAGGTTATTAGTAACATTTGTAGGGACTTAAAATGCAGAACATGCCAGAAGAAAACATGTCCCTGTGATTTGTGGTGCCCATGGGAGGCATTTTCTTCAGAGGGTCATTTTATTTTGTAATAATTGGATGCTATCATTGATTTGAGCTCCAAGCCACCTGGTATCTTACTTAAGGCTGATGTTTACTAAGATGACACAATCTTTCCCATTTGGGCTGACTCCTGAAAGTCATCTGGGGAGTTTAGAGGAGAAAAAACTGCTTTATAGAAAATGCCTGTGCAGCTTAGCATTCTTCTCAGAAAATTGTCGTTATAGAAAAAACATCAATTTTACAGCATTAGTAATTGTCAAAATGTTTTCCCCTGATATAGAAATGCTACTCTTGCTCTAATACAATTTTTAAATATATAAACTTTATCCTAATGTTGAAGCTCCATGTGAAATCTAAACATTGCCTTGATTGAACAGTGGCTCCACTGACTTCAGGCCTCTTTAGTTTGTCCTTGCAAAGTTTTCATTTTTTGAAAAAGCGCAGAAAACAATGTTTTAAAAAATGCTGAAATCAGTGGACTTTGTCGTGACAGCAAATGAACATTTTCTTACTTGATATTGTCTGTAGTCCAATAAATTACTTGCTCTTTGAAATGATGATATTAGATATGGAAAATGATTAGCCAACTAATTAACAACCCATCATACTTATGAATCACAGAAGGGCATAGTATGCCCTCACCAAAAGGGTGGCTTCATGCTGCTTATGAAAAACAGCAAGATACATTTACTTTTTTTAAAAAAATCTTTTTAGTTGATGGAGAATAGGATTAATGTCTGTAGGCTGAAGTCACAGCCAGCCACTGGTCTTGCACGCAGCTGGGTAGTTAGAGAGCTGTAGTGGCAATCAAGTCCCCAGATTTATGTGGATCTAAACAATTTTAGAGATGGCCAAATGAAAAGTTAATAATAAAAAGGAATTCAGCTGTGAAATGAACTTCCAGAAATGAGCTAAACCAGTTTCCTTGCCTTCATTCCACATGGCAGCAATCACCTCTTTCTCTTTGTGTTTTATGTCCTTATTTATGGATGTAAAAGATGGAGGCAAGAGGAGATGATCTAAAGGTGCACTGGGATTAGAAAAGGGGTTTTTTATTATTTATCCTCTTGCAATAATTTCAGGAAATGCAAAGAAATAACCTTTAAAAGGCAATAAACAGGGATATATTCCTTTTACAGGTATTCTCTTTTAATGTACTCTTAATAGCATGAAGCAGCATTCAGTCATTGAAATAGAAACCCCTGTGAGTAAAACTAGAAGGAATTATTGCTTTTGTCTTGAATCACAGAATCACAGAGTCATTTAGGTTGGAAAATACCTCTAAGGTCGCGGAGTCCAACTGTTAGCACAGATCAAAAGCTTTGCCATTTATGGTGTGCTACAAAGTCAAAGAATATAATTATGATATCGTCCAGGCCTTTTGCTGAGCTGAAACACAGCATTTACCCCAATCTCCTGCCTGAAGTGACTCCTTCCACTGACTCCTGCAGGCTCTCAAGGTCAGCTGCATTCATTTGATGCTAATGTGCTTTGGAAAACCGATGCAATCAATATTAGCTCCTGTGCTTATCTCCTGCCAAGGAGTTCCCTGTGCAATTTCTATTCCATTTTACTTCTCTTGAGCTAGTTTAATGCAAAACCAATACATCTTGTGGCAGAACAGATGCACACAGGAACAATCACTGACTAATTCTGTAGTGGTTACCTGTCTATTAATAACCATTGTGGTAGTAATTATCTGTAGAACAGTATACACTGATCCATTGTGTGCAATGAACAAAACCAGGCTGCTGATGCTGCCAGACTCATTTATATTGGTAGTGTCAATTTTTCAAGTTACCTGGAACATGCTGAAGACAGACTTAATTAAAAGTATGGCACATCTTTTTGTGAACATGAATATTAAATGACCTCAAATATTCAATGCCAAGATCATTCTCTTGGCCTGATGCTCTCTGCCAGCTAGGAGAGGAGTAATCTGTTTAAAACCTCCCTGAGGGAATTTTACCTGGTTCCTTAGAGCAACTCTTTAGGAACAAAAAAACAATCAGAGGGATGATCTCTTGTAGGACAGGTTGAGAGGTTGGGGTTTATCACCTGCAGAAGGAAAAGCTCCAGGACAACCTATTGCAGTCTTTCAGTACTTTAAGGGGGCTTCTAAGAAAGATGGGGACAGACTTTTGAATAGGGGCCTGTAGCAACAGGACAAGAGGTAATATTTTTTTAAACTGAAAGAAGGTAGATCAGACTAGATAAAAGAATGTTCTTTTGCAATGAAGATGGTAAAATACGAGCCAGAGAGGTGGTAGATGCTCCATCCCTGGAAACATTCAAGGTTAGGCTGCTCAGGGCCCTGAGCAGCCTGATCTTAGTCCCTGCTTATTGCAGGGGGGTTGGGCAAGATGACCATTAAAGGTCCCTTCCAACCCAAACCCTTGTATAAGAAGCTGTGTGACCAAAGACTGACAGTGGTGTGTGTCTGGCAGGAGTCACTTGGCTGGAGAAGAGTTTGGTGTTGCTACCAAGGGCAGTTCAGGTTTAAGCACTCCACTGAATGCTTTATTGCAGGACAGTTTTTAAGTACTAAATCCATTAAAATCCTAAAGGGCAGGTGTTTCCTACTTGGCTGCTTGCAGAGTGTTCTGAGGAAAATCTTGATGCAGTTCTGTGCTGGCTCTGTCTCCCACAATGGGCTCTTTCAGAAAGCTGACTAACCTCTTGCAAGATTGTCAGGAAGGGATCTGAAGGGATATCTGTTTCCATCCATGCCACCAATGAACAGGTAATTTAGAGGGTATTACATTGTTACATGCTGGGGACTGATTTTGGCATTATCAAATAAAATCAAGCTGAATCTGTGACTTGGTTGCCTGCCAGTTTCACACAACATTGCTCTTTTGCAGCCAGCCATGGGAAAGTGCTTGTTGCCAAAATGCTTTTGTTACCCCACGCCTTTAGAGGGGCAACACGTTGTGACGTGGGAGCGGACCTTCACAGAGGACAGCAGGCAGCAGCTTGGTGAAACATGGAATGCTCTTTTATTATCTGACTCCAAAGGCTTATATACATTTTGTACAGAGGGCCAAGATTGGCCCAAAGAGGTTACAACCTCCTGACTCCATTGGTCACTATGACCATCAGTCAAATTCTCTCTCAGAGAACAAGAATGCAAAACAGATACAGATAAATTCTAAGAATACAATATTGTTTACATGAAGCAGCGTGAGAAGCTGCTGCAAAGACTCAAACACTTGAAAGCAAGAAATGCAGGGACGACATACTTTTATCTGCAAGTGCTGGATGATCTGATGCTGTAAAGGTTAGAGGATAATTTAATTTTCTTGGAGGATTTGCTGGTATGTCTATGTGTATATTAGAAATGGAAGAGCTTTCTTACAGTTCTTCATAACTGTGTCTTAAAGACCCCTGGCTCGAAACATGCTAACACCATGTGTGGACATCTGGTCACTGCTCTGAGGGAAATGGGGCCATCTGCTGAAGCAAAACCAATTCCTCCAGGTTTTCCTGGTGGCTTCTGGTGCACACAAAGAGAGTTGGGTCCAACTCTACTTAGTACAGCAGATCTAATGGAATCTGCAGGTCGTAGCCTGTAGCAATCTCCCAAACCTGTGTAATTAAAACCTAAACATTTGTGTTGTCTGTAGTTTCCAGTCACAGCTGAGGTGTCACAGTTTCCCTTTCCCAGGTCTGTCATCTCGGGCAGTTTCTAAGACCTTCATAGCCAGCCTAATTAAATGATCAAAACTACTGCTTCCATCTCCATAGCTTGTTCTCTTTCCTTTACCCAGTATTTTCCAGAACTTGACAAAGCAGTAAAAACAGTAATTAGTGCTCTAATTGGTTATAAATAATAATATAACAGACTTTCTGTCAAAATAACAACCACAAGGCAATATGCTCATTGGGAATCTTTTAAATTCCCAGCACTAAGGCGGTTCAAAGTAGTAAATTATATTACAGCAATTTTCTTCAAAGAAGTGTATAACCTGTAAATTTATTTTATCCTGACAGCTGTGACAGGCTGCACTCCTAAGTGTGTATTTGTTTCAGGTCTGGCTGCTCATTTCTCTTCTCCTGATCCATGCTGCCGATTTGAAAGGTTGTGTCTACGCCTAATTTTGAATTTTCTCTCTTTGCTGCGTACGAAATTCATAAGCTCTGTGTTGTGGGTATTTCCCTCAGCTTCACAATCGTGGTGAAACCTTAGCAGCCCCAAGGTGGGGTCACCGGGGTGTTTTTCTTTGTCTCTTGCAGCTGGTAAATTATTAATGATGCTGCTAAAGGGGAGCGGGGTGGTCGGGCTGGGGGAATTTGGGGGAGCCCTGAGCAGCTGAAGGGGGTACAGATGGCAGGGGAGGCACAGATCACTGACCACCACATTTCCCTCATGTCAATTTCTTATTTTTTTTTCAATTTTCTTTTTTGCCTGAGGGCAGGACAAAAGGATACTTTCCAGTAGCAACGCTGGGAAGGAAAAACAGATGGATGGAATATGTGAGAAGAGCTTGTGGCAGTGAAAATTTGTACTTGGTAGCTGTTGATAGTTTAGCATCCTTAATCTTTTCATTCTTGCTTAAACCTCTGAAAATTGATTGAAATGTTGTCTGGCATCTCCCCTTTCAAAATTAACAGAAGTGCAGTGGGGGAAGGACACCTCATGTTTAACACTTGCCTGCTGGTTTAGATGCTGCACGGCGCTGATGGCTTTTATTGACACACAGAGCTCTCTGTGATTCATGAGGAACGATGAGGTAATCCAGAGACAGGTCTCCTTCCACCCACCCAAAAGTGATAAATACAACCTTTGGCAGAATCCTCAGCTTGCTCATTTGCCATAAAACCCTTGAGAAATCTCTTGTGTGCATGAGACACAGCTGCAACCTGCAGCAGTGTTCACTGCATGTATGTGTTTTCTTTTTTTACAGAGAAACAGTGACAGTGCTGACTGAATTATTTAATGCTGCAGGGCTCTTATAAATTTATAGACTTTCTTGGTAGCTGTTAACACTCGATAATGCGTATGAAAGGTGGTTTTGGTTTAAAAGTATCATAGTTTACTGTGTGATCTCTAAGAAAGGAGAGGGGAAGGCTTTTTCCCCTCTCTCGTATCACTCTTGTAGTTGCTCACACTGAATCTCTGTCATTTTGGCTATTACAAGGGTAGGGGAGTAAAGGAGTCAGCAGTACATCCCAGCTAAAAGGCATAATCTCAGATTAGAGCTGTTGTTTTTTCCAAAATGCAGGAAGAAATTCAGGAGAAAATGTGCCCAGGAAGGTTGTTGACTGAGCTCTTTCCTCTTCCAAGGCAGCACACCCCAGAGTCTATCCCACCTCAGTAGGGTTGTATTCTCAGTGTTCAAACTAAAAGGTTTATTTGCTCAAAATAATTATTGTGGCTATCCTGGCGTGCTTCCCAAGGCTTCTTGAAGCAGAGCTCAGACTGTTCTGATTTGTCTGCTGAAGCACAGTCTGCCACCACCTTCTCCCCTAGCCCTGGTCATGACTGTGTTTCAGTAATTCTGCAGCTATTTGCAAATACTTAACACTACCCTAAATTTATTTCAAATGGAAGTTACTTCTTAGTGGAATTTGTGTCCTGATGCTTACTAAAGCACATTAACAAAACTTTTTTTTTCCCAAAGTAATTATGAATCTGTTTGAAATTACAGAAGAAATACTAACCCAGGCACCCAAAGAAGAAGCATCTAGATGGGCAGTTTTCATCCAGTGGATTTGTAAAACACCTTTTCATTCCCTACAGGATGCTTTTTCTCAATAGCACTGTTCTTGGGATGTTCAATATGCAAGTGGGTTGATAAAGGCAAGGCCTGGTGAGCTCTGTGTGTCAGAGGGAAGGTGTGAGACAGGTGACTTGAACAAGCCAGATAGAGTTGCCCTGTTGGTGTAGTTGCTTTCCTTATGTTGTAGTATAAGTCACAGCATATAAAATGTTGCTAAAATATTGTAAATACCTCCTTAGACAGACCCTTAAAGGTGACTGTGAGGAGAGGTGTATACTCTTCAAGTATTAATTCTCTTTGCCCTCACCTGTGCACATCCTGTGAGTATCAAACTGGAGATTGCCTTTCCTTATAAAATAGATCACGTACCTAATAAAAACTGTGATGGCACATGGCAAAAATGATCTCTTCCTGCTAAAGGTCACAGGGCAGGGAAGTTATGCATATCCTTCATCCTGCCTCCAGAATTCTCGATGGGAAGGATATGTGGTGAATGTATTTGTAATTAACATTTGGATGTGTGATTTGCCTGTATATCAGAGCTGAATCTGGCAGGTAACTTTTGTTTGTGGCTCTTGCTTGGTTTGACTCACAAGCCCACTGAAGCAGCTCTTAGTCTGGCTTGTAAATTGGTTGGCATGTAGTTCCAGGTGGGTATTGAGCTGTAAAAAGGACATCTTAATTTTTAAACCTTTCCCCAGTGCCTGTTGAGGTGGATCTGTTAGGTGAGGGCATTTTCCATAGGAATGGCAGGAGCCCGCCCTCGATGGGATTTTGTTGCTGTTTAGAAGGGCAGAACCTGCCCTCTGCTGGGTTCTGCAAGTACTGAGAGACTGATAATTCACAGAGCTTCACATTAAGACTAATAAAATGTGTGTTCTGCTATAATCCACTCTTGCTAGTCTGTCCCAAGTTTGCCGAGTTATTATTCTGTGTTTCAGTATACTGACTTTTTAAAAATACATTAAAATAACTGACTGAAAATGAACAGGCAGAAAAGAGCACTGTTGGTTCCTCAGAGATGACTTACAAGTTATAAATTGCAGATTAAACCTGGAGTTTTAACTGGAATATGTAGATGGTGACTTGGAACAGCAATCAGAGATGAATTTTTAATGTGACTTTGGGTTGAAAGGTGTTGTATAATGCTGGAGTTAGAAGTCCTGTAAAAATTTATACGTATCCAAACCAATTCAGAGGAGTGTCTGTGCAGAGCCTGACTTGCAAGTGAAGTGTAAGGAGCAAAGAGCTGGTTGGAAATGGTTCTGGGCTGTCATTATCTTACAGTGGTTGTGGTCCTACACTGAGGGTGGTAAAACACTGGCACAGGCTGCCCAGAGAGCGGTAGTGGATTCCCCATCCTTGGAAACACTGAGCAACCCCATCCAGCTGAAGATGTCCCTGCTGTTGGGGTGACCTCTAAAAGTCCGTCCAACCCAAACCATCCTGTGATTCTATGACTGTATGCCATCCTGAGGTCTTAGCTGCCTGTTAAGTCCTTTGTGTGGGCAGGCTGGTGTTTTTGTAATGTGAAAAATTGGGTTAAACTCGTTGCTGGGGGCAACAGAGGCCATTGAAAACTGAGAAGAGGTTAAAAGGGGAAGAATAGCCAAAGGCTTGAAGAACAGCTGTACTTCATGGGAAAGAGGTTTTTCCTGCAGGAAAAGCTGTGCTGGATGGTGCCCTCATCTCTTGCAGGTGCTTCTCTTCCAGAGGTGGCTGAATCACATTGCTCACTTGACTTGGAACCAGAAATCACCTTTCGAAGTCAAACCCAAGGAACAGATCTCGGGAGCTGAATCCAGCCTGGTTTGATATTTAAGGATTCCTACTGAACTTCGGGTTTGGTTTTGGTTATTTTTTATTTTCTGCCCTCTTAGACTACTGGAGGGAAAAGAGCCAAGCAAGCAGTACAAAACTGATGCCTGTGGCCAGCCAGCTGATTTATGGTGCTACATCTTAAAACTTGGTTTTACATAGAAGAAGGGCTTTACTGAATTAAACTCTTATTTTTCCCTGTTCTCTGAAGGATGTTGTTTGTATTTAGTTTTAGTTTAGTTGACCTCTGAAGAGAATCTTTTAGCCAGCTCATTGAATCAGTGTCTCTCTAGAACACCACAATAATTTCTCCAAACTGCTGTGTGCTGCTTTTGTGTGTCTGGCCCCATGTCTGTAGGGTTGCCTCAGTCTTTGCAGTGGTCCAGGCAGATGTGGGCTGGAGATGCCTTTGTGGGATGAACCCTTGTCTCTGCAGGACTGAGACAACGTTTGCTAAGAGCAGCACAAATGTTTCTGGCCCCTCGCTGTGGGGAGGGACAATAACGAGGCATCATTTCCTCCTCTGCCTTCTGTGTTATTCCCAGGACAGGAGTTAATGACAAGCAAATAGCATCACAGGGGAAAGGGAATGTACGAGTCCTGGCTATGTGTATCTGTTGGGAATCCCATATAAAGCTGTTCTGTTGAGTTAATTTGATAAATACTGTAGAAAATTGCAGTTGGGAAATAACAGTGTGCTGAAAGGCCTCTCTGCAACACATGGAGAGCTGGGTTTCACTCTGCGTCTGCCTTTGGCAGCTACAGGAACAAAAACACACCCTGAGCCCGGTGTTCTATATTGAAGTGGCTCAGAAATGAGACAAGCTAATGCTAGAAAATCTAAATAGGAGTACCAAAATACAGATGAAACATTGAGGAAAGGTTTTAAATAAGTAAATGAATACATCTATTGGGTTAAAATGCTTCTAATCAGAAACAAAGCTTTCAACAGGAGATACCTGAGTTTTAGGCTTCTGAAATGATTATAATTTGTCCTGGACTTGTTGTAGCCTTAAATCACAAAATGTAATAGCACATGGTTTTGAACCAGCATTAAAGTCAGTTTTTATTTTGGTTTCTTTCTTTCTCAAAACCTTTTCCCAGATTTTGAATTATAGTTCCTGTGTGTGCCCTTTCCTGGAAGCTGCTTTGCTTTCCTGTGGTGAATTGGAGTGAAGCCCTCTCCCTAGAGGGCAGCTTTGCATCAGATACTGGGAAGAAATTCTTCCCTGTGAGGGTGGGCAGGCCCTGGCACAGGGTGTCCAGAAAAGCTGTGGCTGCCCCTGGACCCCTGGAAGGGTCCAAGGCCAGATTGGATGTGAGGCTCTGAGTAACCTGGGAGAGTGGAAGGTATCCCTGCCCATGGCAGAGGTGGGAATGAGATGGTCTTTAAGGTCCCTTCCATCCAAACTGTTCTAGGGCTGTGTGATAAGTTGATGAACTGCTAATAAAATCAGGTGTATCCATCCATTACAGCTCTAGGGTCTCCCTTTTTGGGGCAGGCAGGAGGGCATGGACCACCCTCATCGCTTCCCTTGAAGGAAACAGCAGCTCTGGACACTCCTTGTCGTGGTGGTTTTGTTGTCCAAGCCGGTTATGAGCCCGCACAAGATGTTAAAACAGCAGCAAAGGAGCTGTGAAATGCCGTGGGAGCAGCTGCTGTGCCAGTCCTGCTTCTGGAAACTGTTAAATTGGCTTAGTTATGTTGGAAAACTGCTGCTCAGGTGTTAAAAAGTCACTTTTTTTTTTTTTTTCTTCCCCCCTGGTTTTAGCTGCTGCGAAAACAGTTCTCTTGTTAAAGTCCTGATTTGTGTATTTTAGCAGTGTTGTGTTAAACTAAGTTAAAAGAAATGGCTGTGGTAGTCTTAATACAAGTGTGTATATGACAAAATATGAGAAGCCATGTAGCAACCAGCCACACAGTTTTAAAACTTAATTTTTCCTCTATAACTGTGGTGACTACTTGATTTACAGCTACAAAATTAGAGGTGTCCCTTTCTCATTCCCTGCTTGAGAAGTTTGTACTCCAAGTGTCCAAGCAAGGAAAAGCCAGATAAAGACTGGTGCAGTGTTTTTTTTGCCAGATTAATGATGCAGATTTTAAAGCAATTGAGATGTTTTGCAATTAAAGCTAAGGATTGCATGTAATCAGGAGTATCTGCTAAATCATCCTGCTTCATGAACCCTCCTCATCCTCTGCAGCAGCTTCCAAAAATTAGGTTTATATAGAAAGACTGATGTACTAAGCACAGTTTTCTGTATGTGTATTTTAAACCAGACAAATTAGCTGCACGACAGAGCAGGATTATAGAAGAGCTGTTGTGCTGCAGATATTTTCTAAATACACACTTCAAAAGAGTGTATTAGCTCAAAATGCATAAAGGACAAAAAAAAATCCTTAGTTCTTATTCAAACAGTGGGCTCACATGTTAATTTATATATCCGTCTCCACTCTGCTTTCTGGTCAGGAAGCTGGAAGGTACCAAGGGCCTCAGTCTCGTGCCATGGGTTTTTTGGGATGGGGAAATAAATATCAAAAAACTATTCTATAGTTTTCATATTTATGGACTCTTTAATACAGCAGGAAAAGGCATATAATGTATTTCTTGATGATACTTTAGATTTCTCCCGTTCTCCCATGAAGAAACACTGAGATATGCTCAAAAAGGTGTTTAAGGCAGATAATTGTAGATAAACAGAAAGTAGGTATCACTAACTAATCCAACGTGATTTCATTTTGTTTTGTTTTCTGTGATTGTGTTATCTATTCTTTTTTTTGCTAGGGACAGTCTCACAAACAAAACAGGGTGATCAAAATCACTGCCAAGGCGCAGGTCTAGTGAGGATGCCTGTAAATAAATGTGTAAAGATACCAGTCCTGCTCTGGATTTCCAGTGAGGAAGTCAAGTGGCTTTAAAATAATAGATCAGCAAAATTTAGAAGTGTTGGTAGAAAATGAAGCCTGAGTACTGAAAATAAATAACTTGCAACTGCTTTCTAAGGGAAGGAATGGTACTTGAGGGGGGAAAAAGGACCACAAATGGAAAATGAATTCTGGGGCAACAGACAAACATTGATTTTTTTAGGATAGATGTAACTGATTCCTGTTGTACAACTGAAGCTGTTGTAACCTGTTGCTCTGGTGGGCTATAAAAAGTCTCTCTTTCCATTTGCACCACTTGGAAGCCACAGGTATCCTTGAGTTCATCTGTTCTGTCCTGGAAAGGAGAAAAGTGAGTTGACCCCACTGGCATTTAAACCTGTGGATTTAAGGAGTATTTCACTTGAGATTAGCCCACTAAGCCATTCCTTCTGCCTATTTAAACAATTTTATTCCAAGAAGGACACAGGAGTGCAAATATTATTGTTAACTGTACTTGGAGGTAGGAAATGTGTATTTCTGTCGCTGGGGAGTTTGTTTTATCAGCCCCTTTATTTTTGAAGGGCCAGCAATGTGTTCATTAGGAATGCCATGATCTAAGATTTTGGTTATTCCCTTTCTGTTGGCTCGTGTTTGATCACCCAAAAGTTCTTTCCTCCTTACTAATCCTCATCATCCCCAGGTACCAGGGAAGGTCGGAGCAGCTCAGAAGCTCTGCAGGCAAGAGAAGTCTGGGGAGCTTCCTGAGTTATCCTGTTGGGTGCAGATCTGGTTTTGACCTCCTCCCTGCAGGTTGGTCACATCGAGTTTTGCATGACTTTGTGATATGGAAAAACATCAGTGCACGAATCAGTGCACTCGTTTTGCCTATCAAAACCGGGCTGTAAACTCGCTTTGCAGCTATGAAGAGCATTTGCAGCTAAATGGCTGAACTCGGAGCACTGATCTTTATTCGGTATAAGAATTCAGAGGTAAAGTAAAAGAAAAGGCTTCTGGACCTTCATAAAACTCATCTTTTATTTCCTCAAACATTTTTTTCTTTCTTTTCCCTAAAGCAGCTAATATTCTTTAATATCCAAAAAACACCAGCCAGTTGTGTGCACTTGATATTCATGGTAATATTTTTCCAAAAATAATAGAATACCAAGCAGAGAAAACAAACCGCCTCAAGCACGCAAATAATGATTTGGGCACATTTTTTGCTATGCAGAAATGTATTCCTAGAATACTTTTGGGGCATGCTGCCTTTTGTTTTAGCTAATTCTGAGTATTTCTGGCACTGGGGACCTGCTGTTGGCCTCTTGCTGCTGGGAGTGAGGTGTAATTTGCTGACAACAGGGGGCAGAGTGAGTTTGTGTTTTAAGGGGAGAGAAATCCCTGTCAGAGCAGTCAATGGTTGTTTTTTTTTATTCCAAATGTAAGCCTTGTCTTATGAAAGAGATAATAGCAAGTACTCCTCTGTTTAAATCTGCTGTCCAGAACTTGTGGATGTGTCAAAGCATTTCAAAGGCTTGGTTTGCTGTCTTGGATCCTCTTTTATAAAGCAGATAAGGCAGTTAAGCTATAAGTTTGTATTTATTTAGGTTGATTCAAAATCTTTTTATTAACTGTTTATTTAATTTTAGCCACCCAATATGGCTCTGGCAAGCTCTCAGCATACTTCTGGCTGCCTTGACTGTCTAAAGAGACTTTTGGCAGGGTCCTAGGTCTGGGATTTGCACGCTTTTTCCATCCTAACAGGCATGCTTGAGGCGCCTAACCATACTTAGAAAATAAAAAAGGAACAAACTTCACTTAACCATGAAAGGAGTAGGAAGGGAATCTGTTGCTGCCGTTATTACCTCCACACTCCTTGATCTAATTTGGGCTTTGATGCTGGTGGCAACCTGGTTTCTATTGCTCTTCAAGAAATGCATTAAAGCATCTGAAATGGTCTTTGTCATTTTTGCTGTATTTTATTTAAAAGGGGTAAAGCATAGGTAGGAGGGTGTACTGGTAATATTTCTCCAATATTCATAATTATCTGATAAGGTAACACATTGCTTCTGGGACAGAACAACTGCACATGTTGAAAGCTTTTTCTAAAATTATTAGTTCTTTACTGTGGATCCAGTGCTCCTGGCCTGACTTTCATATTCATACGTGTATGAATAATCACCATGGGAAGATATTGGCAGGTATCAGAGCTGCAACAGCTCACAGGTAACACAGTGCTCCACAGTCCAGAATCTTGGATTTTCCCTCTTTTTATGCTAGACTTGGATTTCCCAGCACATCTAATGTACAGTCAGAATATGGATTTCTTTGTTTTTAGCTGGGCTCAGCTGAATTATTAGGGGCATTGTTAAGGCAATGGCTAAGGGCAGTCCTCATTTAGAATAAGACATTGGAAATTCCATGTACGTTCTTTATATGGAAATGTTTATACAATATAAACTTCTGCTTAGGAAAGCAACTCTTTTTCATCTGGACAGTCTCTCCATACAATGCATCATGCCAGACAATAGATGAAGTGTTTTAATGGTGGTAAACAGTGTGTGTGTGTATGTATATACATATTAAAAATATATATTTATATATATTCAACCACATGTGCAATGTCCTTTCCTTTCCTGCCTTTTAAGGGGAGATTGTATGGCAGAGCTACCTACCCTCAGTAGGATGTGGAGCTCCCACACTTGAATGCCTCAGAGCTCGTTTCTCTGAAATGGGAGGGAGGCAAATTACCTACGTGTTATGATGGACAAATCAATCCCTTAGAAGTTGTAATTAAAATTCTGCCACATCTTGCAAAAATTACAGGGAAATCACTTTGAAATTATAATAGCATGTGTAGTAGCTGTTTAAAATACAGCTACTATTCATAAATTCCTGAAGACAATATTCATCTAACGTCTAAACTTTTGCATGGTCTCTGTGTAGCAGAAGAGACACAGTGTTTCCCAAAATAATTTTTACTACTTCAAATGACTGCAAATAAAAATTGCAAACATTTTTGCTCTTCGTGCTTACCCACGTGTGCTCAAAAAAAATCTGTTGTAAAACGTATCTGTTGTGCAGTTGCTTTTAGGGGATGAAAGGAAGGCAATGGCAGCACAACAGAAAGCTCTTTCTGTCATATTTAAAATTGTGATGTAAATAATTTAGTTTAGATTACATTCCAGTATTTTCTTCTCATTTTAAAGGAGAAATGGTAGCAGCGTATCCCTTTGCCTACCAAATGTGCTGTCTAAACGTGGCGTCTCTTTGTTTAAATGTCAAGTATCCAGCTCTCCCTTTCCCAGTTACTGCCTTTCTGCACTTCACATCACTGATGGACCCAGCTACTGCAGATACCATGCAAACCTTCATTAAATCAGTGCAGTGTACACTGACTTGAGCAGTTGGACCAGCAGCTCCTTGCAGCTCAGGTATGGATAAAAAAACCATACTGAAGTTATTTGGAATGAGTAAGTGCCAAAGTATCACTGACTTTGGCTGGAATTGGTATCTGCTTAAGGCTTTCCCTCAAATAGAAACACTTTTCCAAGCAGTTAAAGTTGTTAATTAAGGAGCAGCAATATCTTATCACAGAATGGTTTGGATTGGAAGGCACCCCGAAGATTATCTAGTCCAACCCCCCTGCCATGAGCAGGGACACCTCTCACCTATCCCAGATTTCTTCAATTCCCATCCAACCTGGCCTTGAATGATTCCAGAAGCCACAGCTTCTGCCAGGGCCCCACCACCTGGACAGGGAAGAATTTCTTCCTAATATCCAGTCTAAACCTACCCTCTTTCACAGTCAGTAGTTGCTACATTTTGTGCTGTTTTTTCCTTGGAATAGGGAGGCACTCTGCTATTCCTGTTCTGTGGCAATAAACGGATCTTTCTGTTGCTTCTGGAAGGTGCTGAAACTTTAAAAAGTCAACATTCAAAGAAACAAGAGACAAAAATCATGTTTTGATTGCCGGATATGGGCATGGATACTATTTAATAAGCAAAATAAGGGATTTAATTTCAGATGAGGCAAGCACCTGTTTCTCTCTTTGTGTACTGTGGGGCCTCTGGTGGCTTTGCTTTGCTTTTGTCCTTTCTCTTGCACAGAGGCCCTGAATGCCAACAGAAACAGCTTAGAGATGGTATTAATGTCCCTCCTCATAAGCTGTGAGATCCACAAACACTTTTTATTTGAAATGCACAGGGTTCTGATGAAGCTTTTGGGCTGCACTGGAGCCCAGAGAGTGCACAAGGGTTTTGCTGTGCATCCCAGCTGTAGGTGCAGTGTATTTTGACCTCCAGGGTCTTGTTTTTCAGATTCTGTGCTGCCTTAAGGATGCAGTACTGAGACTCGTATTAAGTGCTAGTAAGTTCTCTTCACGGAGTAGGGAGACAAATCCTTTTCCTGCTGAACACCAAGGACAACTTTCAGGCCCCAAAAGCACAAACAAGGGTGGGCTGAAGGGAGGAACAGAAGGATGGGACCTCACAATCTGAAGCTGGAATTGGACAATTAAACTCCAATATGCAAATGGACCAAAACTTATAAAAATGTAATACTTTGTGACCTGTCAGCGATTTTGTGACCGTTCTTAGTCCACCTTGGGTGTAGCCTTGGCCAGGCTCCTGTCCTGCCCAAGATGTACTCTAGAGGCCTTTCAATAAATATCTACTTTATTCTCCAGCTCTGTCTGCTCTCAGTTTGAGGTCAGCCTTCCCAAGGCATCATCAGCCACCGCAGCGCTGCCCCGCTCCCTCTTCCTAACAGCTTCATTTCCTTCTCTCCTTTTCAGCGTGTCTATCAACAAAATGCTTTCCATCATTTCGGGCTATTTTTGTCCCCCTTATCGCAGCTGTTTCCTTGGGTAAATAGCTCTCCTGGCGCTGCTGCCGGGAGCTGGGGAGGCGTGCTGGGGTGCAGGGGGTGCGGGGCTGAGTGGGAGGTGAGAGGCAGGGCTGCAGAATCCCTTTGCTTCTCTCTCCTGCTCCCACTGGAACAGCTCCCCTGTCAGCAGGATGGCTGCTTCCAGAAGGAAAAAGAGGGAGGAAAAAAAAAAACCAAACCCCAGGAAAAAAAAATTATGAGTCTAAAATATATTCAAGCAGTCAAAAAGCAAAGTCACTGTTTTTCCCAGTTTGGCTGGCTGTGCAGTCGCCTTTTGCGTTTATGAATGTAAAATATATTTAAGCAGTGTCACTTTTTTTCTTTTTCTGGTTTGGCTAGCTGTGCAATCCCACCTGTATGCTCATTGTTGATTTTTAGATACATACCCCTCCCTAGTTGTTTTAGAGTGACAGTGCCTCTTATCTAAGTACCTGGTGTGGGGAAGGTTGCAGGGCAAGAGTGGAAGCTGTGGCATGGACCTGGATTACCATGGTTAAAGATTATGATACTTGGTCTAAAAATAATAATTAAAAAATCACTCTAAACAAGTGAGGACTGAAAAATCTCTAGTCTGCAAAGAAGAAGCATGGAAACCAGAGTTCCTGTTGTGATTCTAGAATCACAGGATTTTCCAGGTTGGAAGGGACCCACAAGGGTCATCAAGTCCAGCTCTTCAGTGGATGATCCATGCTGGGATCAAGCCCATGACCTTTATGTTACCAGCACCATCCTCTCACCAACTAAGCCAATCCGTGATTCTTTATGTGCTCTTTGTTGTGGTCTGTTATAGCTTAATATTTTCAATAAATTTGAAGGGTTTTGCATGCTGCTTTATCAGTTAGAAAAGTAATTGTTCCACTTCATACCTTTTTGGGGGCGTTTTTCTCAAGATTCCCAGGGAGCTTTTGTTCTTTTTTTACAGAGGTTTACTGAATTTTTAATAGCTCAAAATTTAATAGGGATGTGGAGGAGGGAATTACATAGGTGCACATTGGTGGAATGTGCACTTGTCTGAATCTTGACAGCTTTTTCCAGAAAGTGCCATCCTTTTCCTCGGATTTTATATAAAACTCAATACATTAAGTAGTAGCAGAGCAGGTACTGATTTAGAAGAATGTGTATCATATGTCAAACTATTTTGTAAAGGGAAGAAAAATATATAAGCACTTCTTAATCTCTTTAACACCCTCACTTTGTTAGGATTTAAGTTAACATTGACATGCACAACATTGACATGCATTAGCTGTAGGACAATTGGAGCAAGGATGTTTTATTCTTTAGCTTTGTTACTGGGTTATTTGTTTTACACATTGCATTAAAAAATTTAAATTTAACATATTAAAAATACTCCTGACTTCCTTAAACACACAGAAGTTGACCCAAGGAATTGCTAACTGATAAGCTTCCTTAAGAGAGAAGCAAATTATTTGGGTGCTCTGTTGTTGAAAAGGATTGCCTTGAAGAGAATAAAGAAGTACAATGCAAGCTCTAACATTGTTGAGTTAGAAACCCAACCTTTGTTATTTTTTTAGCTAGTCTTGGGTTTGAGGCCAGTGCTTTTTAGAAGTTGCCTGGTAACTTCATTGAAATTGTAAGATGCATCAATTTGGTATTTAGGCTGACTGTGAAGAATGGGTTTCCAAACTAAAAGGCGTGAGTCCAAGGAAGATCACAGGAGCTGGGAATGGAGCTGGAGCTGGGAATCTGACAGAAGTTAATTTGACTGTGGTTGTATTTGAAGGTCATTTGAAAAAATTTGGCTGCAGATTAATCTGCTCTTGAGAAAAATTACAAATCAGATGTCTAACATATGTTAATCTTTACTGAAAATCTTATTCAGCAAAACGTTATTGAATTGGTGGCGTATGCTGATGCTGTGAGGATAGTCATTCTTAAACCAAACTTAAATTTCAACTTCCATTACATTACTACCTTACTTTGTAACTGGATGTTAACTTTGAAAATAGAACATCATTAACCAAAGGAGCTGGTGTGATGTACTGCAGTTCTCCTGTTCTCAGTGTTCAGCCTGGTCTGTTCCCACAGTACAAAGAGCTCTGTTGCTGTTTTTCATTTCTTCCCTTAGATTCACATCTTTGAGTTGTGCCATGCTTTTACTACTCACCTTTATCTTGGATCACAGCATTCTCATGTGCTTTTTGTGCCTTTTTTTTAATTGAATCTCTAACAATGGGTTTCACTTACTAATTTTATCTTCTATTCTTCTAGATATAATAGCATACATTATCTGACTTGATTTAATGAAATAAAGACGGTTACCTGAAAGTAACTCTTCAGTGGAAATGTCGAGGTATCATTTTTTGCCTTTGGGCTTGGTAGCATTTGGTACCTTTTTTTTTTTTTGGTTGCATGCATTAATGTGTAAGAAAACCAGGCCTCGACATTGTCCTTGGATATTTTTGATTGCAATAGGATTATGACTTTGAAAGATTAATACTTGTAAAATTAACACTGCTGTAATTAGCAGTTGCTGTTAATTAACAGTGCGTGTCAGGAGTAAGTTCTCTCTTTTAAGCAAGACAGAGCAGTTTCAGACAAACTTGAGTCAGCCCCCAAAGGAGCTTCTATCTGTACCAAGAATTTTGGATCTTCTCATTGCAATAAACATCAAATTGCACCTACATTCTCGCCAAGGGAGAAATCAAAGCTGATTTTTGTAGTGCTGTTGTTTAAGCTGCAGCTGAAGATCTGCCCCCTCGTTCAGTTTGACTAACCTTGGAATATCAGTGGGATTTCAGTTGTCAGGCAACTAAAAGCTTTGCTTGTGTTTTTATCTTTTTACTGATACCCGGGTGCTTTGTCATCTAGACTAGTGTGTGTTTCATCCCACAAAGGCTTGTCTGTATCTAATATTTGACCTGAGAGTGTTACTAAAGGGAGCTGTTAAACTCACAAATCTACTTCCCACACGCATCCTACGACTCGCAGCGGTCGCTCCCGTTGTCACGTCGTGAAACACACCGAGCTATAAAGGGTGGTAAGGATCAAATTAATTAGCAAAAACCATGGGAATTCTGGATATTTCTTTTTATTTCAGCACTAATCTCACTCCAAAGGTCTGTGCCAGTCCTTGTAACTTATGGAGGCTGATTTACCAGCTTTATTACTGTTTTGCAATAGTATGTGTCTCTTATCTAGAGGATGAAAAACAAATGATACTTGTTTGAAAAAAAGCTGACATAATTTGTGCCATGGATTATCAATTAAAAGCAGGCTTTTAAAAATCTGCTCTGTTGAGTGGGGGAAGGGCAAAGGGCGAAGGAAAGAGGAAAACAAGATTTATCTTTCTCTTTAATGAATAAATTGCCTTAATTCCAGTTTGGAAATCTGAACAAATGATGGTGCAATCACCATTTTTCATGAAAAATGAGAGGTTGGAGATTTCCAGTCGCTGCTCTAGTGGTTTAGATGTTTGTTCTCAGTGCCAGAGAACCTGTTTTGGACTCCCATCCTCAAAAAGTGAGGTATGAGCCCACCTTTTGAGACCACCTGCTAGAGTGGTCCTAAGAGCATTTGGATGCAGTATTCAGGATAGGGTTTCATCAGCCTCTTCTTTGACACAGCCTTGGAAAACAAACAAAAATCTGGGGTTTTACCTGCTGTGAGAACTTCCCACCTTGCCTCCAGGTGAATGTCATAGCCAGCAGACACTGGAGTCAAATGAAATACTGTCAGCAGGAGAGGAGGAGCCACTTTGGCTTGCCTTGAGATCCAGTGATTGCAACACTCAGCAGCCTTGTGCAGGGATTCGTTCCAGCAACAGCTTTGGGATGGGGCCAGCAGAGAGTTTGAGCTGTGGTGCTGCTGGGGAGTCCAAAACCACCACTGCCACATTTTAGTTTTCTAGATTTGCCTGTGAAAAAACATGTGTTTAAATTTATACTGTTTTAGTGTATTCAATTCAAAGTCATCACTGGGGACGGTTTAACCAGAATTAGGATTGAATGGATAATGTGTTTGCTGAAGAGATGGTGCAGCTTTGATAATTGGAATTTTCCAGTGATCATTAGGTAACATGTTTGTGTCAATAAGAAGGTCTGTGCAGTGGCTGAACAATCTGTTTTGTCTTTCTGGCACTGAATTTTATCAATTATCAGAAAATCAGTGTGTTATCAGCTGTGGGGTGAAAGAGCACCACTGTGGATGAGCTTTGCAACTTCTCTCTTTCTATTAAAAATTTGTCATGGATAAATAGAAAATCCTGTTGTAAAGGGTACATCAGGTGCTCCTGACTTTTTAGCACTGCAGGAAACACCACAGCAAATAATCAGTGTTTAGAAAAATGTCTGCCAGCACCTAAGATGGTAGATTCACTATTTAATATTGCTAAGACCTGAAGTTTTGTGGTTCAAGACCAGATTTCTAATTTGTAAGCAAAAGTAGTGTGTACATGCTGTTTGCTGCCTTTCTACCAGAGAGTGATTTGGTTATTAAACTACAGCATGAATGCTGACAGGGTTCTTTGCCTTTGTTTATTAGCAGCAAGTTGTGGAAAATCAAATTAGTGACAATTCTGCTCCTGGATAATATGTTCATTTTGAAGTAAGTAGGTATAAAATAGTAACTTGGGCCAAGTTAGCATGAGTGATTTCAACCTGCTGTGTGAATTCCGAGCAAAATCCATGTAAAGGAAGCCTTGAAGTTATGGGGTAGAGATTCCTAAGGTTTCTCACCAGACCAAAGTGAGCAGTAGAGGACTGATAAAAATATGCTGTAATACAAAATTACAAATTATCTTTTCAACACTTTTAATTGTTTTGATTTGGCAATATATTTAACAGTGTTTAATCCCAGGTACATTTTAACGAGAAAGATGTCAACTAGAGAGTCTGGGCAAACAACTTGTTAAAAGTCCCTGGTTGCCATCAGTGTATTTGTTTCCAAACTAGGTCTCTTAGTCTGTTTCCCATCACGGTGTCCTGAGAGGACCTTGCTCTATCTTTTTTTTAAAAGCTTTGGTATGTGTTCTTCTCACGATATGTATAAGTATTTCCGTTAGAGTTAATCAATCAACACCAAATAACAAATGCTTTTACCATTAATGGGAGCCCTGGGTGTGCAGGGAGGGCGGGATTGTGCATGTAAAGGCAGCACATGGAACAGGAGGAAATGCTGTGGGGGATTTGCTGCTTGGTAATATCCCAGGCAGGTCTCATGTTGGGTTTGTGGGGTTGCCTTTTGGGGTGGAGACAGGTTAGGGGGCATAAAATGCACGCTTGTTTTCCAGTTCAGTGTTTTGCCAGATAATGGGAATTGAGACTAGGGTACTACTAAAAATATATATGAATGGGAACAAGAGAAAAGAATAACTCATTTTAAAAACATTCCATCTTTTTTTCATTTATTGATCATTGTGTTGATACCAGATCCATATTTTCAGCACATCACACCTGGAGGTTTTCTGCGGCACTCCATAGTTTAAACAGCACTTTCTGCTTTTCATGTAGCAGCAGTCGGGTCTGGTGTATTTGCATATGTCTAATTAAAGCATAAGGAGACATGTAATTAGCTGGTAATGCTACCTGATCCTTACGTGGATCTGTCATTGTTAAAAGGCCGTGGTACACAAAGCAAGCAGTGTCTGTCTGTAAGTGATGCTCCAGGCTGAAGGAACCTTATCTGTCAGATTTTGAACTTGCTCTGTCTTTCAGCTTCTGAGGCTGTCTCGGCTTAGCTTGAGAGCTTCAGATGGGTGGCAGGGACAGCTGTGCTTTTTTTGTGTTACCCTGGGATGTGGCCTGTGAGTAAATGACAGGGGCACTGACACAGACACTGCAAGGTGTTTGCCCATTGTACGTGGCGGGCTGCAGCCTTGTTGATGGGGTAAAGGGCTGATGGGTTGAGCCAAATAATGGTTATGTGTATTATTCTGCTCTTAAAACGAGAAAAAAAGGCGTGAATCAACCATAGATGTGTTGTGTGTCTTCTGTGCCAATCATGACACATGGAGGCCAGGAGGTGGGACAGGCTTGCTGAGGGCTCAGCAAGGACCATGGTGCAAGTCAGAATCATAGAACAAGCTGGAAAAGAACCATGGCGTCACTGAGTCCACCTCCTGGCCCTGCACAGGATAGTCTCAAGAGTCACTCCATGTGTCTGAGAGTGTTTTCCAAATGCTTCTGGAGCTGTGCCAGGCTTGGTGCTGTGCCCACTGCCCTGGGAAGCTGTTCCAGTGCCCAACCACGTTATGGGTGAAGAACATTTTCCTGATATCCAACCTGAACCTCCCCTGACACAACTTCAGGCTGTTCCCTCAGGTCCTGTCAGTGCCTGCCCCTGCTCTTCCCCTGCCAGGGAAGTTGTAGATGTGGTGAGGTGTCCCCTCAGTGTCCTCCAGGCTGAGCAGCCCCAGTGCCCCCAGCCATTCCTCACACAGCTCCCCTCGTGCCCTTCACCATCCTCTTGGCCTCCTTTGGACATCACAGCCCCTGGGCTGTGACAGAGGTGTGCTGGAGGATCAGCCCCGTGCACAGGGGCTTGTGCAAATGTTGTGATGCCTTGGATGCAGTGAGTTCTTTTTCCAGACACATAATTATCTTCCTGAGATATGGTTTGAACTAGTGGGCACTGCAGCCTTCCTTTGACAGCAGCGAGGTGCAGGCTTGGAAGTAGCTAATTACATGTCCTTGGGATTAGAGGATTTATATGTGCAATTAAATTGCCTTTTAGCTCCCTCAGAGTTCAGCCTGCTTCCTTTAGTTTTGATTCGTAAATAGACATCCCTGACAAAGCTTGTGTGCAGTTTTTCTTAACCTAATTTATAGTCGGTTGCTCAGCATCGTTGGGGACCAAAAGAAAAATTAATTGGTGTTCAGGCAGGGAATGTTTTATTGTTTTGCAATTGTTTGTGCAGCATTCAAAAAAGTCTGTGTCATGTCATTTATAACCAAGTGTTTTGTTTTATTAAGTGTTCTTTCAAAGAGGTAACAAACCCAGTGGTAAAGAGTATCATTATTTCTTAAATGATTTGAAGCCAACTTTTTTTATTTAAGAAAATGTGATCTTGAACAAACTTTGTGTGTATTGAGAACTTTTTTCTGCAGTTTCAGTATATCATACTTCATTTTGGGGAAGAAAACTATGGGATTGGATCAGGTATTTTTACTATATTATCTCCAATTTTAAAAGGTTATCGCAAATATAGTAGGTTTTTGTTAAAGAAATGGCTATTTTCTATTTAAATGAGAGGAAATTTATTAATTTATTTCTCTTCACTGTGAAATTTTAGTAAGTCAAGTGACCTGAGGAATAAGAGTCTTTTCTTAGTTAAATTATTTAACTCCAGTCTCAAGTGAGTGAAAGGTTTCCTGTGGAGTTATTTTGTATTTGTGTTAAGCTGAAACTTCCTCTGGATTTTAGCTCCTTTCCTATTAAGCAAACACTTGTGCTTGTTTCACTTGCATAGTTTGAGGTTCATAGCATGAACCTCAATTTATGCATGGATGACTTGAACAGAAATATCACACATGATAAATGCCTGTTTAAAGACTGTGAGGAAGTCCTGCACAATCTAAATTCTTAGAATCAGCTTTGCCATGCTTCCAGATGGAGCAAGGGAAGATGAGATAAAAATATCTTCTTTTTTTCCTGTTTTATTTCTTTGTCTTGCCTAATGGGCCACATAGATTTCTAAACCAATTTTGCAGATGTTAAGTTTAAAGAAAATTACACATTCAGAGTATTCTTCAGTGTTATAATTGAGAACAAGCGTCGTGAGTCATTTATTGTTTGCAAAGGCACTGAGACATTTATTAATGCCACATTTTACTAATGATTTCAGAAGGGATAAGTTAATAGGTCTGAGTTAAGGCCCCTAGATACCATCAACTCGTTTAGAATTTTTGTAATATTGAATTAAGTGTACTTGTGCAGTGTTAAATGCCCTGATCTGTCTCTGATACAATATTCACTCACCAGCTTAATTTGGGAAGTTATGGGGAGGCTTAATCCTATTCACACATTTGTGATTGCTGCTTTTGCTGTGGGATATCATGCAGTCATAATTGAAAGGATGTTCATTTAGCATATTTCATTAATACATAATAAGCACCATAAATACAGTGACCTTTGAGATAATTCACTTACATGTCTTGATTCATTACTACATTTTCCACTTGTTTATTCTTCAGACATGAAAACGCATGAATTTCTGAGCTTCCCAATAGCTCACAATGTGTCATATGTTTTATGATAACCCATAAGGCATTTTGTGAAGAATCTTCTGCTCTCTCTGCTTTAAAAATCAGAAATGACAGAAAGAGGGAATTAAGCTTCAATTAGCATAGCTGTGATTATCCATCACTATTTCTTTATGAATTTAAATGTAAATATGTAAACATTCCTTTCAGGCAAGTAAATTCATGAGTCACAGTGTCACTCAGGTTGGAAAGTCCAACCATGAACCCAGCAGTGAGTGGTCCACCACTGAAACAACATCCATCCCCCAGCAGTCCTTGTTGTATGAAATTTAACTAGCAGGTACTAGTGTGTATTTACATTCTTGTGTATATTTAAGGAAAAACAAGGCCAAATAAAAACCAAAATAAATTTTATTAAAAATCAAGAATATCTATAATACTTCAAGTTATTTTATAACTTGTGGTATGATCCTTTCAATTTAAATCATCTTCAAAGAATGGGCAAAGCTGGTTCAATTTCCTTTGGCTTTCTTCTTTCTTTTGTATGCAATGTACAAAATGTAAGGTCTTGTGAAAACTTTGAGGTGAAATTACTTTTGCTACCTCAAAATAATTTTATTATACAATTTAATTAATTTTGTTTACTGGTGAAGGTTAGCAGTGATGTATGAAGAGTTGAAGAACAAAGCCTGTCGAGAAAGTTTTACATGTGCATAGTACATTTAGAGTAAACATTCAGTCGTGATAGGAGTGTTTCTATCCATGAGCAATACTTAGTTTCTTCCTCTTAAGAATCAAGTTATGATAAAATAAACCTGAGGGGAATATAGTTGTTAATAATAAAATTATTATTGCAATGGCTGGAGTTATAAAATGAAGCTTCCTTTTTCATTTTCATACCTCTTTGTGTTATACTTGCATGTACCCGAAGTAGTAAAATGTTTCAATCAGAAGACCACGAGGCTTTTTATTTCCTCTACACCAACAATTTGAATAATTTCCAAACTATTGATTGATAGTAGATCTCATTTCATTAAGTCTCCATTTTGAGTTTTCCTGATGGAGCAATTACCCTCCGGATGCTGTGATTCAGCAGCCACTTCTAATGCACACTTGGATTCCATTTATCTGGGATGGAAGGGTTGGTGAAGGTTTTATGTCTGTCCCTGTGGTCTGTACTGATGAGCTCTGTGAGGAAATTCAGCTCACAGAATCCTTTGAAATAATCCCTGGAAGTTGTGCTTCCCTGTTTACATCAGGAGCTCTGGTGAGCTACCAAGTGGTGTTTGACCTGTTTTTGTCTGAAATGGACCCATCAAACTCATCCAGAGGAGCAGCATCAAGCAGCCTTCCAGTACCTAAAGGAGCTACAAGAGAGCTGGAGAGGGACTTCTGACAAGGGATGGAGTGACAGGACTGGGGGAATGGCTTCAAACTGACAGAGGGCAGGATTAGATTAGAGATTTGGAAAAAATTCTTCCCTTTGAGGGTGAGCAGGCCCTGGCAAAGGTTGCCCAGAGAAGCTGTGGATGCCCCTGGATCCCTGGAAGTGTCCAAGGCCAGGTTGGAAGCGGGTTCTGGGCAGCCTGGGATAGTGGAAGGTGTCCCTTGGCCATGGCAGGGGATGATCTTTGGGGATGCCTTCCAAGCCAAACCATTCAGTGATTCTAAATTGTTGAAGACACCTTCCATCTGTTCACTGCTTCACTGAGAGGAGCCATGGTGATTTAAATGTGTGTCCTCCTGGATATCCCTTGGAGTTGAACCTGTGCTACCAAGGAAGCAATCACAGGAACAAGAATTAAGGTTGCTGCTTATCTGGGGAGGGGTATGTGTCTCTGTTTTTAGAGAGTTATATAGATAAAGTGTTGAGAGGCAGCATTCTCATGTACCATGTAAGAGGAAAAACCCAGGCTGACAAAAAAAAGGATGTAGAGGCACAGAACCCAGAGATGATTTGGATATTCCAATGCTGTTTCACAAGTCTCCAGTATTGTTTTAGGTAGAAATACAGTTAAAAATAAGTTATTGCAATTATGAAATTTCATTTCTCTTTATACTTTCCCCCTCAAAAAATGGAAAAACCCAGTCACTGAAACATGGAGCTTTCTTGCTTGTAGTTCTCCCAGTGTAGTAGCCTTGCTCTTCTTTCACTGTTCCTCCCTGCATTAAAAGAAAAAAAGAAGAAAAATTCATCACATTGAGCCCTTGGAGGTTTCTTTCAGCCGCACGGAGAAGAAGAGTAATTACCAGGTTTCTGATAAGCTGTTCCAGTGTTAATAACTTGGATTGCAGGAAATGCAGATGAAGTTTTGACTCGCCAGGATCAAATCTTGACACACAGAAGGGTTTGGATTGGCCTTTAACCTGAATGCAGTTGTCTGGCTCCTTAGGTCTGGCCCAGGGTTGGTGACTAAGACAGTGACTGCACTTTTAGGGGAATAGCAACCTTTTCTCATCAGCAGTGACTTCAGAGATATTCCAGTAATAGCATTTTGTTGGAGGTTGTTTGGCGTTTTTCATGCAATTTTATCTGTGATAAAGACTGGATTTTCAGCGAATACTCATTAAGATGATGTTCCTTCTGTCTTTCCTGAAACTGCTGATTCATAGCCCTGTATTTGATAAGAGTCTGGGTATGAATCACACAATAAATAGCCAACAAACTGCTGGGAGCTGTGACTGACTGAGAAGCACTACCCTGGCCTAGAGTTCCCTCAAGCAAGAAGAGAATTTTCCATCCCAATCAAGGGGGAAGAGAAATACGAGTGAGTTGATAAGTTGCAGGAAGACTGGAAAGCAAATACCATTTACAAAAAAATCAGTTTCTTTCACAGTATTGGGCTACATCGTATCTTTTCTAGGATTTTGTCCTCTGTGAAAGAAAATGTTGACTTTTTCTTTGTTTTCCGAAGTCTGTGTTCTTGGATCAGCTTGGTTATGTGTTTTCTCACAATAGCAGGTTTTGGTGCCTCAGAACAAAGCTTTATGGTATCTTTGTACTGCTGGTAATAGTGTTTACCAGCTGCAAGTGATTTAGAAGTCTGGAGCAGATACCAATTGTTTTGAATTTGAATTCTTTCCATCAGAAATGTTTTATCCCTCAAACCTATTCCTACGCTAATATATAATCTATCAACACACAAATAATATGATATTTTCTGCATGCCATAATTATTTAAGTTTCTATCTGTGTTTTATGGCTGATGGAAAACTGGCAGAGTTGGGTCTGGCATAGCAAGACCGGTTCAAACGATTATCAGTTTGCATGTTTGACATTCTTGGCCTGTTAAGTGTTGTATTTTACACTTAATGCTTCAAGATTAGCATGATAGATTAGCTTGCTTAGATTAATGTTTTTTATAATTTATGCTCTTATTAACTGTTCTGTTGATCCTAGAAAATATGTCTCCTTTTTTTCCCCCTGATGGATGTCACGTCGCAGGAATACAGCTTGTAAATCAAGTGCTGCTTTATGCTGTGGTGATGTTGTGTTAGAATCTATTTCAGATGAAAAGTACTGAGGGACATAGATATAAAAACCATCAGGAAATGCAGAATGTCCTTCTGCTGTCTTGTGATGTAAATTCACAGCTCCTGCCACCTGCCATGTAAAAGCCTTGTTACTCTGGTGTTATCCATAAACATGATTAAATTTCCTGAAGATGAAACGAAGGAGCCTGGCAAGACCAAGAGGTGTCAGAGTTCAAGAGCTACCAAGAGCTCACACATCCTTCTGCTAAACACCAGGATGGGTGAAAGTCAAGACAGGAACAAGCCAGGCTGTGCAGGAGAGTACAAAGCTTCTGTTTGACTCAATTTAAAGGCTGCCTGTGATCACACACAGGCTTTTATACATATGTGCATGCAGAATCTGGGACTTGGGATGCTATTTCAGATACTACAGGCAAGAACAAATTCTGAAGCATTTCTACACAGACATTATGCAACATCTGTGTTTCTTTTTCAATTCTGGACTATAGCGTCCCTTGAAAAGCAGCTGGAGATGTGAAAGAATTTTGGATGGTATTTCCTTCAGATTTTTCTCCTGGATACTCTGGATTCCTCAATTTCTTCTTGTGCCAACGGTTTCTCTCATTTCAGTCAAGTTATGTAATCATAGCATGGAGACATATATATGTATAATAACTGCATGCATGCTTTTGTATAGTTTGGAAACCTAAAAGGCTGTGTTCAAATGTGGTAGTTTAATATGGTCACTAAAATTTCAGTTCTTCTCCACTGAGAAACGGCACCAAATCTTCTTTATAACCATCTGTATAAATAACTTCGTTCTGTATTGATTTCTCAGAGATAACCTTCGGCTCATTTTGCACCTGCTCTGAGCTGGTTAAGCTTGAGGCAGATCCAATTTAGAGCACATACACAGCTGTATTAGCACATTATTGTACCTGGGACTGTAAGCCAAGGCTCTCAGCTTTGAACTTCAGCTGGCTCAGGCAGATGTGGCTCTGAGCATCAGCTGAATATGGAACACAAACACTGATAGCATAAATCCCACCCTGTGGGGCCTCGGATCATTCTGTACTCTTTTGAGTGCCAAACACAGAAAATTTTTATGTTCTTCAAATAATCATTTTTTCCCAGGCCTGGTTCCAACCTTCACCTCAAAGAGAATATGTTGCTCAATACAAGTTAAATAGGCAATTCTGAGGGTGGAATAGAGTAGGAAACATTGGCTGCTGTGGGGATCTTTCGAAACGGACTTAGTGAGTGATTGAGTAATTACTGTTCTGCACTCATTATTACCCAGCTATTAATACACTTGAAAAAAGACAACTCCACAGATTGCAGATGTCCTTCATGTGAAAACCTCTAGCATGTAGCTCATGGTTAGAAGGTAGTGGTAGAAGTCTGTGGCTCCCCTTGTTATGTGCATTAAATAACCTCATCATTACTTGTCTAAAAATTGTCACTTGCACCTGGAGAGGCTGCATCAGTAACTCATTAATACCCAGGCTAAGTTTAATTATTCTCACTTGTGTAGAAATTGATCTTAATTTAGATTAATAGCAGACCTCTCTGGGGCATTTTGAAAATAAACTAGGCAAATAGGTTCCGTGAATATATATGTGTATATTAGTTTAGGTGTGATTTTTTTTTTTGTCAACTAAAAATAGATTTTTGATGCCAATATCTTCTTTAGATTAAGCAACTAAAGATCATTGTCACAAGGTTAGGTCCTTAAAAGGAGCAGATAAATCCTCCAACAAGCAGTGTGTGGGTAGGTGTTTGTAAGCTGCTTTTTCCAATATCACCATGAGGTGTTTTGTGGAAATGTGTAGTGTTGTTTTCTTTGCTCTCTCTGTTCTCTTTGCCCTCCTCTTTTCCATTCTCCTAAACAGTAATTAATGCCTAGGATCAGCATGGTTGCTGCTGCCATGAGAATTTGCTGCAGGAAGAACAAAAGAATGACGTGCACTTTGAAAAGGAGCCAGATAGTGAAAAATGATTACAGCCTGCTTAATTACAGGCTTTTTCAGAGCTGCATGTTTAGTTTTGCATCACCTCAAAAACTAATAACTCTGTGGCTTTTCAAAACCAAGATATCAAAAAAAAGTCTGATGTCCATTATAAAAAGAACAGCGGTCGGGTTTTTGTTTTTAGTGTAGTGTGTGGAAAAGTTTAGACTGAGAAACAGCTTTAAATAAATCATTGAACAAAGAGAAACAAATATCAGCTAAAAATACAGAAAATGTGATTCACTATCTCCTCTCAGCTGGAGTTGTTTGTTGCAGACCCAGTTGGTACCTTGGGTTTCTGGCGGGGGGACAGCAGCATTCACCTACACCTGTGATTCTCAGTCCTCACCACCCTACTGAGCAAAGGTGTCTGTCCTCCTCAGAGGTCTGTGCCCAGGGTGGCCACTCCCCATCCCTCTGGTGCTCAGGTTTAGGTAGGGTTTGTCCTGTTGTCAGTGCTACCCAAGCAGGGCTGTCAGAGGGGGCTGCCAGGGCATCCCAGCTGATAGAAGTTACAGCAGCTTTCCCACCTTCCCTGCTTTTCAGGGCATGCTCAGCTCTGCTGTGACTTGTGCACAGAGAGCCTGTCTGGAGTGTGACCAGCCAGAGCTCCAGGAGACCCTGCTCAGATCCTTTCTGCTGCTTTCCTGGTCGTGCCTGTGTTGGGAGCAGCTTCCATCCCTCCCCTGCTGCCAGTGCCTCTCAGCTCATGCTGAGTCTCCCCAGGAATAACCTTCCCGTCAGACTTGGAGGTGGAGCAGGGGGTGACTTCTCAGTTGTCCATCAGATACTCTTCCCAAAGTGCTTGGTCTTCATCCCATTCAAGAGACAGCCAGTGCATGGGTTAAACTTGGTAGGAGAATTGCTTTCCAGCTTAGAAATGCAAAGGAGGTGACAAAAGTGGAATTTTTCAAGTATGATAATTCCAAGGTAGAGCTGTTCTGCCTCACCAGGGATTTTAACTGATGGTTGTTGAACTTGTCCAAGCTGATCTTCTTGGGGTGGGCTCTGGGACATTCATACAGCCCCCCTGGCTCTGAGTCCACCATCAAAGCCATGAGCTGGCAATTTTTGTGTTTCCCTGATGGAGCAGATGTCAGCCTGATGATTCTGAGCCCATATATATACATGCTGTGAACACACAAACCCCAACGGGTCTGCATTTGATTTATCATGGATTAGACAGCACTGATCAACCTAAACATGTCTTTAGAAATATCCTGGGGTTTAGTTTTGAAACCATTTGTTTATCTGGAACATTCCTGTCCTTTTAACAAGAAGTGTTCAGCCTTATCCTTATCTGAAGATGGGTTTTAACAAGTTTTCTGTTTGTTAATGGCTGAATCCTAAGGTAACATTAATCTTCTATTAAAAAAAAGTTGTCTGAGAATTTATAGGGTCTTTATTTGGATATCTGTTTTAATTGAAGGATTTATTCCTATTTAATATTAGCATCTGAAGAACAATTTATTGAAAGGTTGGATGAGTATGGAGACAGCTCAATGTGAACATAATCAGTTCTCTCAAGGCTTTTTGAGGAAAGTTTCTATTAAGAAGGTTTCTAGGAAAAGAGAGTATGTCGACTTGAAATTTCTGGTATTTTATGATAAAGAATGAGAGGGGGGAAAAACTTAACCAACTATCTCAGTGTTGCTCCTTAAACATCATGATGAAAAGAATACAGTTGCAGCATTTGTGTCCTGTGTCTCCAATGCATATTTTCAATCTAAACATTGTTTCTAATAGCTCTGCACCTTGTTATCTACTTCTGTCAGCATCCTACATGTTTTCATGAACCCTTGTACTGAATGTGCAAAATCTCTCATTTACCTTGAGTGTACTTTAGGTGAATGCCATTACAGTAGTAAGGCATTTTCTCACTAGTTCTAAAGAACTGGCAGGTTGATTTACATGCTTTTTTTTTATAATATTGAGAGGAAAAAGTAGTTAAATATCACCATTTTGTATGCAAGAAGGGAATGCTTTGTGTGCTTCACTGCTGTCATGTGAAAGTCCCTAAATTGCTTTTGGCAAGTAGATAACTTAGAAATTGCTTTAGTGACAGAAGTGTTTTGAAAATAAACTTGGAAAGTGAGAATATGAAACCTGTAATTATCTAATGGAAGACTGAAATGGTTTGTAAAAGCAAGCTAAAAGGTAAACACTGGAGCTGCTGCAGTTATCAGACCTCTCCACATGCTGTGCCCTATCTGTGGGTTGTGGACACATAGGATGTGATTTTCCAGATGCCCATTAGTCACAGAATGTTGGGATGAGGCACTGGGATCACAGAAACATGGAAAATCTGCAGGTAGGAGCATTTGCAAAGGCAGACAATTTCTTGATCAATTTAGTAATTTCTTCCTGTTGTTGTTTTTTTTTTTTTTTTTTTTTTTTTTTTTTTTTTTTTTTTTTTTTTTTTTTTTTTTTTTTTTTTTTTTTTTTTTTTTTTTTTTTTTTTTTTTTTTTTTTTTTTTTTTTTTTTTTTTTTTTTTTTTTTTTTTTTTTTTTTTTTTTTTTTTTTTTTTTTTTTTTTTTTTTTTTTTTTTTTTTTTTTTTTTTTTTTTTTTTTTTTTTTTTTTTTTTTTTTTTTTTTTTTTTTTTTTTTTTTTTTTTTTTTTTTTTTTTTTTTTTTTTTTTTTTTTTTTTTTTTTTTTTTTTTTTTTTTTTTTTTTTTTTTTTTTTTTTTTTTTTTTTTTTTTTTTTTTTTTTTTTTTTTTTTTTTTTTTTTTTTTTTTTTTTTTTTTTTTTTTTTTTTTTTTTTTTTTTTTTTTTTTTTTTTTTTTTTTTTTTTTTTTTTTTTTTTTTTTTTTTTTTTTTTTTTTTTTTTTTTTTTTTTTTTTTTTTTTTTTTTTTTTTTTTTTTTTTTTTTTTTTTTTTTTTTTTTTTTTTTTTTTTTTTTTTTTTTTTTTTTTTTTGGCTTCTGTATTTTTCAGGTTATTGGGCTCCCCACTGTCTTTCTGCCAAGGATAGGGGTGTGTATTTCATGTGAGAGCCTTTATTGTACACAAGTGTTTTCCTGGAGCTAAAAACCCACCGAGTGCTTGGCCTGGGATGAGCACTGGCTGCTGGTACACTCGTGTCAGACCCGTGTTCTTCTCAAGAGTTTGCTGATGGTAGAGTTTGGTTAAGTCACAGAAGATCCAAGGTCTGCCCAATTTAAATGCTGCTTTGTTTTTTTTTGTGACTGTGGCTCGCTGGTGTGCAATATTGTCACTGCAAGAGATGAGTGTTTGCCTCTTTATTAGTGAGAAATGTTTGTTACTCTGCACAAGTAACTTGTCACCTCTGAGAACTAAAATCCTTGGAAAGCTTTGGCAAGAAAAGTAGTTAGAAGTGGGAAGAGTTTGTTGGATGCTCTTCTTGTTCACGTCCACTGGAATTTGGGATAGTTTTTTTGAAGTCACTAATGTCACTCTCGATCATGATTGAGACTAGATGATGACTTCACCTCCCTGTTACTGCCATCTCAAAAAGCCTCCATCAATATGAGGAAGCAAAATATGTGTCTTGGCTGCTCAGAAACACAAGGTTTGTGTTCACTGCTGTGGCAGTTCAGCCAGTGTGCCCATGTCTGTGGGCAGCTGGATACATCCTGACAGCTTTAGGTTGTCAGGGGAATGGCTCTTGCATACATGCCTGCACAGGAAATACTCCTGTCAGAAAGCTGAGTAAATCCTTTTTCAGACTGATACATGGCTTTAAAAGTGACTCTGTAATGAATTGTGTTCCTGAGGAGAATTGTAAGAATTTTTGGCCTGTAAAAAACACTAATTTCTTTACTTCCAAAGGGAGCTGCTTCAGCTGGAAGTAGGTAGGTATCAGGGATTGCAGTGATGTAGGATTGCAATACCCAGAATAAAATGTGCATGAGACAGAACATAAAAAACCTTGTTAATCTGTTCTCTAGTCCCATCCAGGATAAGGCTGGCATTGCTTCCTGCCTCTGCAGCAATGCCAGAAGAATCCTTGTATTCAGTTACAGTTAACAGTCCTGAGACATGGCTTTCATGCTTCCTATGATATAGAGGGTCCCTTTTGGTATGGCAGTAACTTCTGTAGCTTAAAAAGATTGGGAAGATTGGCTGTTCTTCCTCAAAGTATCCTACCAAGGAAGCAGCACGAGACACTGACGGTGATGGCAAAAAGAAAGAACAATGTCTGATTTTAAAATAACTCCAAGGAAGGATTGCAATGGGTTATTTTTTAACTAAAATTTGACTTTTCTATTCTTTTTCGGCTAAAAGGGAATTAGGAAACCAAACAAACACATCTCAAAAGATACTCCATCTTGCAATTATTGTGGCCTTCAATAATAGTTGCTCTTAGCTGGCATAAGCTGGTGTTGTTGGCCAAGAGAAACAGTCCCACCTTCCCTGGCAGGCTGTTCACATTCCTGTTGCCTCCTCCACTGTGCCAGTGTGAGGGTGTCTGCAGCTGAGCATTGACTTGGGCTGAGGAACTGATGCAAGGTAACAGTAATCCAAGAGAAATTGCTGGATTTTTGTGTTTTGGTCTTTGCTCAGCTGAGTTAGCCACTCTCATTTGCCACCTGGAATGACACAGGGCAGGCAGGAGCAAGGGGCTGAGGAAGCAGGATCTGTTCTGTGGGTGGTGGTTGTGCTGGCCCAGGTGATGGGAGAATAAAGAATTAAAGGTGTAGTTGCTGGTTTAACGTGCCACCTTTGGAGTCTGCAGGGCATTGAAGGGTAGCAGTGACCCATGTGCAAACTGCTGTGGTGTGTTATTGGTTTTTCCAGATTTGAGTCATCAGCTCTCTGACTTTATAATGGTCCACAAATGGACATTATCATGGGATGAAATGGGCTTTAAATTCCCATTTCTGTGTTGGTGATGTAGATCTTCTCATACTGCAGACACAGTGAAGAAACTTTGTTTTATAGAAGTCTTTTTTCCAATGGTTTTCCTCTGGTTTTATTTTGGTGTATAAATCTCTGTAAAATTACTGTGTTTATTGCTTCTCCAGTGAAATTGGTGTGCTAGTTTTAACTGCAAGTGTGTACAGAGGTCATCTACGGATCTGGAATTAGTCAAGCAAAGATTAATGCTATCTCTGTGGCTGTTTTCTCCTTGGTTAAAAAGAAAACAAAGTTAATTGCACATGAGTGGGTATAGAAAAGCAAAGGAAAGTTTTCTATAGGACTCTGTACATGTGTTGGATAATGTTTTCTTCCTTGTGCAACTCTACTGATTCATCCAATTATTTTTTTATCATGAAATGGACTTGTACAGGCACATAGCTATTTATCATGAACAATTTAAAAGCTCTAAAGACTTTTCTATCTGCTGTCCATTTGAATTAAGGGTCCTTTTCATGAAAAACTGTATGGACTTCAATACACTGTGTAGCTGAACGTGAAGACAAAAAATGGTTTTTTAACATACTTGGGATGAATGGAAGATGAAGCTTTACTGTCCTTATGACATGAGCTGGAGTTTTCTGTTATTTGCAGGAAAGGACTCTTAAACTCTGCTTTAACCTCACTCTCCAGTTGAGACTTAGGGGCTGCTACAACTTCCACTCAGCGCAAGCAGAGCACTTTGCAGTGCTCCACATGCTCTGTGGAAACTTGCAAAGTTTGGAAGCTTGGAAACTGTAGAAGCTTGAAAACTTTGGTTTCTAATGTTGTTGGGAAAAGAGAATGCCAAGTGTGGTAATGGGGGGCTAAAGAGATGCTGGTGGCCTCTTCACAACCATAATCCTCCCTGAAATGGAGGCAATTTCCAGTGCTGCCTCCTGCATCTGCACAGCTACTTACACAATACGTTTTTGAAAACACATATGAGGATAAATGCAATAAAAATCAAAACATGGAATAAGCCTTATGCAAGTTCTAGACCTTGTGAGTTTTTGTGGTCTTTTAATTAAAAACTGACTTCTAAAAATTTATCTTAATTGTGCTGGAGGAACATCTTTCACAGCAGATGTTCAATAAAATGTAAGTTGGTCTTTCAGCATCTCTGTTTCTAGTTGTGATGTCTTTGTTGTGAAAAGTTGTCATCGGTCTGAATACATCATTTTTCAAGCCACCTGCTGTTCCTTTCCTCTTCTCTCCTCTTCCCCACCCGTTTCCCTTTGAGGTTGGTACTGAAAAGCATTAAACCTGAGGGCAGCCTCTTTTCTACCAAACTTGCTTCACACACTGTGCTCTCCTGCTAATGCTTATTTTATTAGCCCCCTTCTTACCCTGGCAGCACAGGCAGTGACATAGCAGCCAGGGCACTTTTCCAAGCCCTGAAATTTTACAAGCAGTACACAGTGGAAACATTTACAAATCTTTTCCAAGATACATATACACTGGGTGTATATATCCAAATGTAAATATTCGAATCTGCTTGTTGAGTTTTCAATTCGCTACCCGGGTTAAAGTTTTATATTCGGGTGTTCATGGAGAACCTTTTGCTTTCTGTGGTCAAGATGACAGAAGGTTTTTCGAGGGAGGAAGAGAGCTATTTTCTTATCTTGATGTTCCCTGAGGCTTATCTGGGATCCTGGAGCATCCACGTACTGGGTGCTGATAAGGAAAGGGCTGGCAGCTCCACCAGGTCTGACTCCTTGAAGCTTAGTCATCTGTGTGAAGGGATGGGCTGCTGCACATTTGAGGGTCTGGTGTGGGTACTGAGCTTTTTTTCATCTCTGAGCAAGACGGTTTTCTGGGTTTTTTTTGAGGTTGGGGTTCTCTGAAGCCCATCACTTGCTAGGTGGAAAACTGTAGCAGCTCTTACATTCTTCAGAACAGTGGCAGTCATTAGGAAAAGTGAAGCTTTGACCTCCCCAAGAAGAAAATCTATACTGTGTCTCTACAAGTTGAAGAAATCTAAATAGTTTAAAACTGAGTTTTTACTGCTTGTAGTATTTGATCTTTTTTTTTCCTAAATTATGACTTGGTGACTTGTAGGCAAAATCCACTTTGGGTGCTTAATATCTGGCCAGATTATCTTGAAAAATGTCATCTTTCAATGTGTAAGTTCCATGTCTGACAAAAGATAGTGATCAAAACTTGTTTCTGAAGAAAACCCAGGCACTGAGAAACTTCAACATTGATGGTTTGCCTCTAGATTTGAACTAAATGGATTTTTATAAAAGCAAACCTCTCCATCAACTACTGCAACCAAAAGTTCACAGGTTTGTAAATTTCTGGGTGTGATTTTTAGTCTTAGGTTTATTCCCATTCCTAAGACTTGGTGTGAGGAAAAGTCTTCACCCCAAATATATGGTGAATCCCTTAGATTTTAATCATCTACTGAAGAATGTCCTGTCAAATGACAGTGAACCTTCAAATGTAAGAGTTTAATGATATTTTTATTAATTATTAACACTATTTTTTCTTCTTTACTGTATCTGAAATGTGATATCTGCAGTTCCAAGAGCAAGGACACCTAGCAGAAGTTAGCAGATATGCCAAGCTTGTATTCCAGCCCTTCAATGTACAAAATTATTAAATGCAATTGCCTGAAAAAACATTTGGTATCAGTGGGAGCTAAATAGCATGAAAAGGTCCAAACTTGACCTTTGGGAAGGAAATATTACCCGTGCTTGGTGAAGCACATGTGCAACCTTTTGCTTCCTCTTGACTGAGTCGGTATTTGAGGATTTACTTAAAAGTGAGCAATGTGCTCAAGTGAATTCCTGTATTGTGGCCTCATCTCTTCCTCAGAAAGAGGACAGTGTTTCCTTCTTCAGGAGTGCCTATGAAGGCCAGAAATGGACATCTTCCTCAGAAAGAGGACAGTGCTCCCTTCTTTCCTATGGACCTTTCTGAGCATCAGAGAAATGCCACACCTGACTCTGCAGGGGGGGCAGTATTTGGCATTCCTGTCTGTCTTGGGTTGCAATGCAAGATGTAACCAGCAGTATGTATTCTGTGACCAGCTGTTAAACCAGCTGGGGCAGTGTTCTTTATCCCTTCCAGGACCCATCCTCCCTCCAGGGGATCTCTGCTGTCCATAGGCCATCCAGGCTCACTGCAGGGCTGATACAATTCCATCATCCCACTGGGAGATGCTCCACCCAGCACTTCCATCTGCATAAAATCTGGCATTCAGAACACCAGGGCACCTGTTTTCCACTGGATTTCTCAGAGGAAAACCGGACCCATCTCATCACCACTGAGCCTTCGAAGGAAAAGTACACCCTTATACAGGATCATCTCTGCTCCAACAGAGCCACATCTGTGAGCAGCAGAGCAATATAAGCCTGGTTCTCTCTGGATTCGCCTCATCTTTGGATTTTCTGGTGCCAAATGAGGCAACTCAACTTTTCTGGTGCCAACGAGGTTTCTTCTTGGCTGTTTTTGAAGCCTTCACAGCTGAATTCTGGTACCCAGTATGGGTGGCTCCAGCTGCAGCCATGTCCTTGGTGGGAGTTTTACTCCCATTTATGAACCCTGTTGGACCTTGATGTTCAGGGCTAGCACAGCAGGCTAAACCTGGCTGGTAAACCTCCTGTTTTTGTCTTTAATTTGAGCAAAAATTTCAGGCAGGAGCTGTTAAACTGTGTAGGGAAAATTTATCTCAGCCAGGAATGGTTGTCAGTGCTAACACAGCTGTTTTCAAAAGTTAGAGCGAGTTTTGTTTTCATGTAAATTTTTTTTTTTAAAGATTCAATTTTAGATAGACATCCCTTGAGGTCAGGCTATCATAACAAAGAGCAGAGTGTGCTATCACACCGTGACAGGTAACTGGAGATACATCTGCTGGAAACACTAGCAAAAACATGCCTAATAAAGCTAGAAACCACAATATTTTTGGGGGAAAAAATAAAAAAGGAACGTGCTAAAAGATCTGCTTGGAAATTAAGAATGAAAAAGTGAGTGCCTTAAATCAAAAATCTGCCAAAGAAAAAACGTAAAGTTAAATCAGGTATCGTGTCTGTATCTTCTTTGTTTGCCTTCAATGCAACCTTACCTGTCAGTCAACTAAAATCCAGTGTTTAGGGATCGGTAGATGATAGTTTAAGGGAAATATGGGGTTCAGTCAAATGTTATGCTTGTTTGCTTTTAGTAATTTGCTTGCTTTTAATAGTGCAAATTTGCCAGTTAGTCAACCTAAAACAAATGTATGGGTGGCTTTAGCTAATGCAGCATTAGTAGGTAATTCACCTGATTTTAAAGCTCACCTATTCAAAAGAAAAGCAAATTGCCACTTGTAAATAAAGTGAGTCTTCAAATGTCTTTTTCAGGTCTTCGTCTTTTAATAGTTTCTAAACATAGCATCACTGATCAGGCAGCAGTCCTTCAAACTTCAGTCCCTTGTGCTTTGATGCAGCTTGTGTCTTTGGTCTGTGCCAAACCATCCTGATTGTTACTGGTGCTGTTTCAAGGTGTTTTTTACCCAATTCTTTAGGGAATTTTTTAATCTAATAAAAAGGCTAAAATATGCTTTGGCCTCTCTTAAAACTCCTGAGATTTTCTTTTGTTTTTCCTCTCTTTCAGATGCTGAGTCATCATGTTTATGAAAATCGTACATCACTATCTGGAAATCGTATAATTTATTTAGAAATGCTGACTGCCACACTTTATCTGCTAAACTAAGCAAGTACTAAACTGGCCTTGATCAATGTGCTTCAGTCGAGGGTGCTGGCAATTTACTGGCTTTGACCTTCCCTGCACATTTAAGAGCCTTAAATGACAGGGAAGGTCAATGGCAATTACAGCATTTAAGAAACTCATGGAGAGTGAGGCAGCTAAATAACTACAAGGATTTAGAGCAGGCTTGATTTATTNTTTTTTAATGTTCATATCATCACTTAGCAAAGATGCCTTCATTTGTGGTGAATGAATAAGGTAGATCTAGAAGCAGTGAGTTCAAATAAATAAAATCTGCCTTTGTGCTTCTAAGAATAGGCTTTTAGGCTGACTGGAGAATGTTAATAAAGAATTAAAGAATGTTGTTAATCACTGCCTGGTCATTCCAAAGCTGTTAAAAGATCCACATAACAGTAATACAAGTTGTTATAGCAGTTCCTGTGTATTGGAGCAGCCTAATAAAAATCTAATCCTGTTTTCTCAATCTCAAACTCTCCATTTTGGCCAGTGGGAGACATTTGAAGATGCAGTACATGCACACATATCTATAAACATTCCTGCAATGTCTAATAGCATTGGATGATTTTTTTTAATCTGTGTCTAATCTGAGGTGCTTTTAAAAGTCCTAATGGTAGAGAATGTGCCCTTTGTGTGGCCTGTACCTGCACTCTCAAGGTTTTTCACATTGAAGGGCAGACAAACCCCATTATTTATGTTGTCTCCTAAGGTACTTGAGATGCTCTTAGAATTCAAAAGACTGTTGGTGTTCAGCATGAAGCAAAGTGATCCTGCTTTGCTCATTGGTGTGTGGTATCCTGGGGGATTCCTCAAGGACACAATATGGAGAAGAGTTGATGGGACAAAATTATTCCCAGTTTTGTAACTGACATCTTCAAAGTCTCAGACTGTCCTGACCAAGCTGTTTGCATTTTAACCTTGGAATGTGAACACTTCCAAGCTACTTAATCCAGTGCAGCATGACAGAAATAACATTAAACCTTGTTTCAACAGCTGGAATAATTTTGTCTCAAGCCTTTTAATTAAAGATCACTTCCTACTTCTTTCCTTCACTGCACTGTGTGACTGCCATGTGCTTCTTGGGTGTAAATACTGTGCAAAACTGTGCATCATGCAGGATTTCAGTGTCTCTGGTCAGACTTTTGTTTAAAAACCCTTTTTGTGCATCCCTGGAGGAATGGGAAAGTATATATGGAGTTGCATTTGGACACACTTGTACAGGATTTCCTGCTTGAAGTTGTTGTTTTGCCATCAGCATGTGTGAACTGGCATTAGTGCTCCCTGCCTTGCAGGGCTACATCAGGATGGTTGTTACTTTTGGTGGGTCACTGGGATGTTCACTAAAAATTCACATTTCCATCAGAAGGGTTAATGATAGTGTGTGTGTGCGGGGCTGGCACTGCCGTGTGCCTGACCCAGTGGTCAAAAATTGCAATTTAATGCAGCTTTTAATGCAGTGAATGGCATTTGGGTCTGTGGGGCATTATCTGTGCCCTGGCGTGGGAGTTGTGTCGTCTCCAGCCTTGCCCGTGCTCCTCAGTGATGACAGACTGAGAAACTCATTATCTGCCACCCTCTGGCTCCCAAAACGGAGCAGCTTTGGCAGTCTGCTGTTCTCTAAGATGCTTTTGTTCACTTCACCAGCTGAATATTCATTTATGCATCAAATTGCACATTTGCAGAGAAAAACGAGGGCTGAAGCTTTTCAGTGCTTAGATTGAGATGCAGAAATGAATCACAAATCACTTGAAGAATTCTGTCTTTCAATCCCCTTATTGCAGTTGCTGGGAGAACATGTATTTAAGCCACCATCATCAGTGCTTTCTGGCGTGGGCTGTGCTTGCTGCAGGGAAATTGTGAGCACCTGTACGAAGGAGACTTGTAAGAAAAAATGTTTGACATAATTTGAGATTCACACAAAGTGCTTCCCTTCTGCCTTTTCCAGATTTTTAGCAGTGGGACTTCCAGGAGTGAGGAGTTTATGGGTTGGGTTTACATTTGTTTTTATGAACTGCAACTGCACCTTCAAAAAGTCTTAAGAAAGTGGTCTGATACCCCTCAGTTGTGTGTTTCAGGACTTCCTGCATGTGCTCAAGCTTAGAGATCTAGAAATGCTGTCATTTTCTCTATTTTTTTCTGCAGTGCACTTCCATTTTTCTCATAACAAATGAGCAATATTAGCATCTGGTCTGGTTGTCTGGGGCCTACAGTTATTCTTCATGCATGTGTTTCATTTCACTAAGCTATGAACATTATTTAAATTTGCATAGAAATAATTTTATTGGGGAAATAATTAACTATAGTCTGGAATAAGTATGCATATGTATGAAGAATATGCTGTTACTGGGAGGACACCTTTTTTGTATGATGAATGCTCTGGGGGTTTTTTTGAAAGGTGTGATGAAGAGGCAGAAGAATTATTCTGCTCTTATTTGCTTCTCCTATTTGCGCCCCAAATACATCTTTTCTTTTGCTAAATTGCTGGTAGTGAGTTTTAATAAATCAATTTCACGGAGGCAGAACGCTGCCCAGAGGATGCTAGTTAATGTATGGAAATGAATGCTCTTCATGTGCTTTGGAAAGTTGTGGCTGGGAAGAGGTGCAGGAATGGAACCAGGTCACACCAGGTTACTTGTCAAAAACATCTCTGTGAACCAAGAAAGCCACTTATGCACAGCTTTGAACTCAATGGTTTTATTTTAATTGGAAATACCTGCAAGGCAGCTTAAAAGAGGGGGGTGAGCCTGGTAAATTCTTGATTGGCATCTTCCTGTCTGGTAGGCAGAGTGGACAACTGTGCCAAGATGGGTTTGTCTCTAGTCTGTGAGGTTCAAAATCATCCACGTGATGAGTTTTTACAGAGATTTCATGTTGGGGAAAGAAGTTAAAGCAGGAATGTAGGAGCTGTAGGAGCAAGGTTGTTTGCAGGGAATCAATAACATGAGTGCATGCAAAGGACGTGGCATTTAAGGAGGAGGAATGTAGGAAAGCATCACTAGTAAGTAATATTTGAAAAATAGAGAAGGTGTTTTGGCTGATTTTTTAAAAAAAATATTTAAAATTATATTTCCTATGAGAAAAAAACCACAACTTTATCTCAAAGTGATTTTCTTCTGTTCCATGCCAGTTTGTCTTTTGGCCTTCTGGCTGTGTTGATATTTTGGTTTATTTGGTATTTTTGAACTACTAGGGTATTTATTGCCTTTTGTATACACTTTAAATGTTAGTGAGGGCATGGACATTTTGGTGAGCTTCTGGCTGAATCTTCCCTTGCTGCTCAGTGTTCCACCTTAAGTAGCTGCATTTTGATTTCCTGTCTCAGAGGAGCATCATGTTGGTGGGAATGGAAATGGAGCAAAGCCAGTGTGTTTTTCAAATGAGATTGGTTGGGCTTAGACAAGAAAACTGCTTTGGGAGCTCTGGAGTAAAAAGATTTAACTTCTGTTGCCTTATGCTATAAGTCAGTAGCACAGCCACAGAAAGATTGCAGAAATATTGAATCCTCTTCATTTCTTGTAGCCACATGAAAGAAATATTCACCACTGTAAGCTTGGAGAATAATACTGAATATGCTTCTCTGTTAATGATGGCCCATTTCAAAAAACCACCATTCCAACTGACACGTGTTTTTGAGATAAGTTGTTTTAGCCTATTAATCATCACAAATTAGAAAACATTTGTCTGCGCTCACCCTGAGTTATGTGTGAGTTTGGTGTATCTCCTTGAACTTTCCTCATTATAACCTTGCATCCCTTCCAAAGTCATCCATTCTAATATAGAGAAGTGGGATTTACACAATTTATTTCACTGTGGTGGTCTTTTCTCCTGCTTGCCTGCCCTTTCCAGCTTCCTCTTCACACCTTCTGAATCTATTTTATTATATTTTATCTTTAGGCCTACTTTAACCATTATGTCCCTGGTGAGAGCTCTATGGTTAGTTCTTTTTGCCAACAAAAAGTTAGCAGTAGGAGCCCATTCTCTCTTAAACCTGCCAGTGTGTCTACCACATAAAAACAAACAAAATGTGAGTTAAAGGAAGCTCACATTTTACTGAACTCCAGCAATTCCTGCAATAAACAAAAAGGAAACCAGCTTTGTTAGTGCTTCATTAACTTTACTGAACAGACTCAAAGGGAAATGAGCACCATACACAAGAGCTGAATACTGTTCCAAATGCTCCAGATTATTTTCTAACTTGTATTTCTCATGAGCCTGTGTAAATTGCCCAACATCTGTGAAGATGCTAAAAAATTTTTCTGCTGCTGGAAAATTAGAATATTCTCCTTCTGCAGCCTGCCTCTTTGCTTCTCCCTCTCTGCCACCCTGCTGAGCCTGCTTCCATCTGCTTGTAGGTTAGCAGAGCTCAGATTCTCCAAAGTCTGCTGAACTTTGTCATACATGGCAAATTTTGGAAGTGAGATGTAAAGTATATATTTTATATCTAAAATACAAAAGGATCTAAAAGATCTAAAGTATGTATTATATATATATATAATGATGGGTGTCTGTTCCTCATACCTGAGCTGTCACACAGCCACATAACAAACCTGCCTTTTTCCCCTTGTGCTGAGACCCTTGCATATATTCATGGTTGTTCCTAGCTATTTCAGCTTAAACAAAGAGTGTTTAGAAGGGAAATATTCAGAGGTGGGTCATGGGCATTCCCCTTGTGTGGCATTTTTGTGCCATGACACAGGACCAGTGTCAGTGGGACTGAGGCACTGAGAGGAAATACACACCACTGTGTATTTCCAGAGGATATTGGCTTGGGCAGCAGTGCTAGCAGTTAACAAATGTCTTTCCTGATCACAAGTTCATAGGACTCAGGGGTTTTGGAGATCAGTGTGGAGTTCCTTTGCAGATGCAGAATGGAAGTGATAAGTGCCTCTTTGTCCTAGGCTGAATTTTTATGAAGAAAGAAGCTGTGGCTTTTTCATGGGAAGCCATAATGAATTCTTCGTTTTATATTTTTAGATCACAAGGGGTAATTTACTCGCCTCTTTCTTATGGCTCTTGTCAGAATTCATGTTGCTTAATCTCCTTGCTCTGCAATTAAAACTCACCTTTGTATTTACCACAGGCCAGGAGAGACTAATCTTGGCTCCTAGTAATTAGTGCTTTTTTAGCTCTTTGTGCTCCATGCACAGCCAACAAAGGCCTAATATAGAATGTGCATATTTTATCTTCACAGTAAGCTAACAATCCAATAAATGAAAAGTCTTTTTCTCCTTTCTCCATAATTCCTGTCTTGCCTTTCCCTCCCTCCCCCTAGTCATATAAACCTGTGGATGTATCGAGCTAATAACACTAAGAATCAATTTAACTGTGCTGCCCCAGCAGCAGCGAGGACAAGAAGTGGTAGCAGGGGTGTTTCTGCCGAGGCTGAGCAGAAAATTAGTTTGCAGGGAGCAAAGTGTTTCATCTACTGCCAGTCCATGGGTTCTTCCAGGGCTGGACTGAGCAGCTGCCAGTGCAGCAGAGGAAGGCACCTGCAGGGACAGCCTGTGAAAGGTGCATCCACATGGAATTGTAGGTTGCACTGTTGCTGCTGACACCTCTCTCTCCCCCACAGCCTCAAACACACCAACAGCCTTCTGGCTTTGCAGAGAGGTGAGCTTTAGAAACTCTTCCTACAGAAGAAAAATCCATTCCTTCCTTTAGGCTGTTGTGTTAGGCTGGTGGTAGCTCCCTGTTGAAGACAGCAGTCTTGCAGTTCATGATGGACACCAAAGAGAGACTCTTAAGTATCCTAGAAAAAGGTTTTATTTTCTAATTCTTACTACTTTTTATAAGGTGTTCCCATACAGACTTAATGTGACTGGTGGTGAATAGGAATGACACCTTTTTAATTTCATTGGTTAAACAGAGAAACAGCAAAACACCACCTGGAGAAAGATTGTTTCAAGAAAGGAGAGTTGTTTGCCAAGATTGTTTTGAGAAGAAGCTTTCTTGAGGAATTTTTCTTTGGGAAAAAGTTAGCAGCTGCCAGCAGGCTATAAAATCTCTCAGGCCCACAGTGATGATACCCAGGAGCTCACAGGAGTCTCCCATCTCTTCTGGCTGATGGCTGCTCAGTAATCAGAGAAAACACAGCTTGATACAGCCAGCCTGGTAAAACGTGCTGCTGCTGGGGAATTCAGGGTGCTGCTGTAGTCTATAGTCTCACAGCCAAGTTCAGTGCATCCTGCAGGTAGAGCATGTCATGCAAATTCTTGAATTACGGGATAGAATCACTGAATCCCAGAATGGTTTGTGTTGAAAAGTACCTTAAAGATCATCCAGTTCCACACCCTGCCATGGGCAGGGACACCTTCCCTAGACCAGGTTGCTCCAAGCCCTGTCTAGCCTGGCCTTGGACACTTTCAGCTGTCTGGGCAACCTCTGCCAGGGCCTCACCTACCTCACAGGGAAGAATTTCTTCCTAATGTCTAATCAACTAGCCTTCTGTCAGTTTGAAGCTATTCCCCCTTGTTCTGTGCAGGCCCTTGTCCAAAGCCCCTCTCTGGCTCTCTTGTAGCCCTTCTGAGTACTGGAAAGGGCTCTAAAGTCTCCCCAGACTCTTCCCCAAACTGAGCAGCCCCAGCTCTCAGCCTGTCTCCACAGCAGAGGGGCTCCAGCCCTCTGAGCATCTCCATGGCCTCCTCTGGATTTACTTCAAGAGGCCCATGACTTCTTAAGCTGGGGGGCCCATATCAGTAAGGTGAGAGCTTTTTAATCTGGATAAATCCTTTTTATTTTAAGCCTGTGCTGGTGAACTAAGACAGGGAAAAATAAACAGTCAGTTGATGCATTTGGGATTGCATTTAAAATCAGAAGTTTATTATGTTTTAGTGCGTGATTTTTGAACCTTACAGAAAAGTTTGCTGCTGAAAACTTTTAGATATAATTCTAAACCCTAGGTAGGTAGTTGTAAGAAGGATGTGCAAGACCCCAGCTCTAATCCCAGACAACCAGCAGCAATGGCTTTCTGCCATTCACAGGGAAGAATTCCTGCTGTGGTTTTCTGCACTGGAGTTCAGAGCATGAAGGGCTGTGCTCTGAAGTCCAATGTGCAGGGAAAGTGGTGAGCACTCCAGCAGAAACTCCACTTAATTTTTGGATTTCACTTCCCTTTCCTGTACAGTGAACACCCAAAACCATCCCCGTTGTTTTCATGGGTTTGGGTTTTCAGTGCCAGCAGAGGCTGATTTGTTTCCGGGGGGGACTCCAGCAGTGCCTTGGGATTGTGCTCAGGGGCAACAGTCACAGGGGCTGATAAGTCCCAGATAAGCCTTTGGGTTTGCCTTGCCAGTAGCCAAAGAATAGAAACCTCCTCTTGCTCTTCTTGTATCATCACTTCCATTTTGTGAGATGAAACAGGATCAAGAGCTGGACTTTGTCAAGCTGCACCTTGACAGAGATGTATGTATGGGATTGCCAGTTTGGGGGATGTCACAAGCCATCTGCTCCAGTAAAAATCCTCCTCAGCTGATGAGGAGCTGGACTGAAAGATGATGAAAAGATTCAAGATAGGCACAGTCCACTGCTTCAGAACAGATAGGCCTGAATGACAAAAAAAGCTGCTGAACCAGCTGAATATTTTAGAGTAAAAGCAGACAAAACCTGCAAAGTTAGTCATTGCAAATACTCTGTCTCTTGCATGCATGAAGTACAGCAGCACATTGCTAAATCCAGTGGAACAGGAACAGAGTCATATGCTTTAGGGTAATGGATGTGAAATCTCAGAAAATCTTGTTTCTGGGATCTCAGTTCTTCTGAGCCTTGTGCTCCAGGAGCCTCCCTTCTCCTGATGTGATTTTGTTTAACTGGGAACTGTTGTGTTGCTGATTCACCTTTGCTTCACCTTCTCTTCTGTATTTAAGCTACTTTCATAAGGAACTTAAATTTGTTTAGGATCATTCTGTTTCTCCTTTTTTCTACCAGCTCATCTTTTCTCCTCTACCTTCTTCCAGTACTTTTAGAACCCATTTACCAGTTTCAGATCCACCTGAAGGCAGATTCATCCAGTCTCCCGAAATGGCTTAGTGAGGCTAATGAAAGTTGCTGTCTGTCTGGAGGGAAGGTGTCCAAACTGACCTTCTCCATGAGGGAAATGCAACCTCAGGCTGTGGTGGGGTTGTTCAAGAACATAGAGAAGAAATGATGGATAATTTAAGGTAAATAAAGATACTGCCAGGAAAAGGGATCTCAACAGGAGTAATAACAGGTAGTAGAGAAGTGGTTTAAGTCTTCAGGGGTTTAGGGGAAATGGGGAAATGAGGTGGTGGGAGTGATTACTGGGAATGTCTCTGAGAAGGACAAAGAGCAAGGACTGTTAATGATGGATGGAGGTGTGTGTGTATGGATGTAGGGCACAAATCCACAGGAGATCTCTTCTTGTTCCACTGCGGACAGGAAAGCTTTTTTTTTTTTTTTCTTCTGGTGGCACCCAATTAATTGTGGTTTGGTTTGATAAATGTTAATGTATTCCTGTGTCACAAAACTGCTGTGTTAGCATGTGTCTGGCTGCCATTTGTGGGTTTGAAGCAGCAGTTTTGCTGTGCAAGTGGGTCCGCTCTTCAAACAATGGTGCATGAACTTGTGCTGACTTTTCCCTTTGGGTCAGCTTGCAGCTTTGTTCCTACAGGAGCTTCATGTTGGCAAATCAAGGAATCATTGCTCCCTCTGAGCAGTTCGCTGCCACAGAAGAAAAAAAGTCGTTGCCCAAAGCTGGTTTTAGGATGTAAGATTTTTTTTTTTTCCCCTGGAATTATTTCAGGTACTGCATCGTCCTTGTAGGGTGTACAAATCCATTTTTACATGTTTTCGTGACAGTGGCTGCTTTAGCAGCTAAATATTGATTAAAGCATTTTGATATAAATATGAGCTGCCAGAGAATCTGTATTAAGGTGCCTTCCAACCCAAACTGTTCTATAATTCTTTGATCAAAGCCAAGGTGGCTCTGCTCAGTCAATTTATATCTACAGAATAATTGTGCTGCTGTATGTATTTCTAGAATGTGCTAAGACTTTACATATGTTTCACAGTGCAGTAAAAAAAGCTTTGTTTGGTGAAGACTTAAATAATTTAATTTTCAGATTTCATAAATCTTTATTAATGCTACTATTTTGCAACTTCTTTCCTTGACTGCCCCAGTCAAAACTAAAAATAGGGCAAATGGGGCTTGAGGATTTCAAGCTGCAGGTCATTAAGGAGTTAATGGACATAATTGATGAGCAAATGGGGAAAGCATACATCTGATAAGAAATATATGCATAGAAATTGTAGCTGCCTACAAAGAACCATGAAACAGAACTGAGCGAGCAACAAAATTGGAAATATATTCAGCGTTGCTTCAATTATTTTTGCAAGCATCCGAGATCAATAAGGGTATATAAACTAGAGATTACAGTATTACATCAGCATTAATAGAATGCCCTTCACTTTATATTTAAAAGCAGTTACCATATGGTTACTTCTGAGTCCTGCTGTGACTCTGGTTTTGATGGAGCATATGTTCCTGCTTCCTGTCTCCTTTGGTTGAAGTGTGCAGCAAATCGAGCTGGTTTCCTGGCAGCTGGGTCTCTATTCCCTGGTATCCCAGCAGGGCAGCCTGCCCAGGGATCATTGGATCACTTGATGGGGACTTCTTACCTCTGTGCAGTTTGCTTTGGTGTGAGCCTTCTTCTGAGTGTTCCTACCTCAGGGGAGGAGGCTGCAGAGATGTTTTTTGCTTGGATACATCGCTCTGTTCCTCAGCTCTTGTGCCCCTCATACGTCTGCCCATTTGGTGACCTTTCTCCAGCTTGTCCTGGCCCAGGGATAGGTGAACCAGCTCATTTCAGAGTTCATTATCACTGCTCCAAGCATCAATTAGCAGTGAAGTAAGAGCTCAGAGGTAGTAGTAGTGCAATAGCACTTCCACACAATGAATCGTTTTCATCTGCCCTCAGGGACATGAGGAATTGTCTCCAAAATGCTCCAGCCATAAACTCAGGGAGATGGAATCGCTGTTCTCCATCACTGCAGCATGTCCTGCAGTATGGAAATCACCTGCTCAGCCTGTGCTGCTGGATCTGGAGCAGTTAATCAGGAGGGCACTGCTGAGGCCCAGAGTAAGGCAGAACAACAGCAGAAACCCCTCTGCCAAACCCAGCCTCAAAATAAAAACCAGGGATACAGAGCTGCAGCTTTATTTTCCAAACAAAAGTGAAGAGCCCTGTAGTGAAATTCCTGCATTTGAAGTAGTATTGGATGTGAAAGCTTGTGCAGATGAGTCGAGGAGGAGTCCGACTGACTGTCAGCTTTCATTTCTCAGTCAAAGGACATTTCTCTATTGACGTTGTGTGGATCAGAGTGGCTGCCACCCGGGGGGCCCCTCCATGCCAGCCTGGGTGTCCATGGCAGGGGGAGGGAGGGCTGTGTAGGAATGCTCTGGCTCATCATCCCATGTTGGATGGATGGTTCCAGCCCCTCTCGTGGGGGAAAATGGAAGAACTCGCGCATTGAGTTTTCGTGGCGTCTTCATTGAAGACCGTGGCAAAGGGTAGTTGTAAAAGTAAAGCCCTTTATTGCATGGCTAAATCAGCCTCATGAAGGCAGAGTTGTTGCAGTCCAAGCTGGTATGCAGAAAGCCTCTAACACCAGAGTCTCTAAGTCCCAAGCAGAAGCAGCAAGAGCAGACCCGTGGTCTGTGTTCTTTGAGCGTCTTCATCAGTAGCAGTCACAGCAGCAGCATTTGTGCACAACAGTGGCATTTGTGATGTTTTGTGAGCCTCTAACATTCTCAGAGTAGTGCATTTTATTCTATTTTTGGCCAGTCAGGTACCTACATGAATTTTCTACATCCTTGTTGTGCCAATCCTAAGTTAAGATTGATGTGTGACAATATTCGTAATTTCTTACACAAATTCTACACATACAGCTGTGTCTGTTCCATCTAGAAATGTTTTACCAGGGTTACATTATTTTCATGATGTCTAGAGTTTATCTATCTTTGCAAAAGGCAAAGCTACTGAACTTTAAACTAGGCTTTAGGGGCTTCTCTTGCTAGTTAATACAGGCTCTTATTTGTTTAAGGCGCTTAAAAATCCTCTATTTATTTGAAACTACTACTACTTGTATTTCTACCTCATATCTGTGGGGATTTATGTATTTTGGTTTTTCTGAAGGTTCTAATTCAATCCTCACATTTCTGGGCACTCCTGGGCCTGTATGGATTTGACCCAGGGGATTCTTACTCCAACACTTGTGTAAAAATACCTGAAAGTTACAGTGCAGGACATAGGAAGTGTGAATGCTCGTGGGTGATGCTGTGGGCCAGGCTTGCTTTGTGGCAAACACCAGCAGGAATGGTTGGTTCCAAGGTGAGTGGGTTTCATGGGGGTTTTCTGCACATTTCAAGTTGCTGCTCTGTTGAAACCCTGTTCCTCAGTGTCTGCACTCCCTGTCTGTACAGCAGGGATGTGTACTTTGCTTTTCCATCCCTTTTCCTTTGTGTCTGCCCATATTGCATGCTGATTGTGTCTCTCACCAGGTGTACAAATCCTACCTGATCTCCAGGAATGCTGATAAAAGGACTAATCAAAGCCATCTCTGTATAAACAGTTGAGGCTGTGATCATGTGGATTATCCTGTGAGAGTCTGTTTTCTGTGTCTTAGCAAAAACCAGGCAAACAAACCCCTGCAAAAAGATGTTGTTTGACAATGTAAATGTGGTTACTTTATCAATTTTGGTTCTTTTTCAGCAGACCTTGCAGAGAGTTCCCAAAAGCTGTCGACATAAATATGGTTATGGACCAGCAGCCAACTCCAATTCCCCCCAAACCGTAGAATAAATTAATTCTCTTTCACTCCTTCTGGAACACAGCAAGGTGGTAAACAGAAGGAAACTGGATCCCATTTGCTGCTCTGCAGGGTTTTGTTTGGCTGGCTCCTTTCTTTTTTACAAAAAAAAAAAAGAAAAAAAAAAAAAAAAGATACATCCTGGCTGTTTGTACCAACAAGTTTGAAAAAGAAAAAGAGAATTATCCCCAGTGTACTTCAATCAGATACAAGACCGGGATTAAGAGGAGCTTTAGTCTCAGCTCATTAATTGTGCAGGCTAAGGATGTACAAGCAGTGGTTTTTTTGTACCTTACCTTCCCTGTGCTGTGGAGTGAAAGAACCCCAAGGTACTGAATGTAATATGTAATTGCAGACATTCCTTCGTGTTTGTAACATACATAGAAATCCTGAGCAAATCGTATCTCAGAAATGCCAAGTGTGTTAGAATATTTCAGTGAAAAATTCAAGTAATTGGAACATTTCTTGTGGTTTGGAAGGGGATGGCCTTGATTATAAGGAGAGATGGGTAGAGTGTTCACAGAGTGCAGGTTACTAAACTATGTCAGTCCTTTGTTTCTCGCCAAGAATTTAGAACTTAAGCGTGAGTATATTTAAAAATTAAAAATCCATCAATTAATCAGAAGAGATAAAATATTTAGCAAGTGTGTTGTGGAGTGCTGATTGTGCAGATGAATGCAGTGGCTGTGCTGCCCAGTTTTTGGTTTTTCTGTGCTGCTGAGAACGTGGGGAGGAGCCCAGTGCCAGGCTGGTCCTGCCCCAGCACCTGTGGGGCAGCAACCCCAGCTGCTCTCTGGCTCCAGACCATGCAACCCCTGCTCCCTTTCCTGGTCCCAGTAATGCTCTTTCCCTTTTCACAGCAGAAAAAGCAGCTCAGCTCAATAACCCTCATCCCCATGGCCCCGAGGCAGTGGCCCCTGGTGACCTGCCCTCCCTTGGAGCTGCAGCAGAGAGGCTGTGCTGCTGAGGTGTGGGAGGAAGAGGCAGCCTGACCCAGAGAAGGGGGTTAATGCAGCTTTCCCAGGGAGGAGCTGGGATGGTTGGGGTGCTCCAGGTGTCACCCTGGAGCTGCCTGTCATTGTTAGGGTGGGCAGGACACACAGAGTGACACGGTGAAATCTTCAGAAGGCTCAGAAGTTTTTTCTTTATTATGGCCCCATGCTGTCTTTTATACAGTTTTTGCAAACCTTGCGGGCAACTTCTAATTGGTTAATAGCTTTTCTGTTAATTATTCTGTTGGTTAATAAAAGGTATTTTACTTGTCCATCAAATCCATCTATTCTCAGATTTTGTATTTTCTTTACTGATTCTCATGAGAGACATCCTTTGTTATTACAGGTAAATGTATTTTTCACCCTCAGAGTAGATTGTTGTGTTAAAGGAACTTCTCATTCTCAAAATAGCTTCATATGGGAACTCACAGACTGCTTTTAGCTGCACTTAGAAGAAATGACAGGCTGGATTTTCACCCCATTCCTACAGCTGCCCCTTGGCTGTCTCTTACCCTCTGATTTACAGTGAAGAATCATGTTCTGCTGCAAGCCATGTAGTTATTTCATCTATAAAAGAGAGAAGATTTTTCTTTATTATATAAGATGTAGAACAATAAAATAACAAATACTATCCATAGGAAAAAAACCAGATGTATTAATAATGTATTCCTGTGTAGCATTAGGAATTTTCTTTAATTACTAACCTGTTTTGTAACCAGTCAGGAAAATCAAATGTCTGATCTCTCTCACTGCCTAAAGTAATGAGCTGTCTAATTATTTCTTGCAGGAAAAATTTGTGGTGGGCCACATTCAAATACCCTTCTGTGCTTTTTCAAGTCAGGGTTTTGGTTACCTTGGGCATGTCAATCCCAGCAGTCCTAACAAGTTCCCTGGAAAGCATTTGCCTTTCCCTAAGACTGGGCTTTGCCTCCTAAGCTCTCTGGGAGTTGTCGTGCAGCCTGTTGGCTGGAGCTGTCAGGATGCCCTGCTTTACTTGGGCATCAATTGGCTCTATCCAGGCACCATCTGCTTGGAACCTGCTGCTGCAAAGGGGAGCTTTGCACTTGGAACCGTGCTAGATCAGATCAGCATGTTGCTGTGCATCCTGGTCGTCAGGTTCTGGGGAATCAGAAGGAGAAGCAGCAGGATATTTTCTCTCTGGGTTTTAATTTGAATGTAGATTAACACTAGATTAATAATCTGGGAAAAAAAAAAAAAGTGTGTATGGGTTAAAATGCTTCTTCTCAGCACCCAAAAATATTCGTCTTTTATAATATGCTATAATTAACAAGGACATGTCTGAGATTTAAAGGCTGTCTTCTAGGACATGCTAACTGATGTGAATTAGCCAAAAGCAGCGAGATGAATCGTGCGGCTAACCCAATTAATCTTCTTTGCTTTTTTGCTGCAGTGGTTTAAAATAAAAACCCCCAAACTTTCCCATGATCTTAAAGAAAAATGCTCCCACATCAGGGACTTCAGAAGGAAAACTCTTATTGTAAGCTCACAGCAGGACATCAACTCCCAGCAAGCCAGGAGGATAATACTATGGGCAAATTGAGCAAATGTCCTTGCCTCCCCAATCAGCCAGTATTTGAAGGGTATTATCCTTGCTAAACTTGTCATCCACTTTAAATGGAAGTTGGACTGCAAATGTACATACTGTGCTTAGCGTGACTTTTGAAGAGTTGCCTCTGCAGTTTAGAGGTTGGATTTAATTCTTAAAGACCTAACTTTGCTGCAGCTTTATTTAATCTCTGCTTATTTGCTTTGCCATTCTCTGCTTTATAATCTAGGCAGTGTGTAAGGAAACTACTAATGAATAAGTAAAGTAAATAAGAAACATCTTGGAGGGAAAAAGGAGCTGAAAAGTTGAATATCAAATCAGATTCAGGGAATCTCTTTCTTGATGTAATCAGAAAATAACTACTGTTACTGTACTTTGAGGAGCAGAAATAACCTTTTTGACATGGAGTAGAAAGGGTGATGTGCTGGAATATTTAGCGAAATTGTGGGTCATCCTCTCTAGCCAGTACATTCCACATAATTAAAGCTCAAATTGTGAAAGCTTCTGCTTGTTACTGCTGTCAGTTGCCCATTTGACTCCTCTATTTTGTCCTATTATAGTCATTTCAAAGCTGGATAAGCCCAAGTATTTTTTAGTCTCATAAATACCATTGCTTCCTCATCCAGAGACTTCATTACCTAAATCTCCTTCAACCATTAAATAGGAACTGCAGCCTTCAACAGGCTTAGCCAAGTCAACTGACACAGTATAAGAGGCACGTTTCCCCCTTTTAATATGTATATAATAAATCTGTCTCTGCATATGTAAATATACGTGTCATGTACGTGATGTGAGCGGAGGAAAAACGTGTGTGGGGTGTGTGTGTGCAGACTGCTGAGACAGCCTGGCTGCTGTATAATAACCAACCAGAAGGTTATTTCTTCATTGTCTTTTTATTTTCCCAATCTGTAGGCATTCCCCTGAAACACAGGTGGAGGTGTCTCCTAAAAAGCAAACCCACGACATGCAGCCTGCAGGGGTGTGGTGGTGGCTCCTTATGGCTCATTTTGCATCTCCAGCCTCCCTGCTCCATTTCTCTCCCTGAAAAACACATACATATTTGATGGGTTTGCATCAGGAATTCATCCCTTCTGCTCTGGTATGTGTGAAAGGCTGGCAGCTGGGGATTTCCACCCATGGCAGCTCTTCCCACCTAACTGTGCATCACAGATCAGCAGTTTAGCACATCAGGCTGGTATTATGATTTAAAACTGCAGCTTTATGAACCAGAAAGCCTCCTACATCTGCACCAGAGGTGATTTAGTAAATTACACAGCATACTGTGCTCCTCAGTTTCAAAGTAAAAATGGGATCCTCTGAAAGAACTGACTTAAAACGAGTGAAAGGATTTTAGCTGTTTAATTACTCAGCTTCATACCTAAAAACGTGTCACATCTGGCTTTTGGATGTGTTGCCTTCAGCAGGCTGAACAGGATGAAAGCCCAAAGCTTTCAGAGGCTGCTGTAAGTGAAGCAAGTGGTGAACTGTTCTCCTTAAGATCTAAAGGGAAGCAGTATGACAGCTTGGAATAGAGGCGGGGATATTTTGCCTTCCTTGCACCTTTAGGTTCCATTTCTCCTACTTTGTATTCTGTGTCATGGAATCCTCAAGAAAGGCATGGGTCGTTACACAGCTGTTGGGCTTCAGTCTGGAAATATTCCTGTATCACTCTGGGAATTTCTAAGAGTGAGTGGAGAGCTAAGAAAAGGGAGAGGAAACCAAACCATTGCTGGAATTCCTTCTCTAAAATCTGATGTATCAGTTCTATAGGACTAATGCACCAGTAGAATGTCTTTGCCTATTCTTTCTAATCAGAAAGTAAAAGAAATGTTAAAACCATGAGGATTTCCTCCCTGGTGGGCTGTAACTGAGTCTCCTACTGAAAGATCTCTGACAGAGCACATGTATTAGTGAGGTTTTTTTGTCACTCTTTGTACATGAGCTAATTAATAATTTGGATGTTTTCAAACAGAAGCCTGACTAAAATCAGACCTGACACAAATTACTGCTTGGACTCTGCCTATCAAGAGATGAGCTTTCCTTGAAACCTGGCTCTGGCAAGGTTGTCTCTGGTGATTTGGATGATCATAATGATCCTAATCTCCAAGTATATTCCCATATTTTAAAGGAAGAGGTTCTTCTTCAGCATTTTCAAATCTTTGGATTTATACACATGAGAAGTAACAAGGGACAGAAGGAAATTAAGGGGAAATGCTTGAAAAATATCCTAGGTTTGAGAAACAATCTCTTAATATTTCCAGGTGTCTCAGCAACAGACATAGAATGTTAATTTTCTTCTCTGGGATTTGGGAATTTGGGCTTTGTGGAGATTTTTGAAAGATAATCTAAACTGACTGAAGCCTGGTCCCGTGCACTGGTTGTGATAAATTCCCAAAGCAGCTAATGGGGGAAGTCCGGTTTTGAAAATGTACTAACAGTGAACAAAGGAATCATCTCTGAGTGCTGCACAATGTGTGTTTTTCCTCTCTTTGGGGAGGAAGAGCACAGGGCTACTCTGGGAATCACATCAGACATGACACCTATAATGAGGGCTTTTGCCCATTAGTTTAATCTGATTTTAAAGGAGGAGAAGGGAGGGAAAAAAGAAAAAATCCAATATCATAAGTGCAGTATTTTTCATGTCTCCTGCTGTAAGCTCAGCCCTGAGGCTGAATGCAGTGTGTGTTGAAGGCAGTGCTGAGGAAGTGGAGTTCCCACCTTGTTTTCCACACCAGCTCTGCTGCTGCAGTGCTCTACCAGCCTGCCCCATGTGCGTGAGGACAAGCAGATACCACAGCACGGGTCACTAATTTCTTACTTTCTCATTGTCTGAGCAAGGCAGATGCATTTCAGATCGTGAACGGCCATTTCCAGACCTCTATCGATATCTGTTAATGAAAGTAATGATATTTTTATGTGAAACCAATGGCTCCCTAAAGCAACAGACAATGGGAGCTATTTACTGTGGTGTGTCTGACACGTTCACTGTACTGAGCCTTGTGAAAATGCAGCCCCAGGGCAGTGCTGGAGTCCTACTGACCTAGAAATTGTAGCTGCTATCCTGTGACAAAGTCAGAAAGTACAGCACTGCACAGCAAAGGGCTTTGGGGTTTTAAAATAAAAAGTAATTGGAACAGACTTGCCCTGGGATGACCTGGCTCGCCATGTGTTTAGGCGTCCCTGTTGCTCCATGAGATAACACTTCCAGCCTCTGACTCTGGGGATGGAGGGAGGGAAGCCTGCAGCTGACACAAGGTCTCTGCTCTCTAGGAAACGTTTTCAGTTGCTCTGCTGTTCATTCCCGTGGCAGAGGGACGTATCAATGGGGTGACAAAATTTCACACTTGAACAGGCTCAGTGTAATGCAATTAGTGCCATCCAGGCAATCTTAAGGGCTTGGTGAAGGTACTGAATTGAGCTGTTGTGTGTGCAGGAGGACACCTCAACCTGCATGTGTGAGCTGCAGAGGAGGAGAGGAAGGGCTGGCATTGTAAACCCCCAGGGAGAAAGGGATCAGTGTCTGTTTGCCTGGTGGTTTTCTCACTTACAGGATGGGTGATGATTTTCTCATGTTCTGTGACACTGACAATCAAATCCACGAGGAAAAGAAAAAAAGTCTGGTAACTCAGATGATTATTTCTGAAAAAATTCAGGGCTCTGGACTTTGTTAGGGTGCTTTGGAGAGAATGCAATCCCTCAGACTGTGTTTTCTTAGCTAGGCCTGTATAGCTATTACATGGCTGTTATTATAGCTATAGCTGTTGCATTTTTGATCTCTAAACAGGCACCAGAAACACACAGTACAGTGTGGAAAATGAGTTTGTAACATGGAGTTTGAAAAAATCTCAGTTTAAGAAGAGCTTGATGTTTGGAATAAGACTTGAAAAGACACTTTCCAGGTAGAGTGTTGACACTGGATGGCCTGCTGAGAAATTAAAAGTTGCCTCCCTGGTCAGGAGTGAACCAGCCTCGGGGAGAATTGTTGTGGGAGGCACTCTCACTGTCACAGTGCTTTAAGCAGCTGAACAGCAAGTGCAAGCTGCTCAGTCACAGAGCTCTCAGTGCACTGCAGAGCCTTGAGGTGGGTTTTGTAGATGGTCTTTCACAGTCAGCAAAATTATGCTCACTCCTCTAAAAAACCCCTCTGAATCTGTGGGAGACAGTGCAGTACTTTAAGACATATAAGAGTTATGGGTGGCTGTGGTAGTGTCTGGTTTTCAACATTTCTTGCAGGAACATGGGAGTTCCAACCTAATAAAATGTGTATTTCTTTTGGATCATCTTGAATTTTTTTTTTTTTTGTAACCAAAGTAACCTTACTTAGATCCATGTAACCTGGATACATGATCCCTCCAAACCCTCTGGATGACATCCCAGAACATTTTATCTTTTACTATTGCAAGAAAAGACTTTCATTTCTTTCATTGAAGATAATACTTGTACTGCAACAGTTTGGGAGCATTTATTTGATGGAGCCTATGCTTACATGAGAGACCTTTGTTAATTTAGTTCACGGCAGCTATAAAAGTGAGCTGCTTCTGCTCAGTGCATAATGCTTTCACTTGGGAAAAAACAAAACAACAGCACCAGGATCCAGGAGCAACACTTGGTTTAGAAAGGCAGGGCTTTCCCTCTGAGCATCTCAGGTGCCAAAAGTGGCAGTCAGGCTCCACGCATTCTGGGGAGTTTTCAGGATAAAATTAACTTCCATGTTTCTGTGCATTTGCCGTGAGCTCCAGTGACAAATAGCTCCCTTTGACATGTAAGCAGGAGTGTTGTCTTTTATAGTGAGATTCTTGGCTGAGAGCAGATAACTCAGTATGCTGCCATGGCGGCCTGTTGCTTCTAGAGCATGTGGATTTAAACTATATTTAAAAAATTAGAGGCATGAGTTAATATTCAAAATTATTGTGTCAGTCTGTTCGCTGTAGACTGGTGAAAGCATAGCCTTGACAAAGCCTTAGGTCTGAGTTTGAAAACTTGCAAATGTTCCTGGGGAGGAAATTGTTATTGCTGGAGGCTTTTTTAATATATCTCTTCTGCTTGTGGGTCGACTCCATCCTCCAAAGTCCCAGGATTCCACGCTGAGCTGAAAAACCCCAGCTTGCATACCACCTTGGGATTGCTGAAAGGAAGTGCTCTAGCTCTCTGGCAGTTGTATTTTATAAATATTGCACTGGGGTCAACCGTAGGCAAACAGGCTGTAAAATATATGGCAAAGATTTAGAGATTTCCTGGCAATAATTTTGACATGTCCTGTTTTATTAGTCCTCATGTGGTTGTTTCTCAAGAGGTTTGCTTCATTCATGCAGCACTGGCTTTCTGTGGATACAGACTTAATTATGCAAGGGCACTGTAGGGAACTTGTGTGCAGCTTGCTCTTAGGAATTAGTTTTCCTCCAAAATCCCTTTATAACCCTGTTTTCCTGCTCTGAGGCTTTACATACTCCATTTGGTTTGTGCACAAAGATTTACTGATGTGGTTGGTTTAGAGAATGCATCAGTAGGTTTTATCTTTCCTTCTTCAGTTCACATTCATCGGGACCCAGGAGTTCAGCAAAAACATGGTTTTGCCCTTTAGGATTTATTTGAAATAGGAACAAACTACTCAGCTTCAGGACAGGAGGAAACACGGTGTTTTGCCCCTTCAGTGGTATGAAAACTGATTCACATGGTTGTTTCTTGAGGGAAGGGGTGGTTGTCACCTCAGGCTTTGGAGTCTGTTCTTGGTGGGTGTTGAAGTGGCTGATGAAACCTTGCAACTAAAATGAAGCTGGAGCATTGCACCAGGCTGTGCCTGCAATGGGAGCTGCTTAATCCAGTAAGCAAAAATGATTTTGGGATTTTAGGGGGTGAGATGTTAGTTCAGAAGCCAGGTTTTCCTTGCTCATCATCACTTGTGGGAGTTCAGGTCCTCACATCCATCAGTTTCATCTACAGATTTAGAAGGATGGAGTTGGAAGGGATATATAAAGATCAAGTCCAGCTTGTGGGATATGCTCTGGTTTCTTGATCACAGACTCACAGAATATTCTGAGTTGGAAGGCACCTACAAGGATTATTGATTTGTGCTCATGTGGCTATGTTCACATTGATAAGGAAGTGAATTTAGCCACAGTGCTGCCAGTTATCCATCCCCTCTGTTCATCAGGTCCTGGGGCAGCTCATCCCTCTGCTCTGCTGCAGCAACACCTGTGGGAAATGGATTTGTAGAGAATTCTTAAAGCTCGACAGAAGGCTCACATAGTATGTATTTGTATGTAAGCTTTGAGAAAAGAAATGCTGACCTAGAAATGCCATGGAATAGGACAGACATTGTTCAGAGAGAAATGGAGCTAGAAACAAGTTTCAAATAATGGACTTATAAATAAGACCGGATAGGTTGGAGAAATAGAACTATGAAAGATGCATTGTAGTAGGACCCACGAGGGGTAATTTTAGATGTTTGGCTTTAAGGCATTAACAGCATTGTGTGGTAAAAGCTGGTAGGCCAAGAAACGCTTATAATGGATTGCAATTAGGAAATAGTTTGGCTTCTGATTGTGCTGGTGTGAATTATAACACCTGTATTGTCTCACCCTTCACATGAAACTGAAAATCTTTTATTAAGATTTTAAAATGCCTCTCAGTTGCCCCATCTCTGGGTCAGAAAAGGGCAAAATCCAAAAAACATCCACCAAAGACCAGCTTTCCTTGGCTCCCTTCATCCTGCTCCATCCTCTAGCACTACCTCAACACATCTTGAGGCCTTGGGCACCCCTTGATGCCCTTTATGCCCCAGCCCAGGGCAGGAAACACACATCCCAATATTTCCTGCCATAAAACCTCCCAGCTGCAGTGCAATCGTCGCCTTATTTCGGGCACTTAACGGCCAGCGAGCGATTCCTGCCCCTGTTTTATTTAGCTGTAGTCAAGGAGACCAAAAAGACTGGGATGTGATTCATGAGCAGAGATAAAGCTGGCAGGGTCTGGTTTTCCCTTGTCCCCAGGGAAACAGAAAGCAGCTTTAAGTGAATGGGCAATTTCTGCTCAAGATGGGAGTTCATTGGTACTTAAAAATGCAGGTGCTGGGTGCTGCCCCTCCATCCTGGGAGCTTCTCCTGTGGCCCTTTGCAGAGCAGCCATTGTCACAGCTTGTCCCCAGTCGTGATCTCTCCTGGCAGGCTCACACCGTTTTGGGCTGTTGGCAGTGATTCCACAGGCAGCCCACGACAGGCTGGGATTGGAAGAGCTCAAAATAGAAGTAGGAGCTGATTGCTTTTAGCCTGTGCAAGCAGTGTCAGGGAAATCTCACCTCTGTTTCCTTGCCTGGTGTCAGTGTGCTCTCTTGCCAGCTGCCTAGGAATTCCTGGGAGTAAGGACTTTGTGTGATGGGACTGAACTTGGCAGAGGCTCCCTGGATCCTCACTGTCCTTTCTCTGCTGTGTCAAACTCTGAAATGAGACTGGTGCACTTTGTGTGGAGAATCATTTTTAACTCTGGTAAAATAGAAGATACTCTGGTTGGGTCACAGTCTATTGTTTTGAGGGGACGAAAGCCTCTTCCACCCTTTCCTTCCTCCTGCAAGTGAGGAAAAAACCTCAAACAAACTTGAGGTGGGCCAGGCCCTTTAGAAGGCAGAAGTCCTTGCTGATGGCAGAGTTCGAGCACATCCCTGAGCTGGGTTAGTGAGCCTGACTTGGTATCTACAGTCTGAGAGCCTTGTCAGCAGGCTGCTGCTGGCTGTTCATCATTCCAAGGTTCCTGCTTTTGATGTGCAGGGGCTGGAAGCTTTTCCTGTGCGTGGACAGGAAAGCGTGTGCTGCCTGCTGGCCCCGTGAGTCAGGGGAGTTTGCTGGGGAACTGAGGGAGCAGAGCCTGCTCCTCAGACACTTCCAGTTTCATTTCTGCCTGAATAGCCTTCCTGAAGAGTTGTTTACTTTTGAATTGCAGGAACAGGCTCCAACGTCCAGAAAGTAATCGAGAGAAGCGGGGTTTCTGGGAATTAACCAACATGTGCAGTCAAGTGTGTTCTCCTTCCTAGTAGCATTTTTTAATTATGCTGTTACTTGGCAAATGTAATGCTGGTGAGAGCTACCAGGCTTGGAATCTGGAGAATGGATTGAAACATGCAGCATGAACAAGCAGCAGTGTTCTCTTCTCATTCACTGACCTTGCTGTGGAGCCTAGGACTTAAAAAGTCGGGTGCTCTTCACTTCTGACCCTTTTATCTGTATTTATTGGGAGCGGCACAGTTTTGCATTAAGAATTTAGGTTTCTCTTAAAGAAACAGTCAGCTGTGCAGAATATTGTTCTGTTCTCTCCTCTAAAACTCCTGTGATTTATTTTGTGAGAGTGGAAATTGTAACTTCACTGTGGGAATTTTTCTTCAGGAGAATCAAGTATAATCTGGTTTCTTGCATATTGGTAATTCCTTTTTGGGATAGCAATACTGTGATAATTTAATTTTTTTAAACATGAACAAAGAGGTCTGATAGCTGCTTTTATTACCAAGAAAGCAGACCCCATTTCCAGTTTCAGGGTAGCAATTTCCTCAGGTGCATAACTTAAGAAACTTCCTGTGAATTCATCTTTCTTTCAACCTTTGCAGCATAGACATATGCAGTTGAACTGACTGCCTTAGGGCTCCTTTTATAGTTAAAGAACAGAAAATCACATTTTTAGGATGTGATTCACCTGAACTATTTTAGGTGCACACCGTTGGATGATCTCAGTGTGCTGTAGAGCAGTGCTCTTTCTCCCCTTTGATGGCAAAGGGAGTTGTAGCTGGTCCTGGCTTTCAGCATAATCATATCTTCTTCAAATAATCCTTCCTTCTGTGCCCACCCTGTGTCCTAGATAGATTTGTGTTACATCCAGGGTGATCTTTTCTCAAGCTAACTTCTCAACTAACGCAGCCTTCAAGCATCCTGGGCATCTATTGTTGTGCCTTGAAGGTACAACAAGACTTGTGCTGTTTTTTGATTTGATACTTTCACTTTTCTGCTTTTCACACTCATAATTTCTTCAGCAGTGGGATTTATAGACCAACTCAGCTTGCCTTGTATGACTGAACCCTGTGAGTTCCTTCAAACCGTTGAAATTCTAGTGTGGGATTGCCTTGGAAACAGCAACTGGAGAATTGATGTGTAGAAACTGCTGAAGAGAAATAGAGAAAATGTCTCATGTGGTTGAAAGAAATAGTCGCATCAATCAAAAATACGGGAAGTAATTATGCTTATGTGGTGCTTTTTTAGCTTTAGTGCCACTTTTGCATAGTAACAGCTGATGGGAGGTGGGATGAAATCCTGTGTTCCCCGGGCTGTTGCACTTTTCCTGTTTCATTAATCTGTCACATTCTCTTCAAGGTAACAGTGTATTTTTAATAGAGTTGCCCAGCTGCTTGCCTGAAGCATCAGACTCCCATCTTTTCTAAATAGACCTGAAGATGCTTCTACAGAGTCTGAAGCACTGTATTTGGTCCAAAAAGGTGGCCCAACAACAAAAGTTTAGGGCTTGGAGTTTTTTTAATCCATGTCTCATGCAGCTCTCTGTATGTTTCTTTGTAGAAGTGAACAGCAGTGCAGCTAGAAATGAAAGCCTTCAAAATTTACCCTATGAAGAGGATATGTAGATGGACAATAACCAAAGTTATTTGGTTTGGCTTTAACAATCTGCATATCTTAACAATGACACTGTAAAATGGAATGAATTACGATAAGAAAACTTCTGTGCATGCATGCACAAGGTAAAAATGGCTTGCTTTTGATCCTGTTGTTTTCCTAGCTGGACTGACAGCTGGCTAGAATTATGGGAGGTGCTGCATGGCCACTCTTCATTTCCTTCACCTGCAACACACATAGACTTGTTTATACAGGACCATCTTTCTTCTTCAAGCACAGTGGATATTTCTGCTCTGCAGAGGGATGGTTCATTGCTACATCCCAAAGGCTGTAAATATGCTACAGGCTGCAGCATATTGGCTCAAGCCCTGATTTAGCTGCTGGTGAGCAAGTCAGTCATCCATAATGTCCACTTGGCATGCTGGAAAACTGGCCCACGTTCTGAAATGGGGGGAAAAATGAAATTGAGATAATAATGTGTGTATTATGTATAATAGGTGATAATTATTATTCAATCCACTGGCTTAGTTCTGGGCTCAGCTGCCTTAGGTGGAGCAAGGAGAGGCTGTGAGAGAACCTGTGTCACTCCTGTGATGTGCCTGCTTCTCCCAGCAGCTCCCTGGGGGTGACACTGCCAAGAAGCTCCTGTTGGTTTTGCCAGACATTTGATCCTTACCTTTTGTTTGGACTGACCTTTGCTGTTGCATATTGGGAACAGAATTAGTTTTAGTCCAGCTGCATCCACTGAGGACAAAAGTCACACTCTCATTAGCCTGTAATCACACACATACATTTTGCTTCTGCTCCCCCTCTGCATTTTTACGCATAGGTGAGCTTATGGAGCTCAGTGGGTTTAGTGGAAATGTCAATCCTACACCAGAAAGCCTGTTTTTGTTATAATTTCTCAGCTCAAGCACAAATATCAGTGACTTTTGGAGCAGTATCCATCCTCTCTCTTCTATTCTTTATTTAAAACTAACAGCCCCATGCTATTGGCTTAATATAGTTCAGTTTGTTATCGCCACACAATCCCAAAATGTCTTTGGGTGTTGTCAGCCACGAACACAGGAAGTGATCCCTCATTAGGCTGAATTATCTAGACACAGCACAGGCTAGGGGAGGCCAGTGCAAATAGTTTTGTATTGACAAGGGCTTCCTGTTTAGTACAAGAAAGTCAAGGCACCCGAGGTGAAACGGCAGCAGCAGATTCAAATTTCATCTCCACGGGTGCAGGGAGGTGACATAAAACTCCCAGTCCAATAAAAATAAAACACCAGCTTTTTGGCTACTGGCAAGACTTTCTCTTGAAGGGATTCCAGTAAGTCACTCTGCACATGGCACGTAATGTTTCCAGCCTGTTGTGGATTTTGAGAGGGAAAAAATAACAGGTTTGGGTGGGATGGGACTTTTAGAGGTCATCTGGTCTGCAGTGAGAAAGGACATCTTCAACTAGACCAGGGTGCTCAGAGCCCCATCCAACTTGGCCTGGAATATTTCCAGTGATGGAGCATCCACCATCTCTCTGGGAAACCTGTCCCAATGTTGCATCACAAAAAGCATCTTCTTCATATCTAATCTAATCCAGCCCCCTTTTGGTTTAAAACCATTAGCCCTTCACGATGGGCTTAAAGATTTTTTTCCTGCTTTTACTTCACAGCGCAGGCTGGACATGGAGCATTCAGTAAAAGTGTGCCAAGAACATCTGCAAGGTACAGGTAAAGGAAGGTCAGGGTGTTTTGGGCATGCTGCAATGTTCAATGTTGGCAGAGGGGGGACAGTGGCCCTCTGAGAGTGATCAGGCTCTGTGTGATGGGATTTCTACACTCCTGAGGTTTAGACTGTGACAGGCAGGTGAGAGACAGTTTAACTTCTTGCTCTCCTATTCTGGCATTTCAGGGTGATACAATAAGTTTGTCTTTGCTTCTGTCTGCGTGTTAGAAATAATTTTGAACAATTGGGTGCTAGAGAAATATTCCACATCACCTTTTTATTAAGGCTATATCCTTTTTTTCTAACGCAAGCTGCTATCTCTCCAACTCCATGCAGTAACCTGAGAAAAGGAAATTCCTTACTTAGGCTAAACATAAACCCTGTATGCAATGAGTAAAACTATCATGTTTGAGCATCTAACCCCATACATATCCATAGATATCACTGCTATCCAAGCAACCTCTTTTTATTTTCTTGACTACTGCATTATTTATATGCTGCAGAAATCTCCTGGACAAAAAGAAAATCCCACATGGCTTGATAGCAGCCCACTTTGGCTAAACTACCATGGGTTTTGTTTAACATAAATTACTTCTATTTTAAAGCCTGGGATTGTCCACATGTTGTTCTGTTGCTGCTTAGTTCAAATTTATCCATCCACCAGAGCCTTGTGATCCCCCTTAAGGTGCTTAGAGAGCACAAGAAGATCCCCCCTGTAGCCTTCTCATCTTCCAATACATACTCTTAAGCGCCTCATCCTGTCATCTTAGCAAAGGCCCTCCCTGTGTTTGGCCAGACTCCCATCTCTCCTATGGATATTCTCCAGAATGTGTGCATTGCTCATGTTAAGATAAGATGTGCCCAGCTCCAGCTTATGCCCCAAAATGGCCATTTGTAATGGCGCAGTATTTTTTTTTTTTTTTAACGTTTGGAAATGGCCCTTTGCTGAGCTGCAGGGACCAGCACATTGTTCTTCCCCTGGAAGGGATGGTGGGTGTGCTCTGGGCTTGCTTGGCTCTCATGGCTGTCGGGGAGAAGAAGCAGAAAACTTGCAAAAAGTGATGGTTGGTTGGTTGGTTGGTTCTCCTGTGGTTGGCCTTGGTGGTCCTGCTGTGCCATGTTGGTGACAAGAACTGAGTGACAGAGCTTTAAACAGGATGCCAGGTCAGCAGACTGCTCAGCAGAGGCCGAGTTATGGAAGTAGGAGGAGAGGTTGAGAGCAATGGAAATAGCTGACTGTTCCCAAAATACCTGCTTTACACTGAGGGTGGGAGAGAGAAGCCACACTTTTTTGCAAAACTCAGGCAGTAAGTGTTTTCCATCCTGTTTGGTTTTTTTTTCCCCAGCTCAAATGCAAAAATTACTGGTATTGAAACATTTCCTTGCTGTATTCACAGCCTAATGTTTGATTTACTTCACTATTCACAAAAATTACTGGTATTGAAACATTTCCTTGCTGTATTCACAGCCTAATGTTTGATTTACTTCACTATTCACAAAAATTACTGGTATTGAAACATTTCTTTGCAATATTCTCAGCCTGATGTTTGATTCACTTCAGTGTTCATGTCTGCCAGGAAGTGAAACTTTGGGCAAGCCTGGGTAAAGTGCATTGAGAAATAAATGGGCAAGCAGTGATGGAAAAGCTGTGATTTGTATATTTGCAGGCCAGAATGGAAAGGAAATGTTAGGCCAGCCTCGTGCCACTCGTTCCTGACAGCATGGCACGAGGATCAGAGATTTATCTGGAGATTAAGGAGCAAGAGCAAAGGGCCTGGAGGTAGGAGAACACAAAACCTGAGTGATCTGGTATACAGAAATGGGGGTGCTGAGCTGGATATAGAAAAGAGAGTTCTGTGTGCTATCAGTTGTGCCATTTTTAGTCCTTTCAGTGTCACGAGGCTACTCCTTAGCATAACATCCAGTTTAAAAGCATAGTCTTTTTTTTAAAAAAAGGGTTCTAACCTGGATTTCTTTGTCCTTTGATTCTTGAGCGTTTTTAAAAAATACTTTTTGCCTTTGTGGGAGAGAAGAATTGGTCCTGCATATATATCTCATATATATATAATATCTCCTCTCCTCTGATGCCTCTCAGTCATGTTGATCCTGCACTTACCTGATGTTATAGCTAGATGTCAGCCTCAGATGTGAATCTGTCACTCACATTTATTTTTGCTCCTTGTCTCTCTGTACCATGGGACTACTGAGATAGCATGAGAACTGGGACTTGCCTCCTTCTCAAATGCCTGACCTAGGGGTTTAATTATTCAAGTTAACAGAGCCAGAAGAAAGGATTTGCTTTTAACAGGCTTGGAGGAGCATCTGTGCTCACAGTAAAGTTTGGCTTTCTGTTGGCTTTCCCGGTGGACTCCTTGTTTGGCAGGTCAAGCCTCTGCCTATAAAGCCCTGCTCACACAGAGCAGAGTTCTCCCAAAGCCTTCCCTCAGCAATGCAGCCCTAATGGGTTCCAGGAGCTTTGATATCAGCTCCACACAGGCCAACGTGGTGAGACAGCAGGGTAAGGAGCGAGTCAGACTGGGACAGTGACAGCAGCCAGTGCTGGAAAAGGATGATTCAGCTGTGACCCCACAGCCTTGGCAAAGAGCAGGGCACATTTTGGCAGGTGGGAGGATGCATCAGCACACAGAGGGTTGTGAGTCATGGGGTGACTGATGCTGGTGGCAGCACAGGGTCACCACTCTGGGCTGGTTTGGGGTGGGGTGGCTGGGGTGAATGGGCCCCTGCCGTTCAGATGGGCTGGTTTTGGGTCAGGGCAGCACAGATGTTTCCTTTGCCTGTGCATGGCTCTCTCTGACCTGCAGCAGCTCAAGGGCTGCCTTATGGGAAGCTGGAATCACGTGTGCATTGGGAATGGGGCACACAGCTGGCCCTGGGGACTTGGTCACTCCTGTCTCTGAGTCAGTGTCATGGGATGGGATGGACAATGCAGATTGTTACTGAAGGTTCAATAACAATTTTCAAGACTTCAATGAGAAAATGGTAAATTATATAATGTAAGGATTGTATATCCATTATTAAAAGCAAGCAGGCAAGCATGAAAGCCCTTGTCTGTCTGTGCTAGGCTTGAGAAATGTCTGTTTAATGTTTATGTTGCCAGGAGCTTACTGCTTACAGGCATTTAAATGCAAGTGCTTACCTGAGGGCTTACTAAGGTCTGGTCCCTATCTCTAACACAGTTCAATTTATTGGAATAATCTTTTAGCCCAATCTTCTCTTTCCAGGAAGGAGAGAAATTGAGAGAATTCTCTCCTGCAGCTCACTGTGTTTCCTGCCTCACTTCAGTAAGTTTAAAGCAAAACCAGCTCCTCAATACACAGATTTGCAGGGCAGATGTGGTGATGTGCTCTAATATCAATGTCTTGAAAAGAAAATACAGGTTCTTGAGCTTAAGGGAACTCATCACTAAACTAGGCTGAAGCTCTGTAGCTGCCTTCCCCCCCCACGCCGCCTCCCCACTGAATTCCTGGAGTGCCAGTGCCATCTTCTACATTGTAAGCAACAATAAAAATTGGGGTGACATTGCATGCACCTTTTGTGGCATTATTCCTTCTCTTGTTCCCCTTTAATTTCAGCTGCTTGAGGTGATTTCCTTTCCTGCTTTTGTTTCCTGTCAGACTCAGGACAAGGAAAAGCAGCAGGTGTAAACACAGAGCTGTCAGCAGAACAAACTCATGGCTGATAATTTGAATGCTTTAGGTGACTTGCTGTAGAGACAGGAATATTTTATTATGATTATTTTTGGTTTGGCAGGGACATTTGTCTCCAAGGTTTGTTTTTTTTTAAAGAGAGTTGCACTCTTGACTGCAAAACAAAAATCTGGGCTCTGTGGCTTAATTGCTAAAATCCTAAAATAATTTCTGTTGGAAGGGTTGTGTGGAGGCCATCTGGGAGTAGGAGTGTGCGTGGGAGTGCACTGCACAGTGCCAGGGCTTCCCCCCCTGCTCTGCACAGGTGGCAGGGACACAGGCACTGCAGGCTGCTGGTGGCACTGCTGCCTCCTTCCTTCCCACCATGATTTGTGCTGCTCCAGGGGGGCAGCAGCCAGACCTCTCTAGACCCTGGAATTCAGGAGTGACAGGCTGAAGTCAACCCTTTTGATGCCTTAAGTTTGAACTTTCATGCTTTTCAGATTCTGTGCTGCCTTAGGGATGTAGTTCTGAGCCTCACATTAAGTGTGGTAAGCTCCCTTCACAGAGCAGATAGACACAACAAATCCTTTTCCTGCTGAACACCAAGGACAACTTTCAGGCCAACAAGCACAAACAAGGGTGGGCTGGAGGGAGAAACAAGAAGGATGGGACCTCACAGCCTGAAGCTGGAATTGGACAATTAAACCCCAATATGCAAATGGACCAAAACTTATAAAAATGGAAGATCTTGTGACCGCTCAGCCATTTTGTGACCATTTTCAGTCCACCCTGGCTGTAGCCCTGGTCAGGCTCCTGTCCTGCCCAAGGTGTATCCTAAAGGCCTTTCAATAAATATCTACTTTATTCTCCAGCTCTATCCAGTCTCTGTTCCAGGTCAGCCTTCCCAAGGCATCACTTTCACAACAGGTACAAAGGATGTGAGACTTCCATCACACCATCACTCAGTGCCTGCAGTATCTCCTGTAGGTTATCTCAGAGAAGAGCAATTACTTTACAGATCCTGAGTCATCCTTGGGAAAAGTGCTTCCAGAAACTGAGCTTAGAAGACTTAATGGAAGCACAAAGGTCTTGATTTAGGTTTTCTGTACATCCTTATACAAATCTGGAACTTACTTATCTGGAACTGCTTCTCCTGTTTACCTGTATTTTAAAATACTTTATCCCAGGGGAAATATATTACCCTTAGCTCTTGAGAGTGTCCAGCCAAATTTTGACTACGAGGTGAGCTCATGTGCCAATGTTTTCTGGTTTTCTTTAGGCCATACTTTGCCTATCAACAGTAGCTTTATGGCCAGTTAGTCACATTTTGCAGTGTCTCCTTATGCATCCTGTTGCATGTTGTAGCAGCTACGTGATAGTTGCCACCCCTTTTGAGTCTTCATTTATAGCAAGGACAACTACACCCAGTATAAATAGAAATAACCACTGGGTTATCTGGGAAACAACTCTATTAAGTATGCAACCCACAGTAATGTAAAAACAATATGGTTATTTTTCTCCCACTCAGCAGCTTCTCTCTTACCGGAAGGTAATGAATGCAGGAAATTATCTGACAGAATGCTGAGGATTTGTAGTAATATGTAATGGTATGGCAGGAGTTAAAATTGATGAGTGATTGTACTTAGTTTTCAGTGGAAATGCTTCAAATGTCTACTTTTGTAAGAGACCTTTTGTAATGTTAGCATTGCTCCTGATTAACATTCTTTGTGGTGTCACAGGGCCAAACTAGGACAATAAAGACTCTGTCCTGCTCTGTACAGTTCCCAAATATTGACGGGGTGCTTGACTCCATCTCTGATAGCCCAAGTGAAGTCAGGTGAGGGTGAGGGCAGTCCTTGGATAGTGCAAGTGGATGGGAAATGCAGGGACCTGGGGGCTTTGGCAATGCCACTCTTGCTTCTGAGTCACCAGCGAGCTAAAAACCTGGGCAGGGTGTGAGGGGATGCATTGACACGGTGAATTGCTGTCACAACAGTTGCCTCTAATCTTATTTTCACGTATTTATAGTGCCTAAGATAACATTTTCTCTCCAGTGAGCCCTCTGGCAGGCCCCTGGGCACAGAGGGACCGTTTTCTATCAGCAATACTCTGATTACTCAGAGGGGATCGTTACTGCTGCCTTGCCAGGTTTTGCCCAGTGAGTCTTCAGGTTGAATTTGAGAACTCTAATGGCCTTGATTACAGACTAATAACGAGCTTTGATGCTGTGCTTAAACCCGGAGTGGGAAGAATGGCAAACAGAGAGGGAGCTGAAATATGGGACCGTTGGGACAGTTTCCAGCTTCCACTTGTGATCTTTCTTTGTGCTCCCAGGCTTTCCCCTGCCCGTGACTCAATTACTTATTTTATACAAGTATGAAAGATTGCTCTAATGTGGCTGCTTCTTTGTTTCTGGGGGCTGTTTTCAGCCAATGTCCTTAGCAATTGGATTTGCTTCCACATTGTTATACCAGAGCTGCCTTTTATTTGCTGTAATTATCTGCTCCCAGCACAGCTCTGCCACACAAAGGTTTGTGCCTGTGCACACACATGTTGGAAGCCACTGCCCTTTGTGCTCTGCCTCTAGGTGGTAAAGCAAAATATGGAGAGGAGGAGGAACATTTTGTGGAATTTTTGGATCAAGGGAACAGAAATCATTTTTCAAAGTCACAAACAGCTTTAGAGTTTCCCTCGCCCTCCTGTTTATGGGACAGGGAATCAAAATAGTAAGAGTAAAAGGAAAGATAAACAGTACCTTCCTTTATTTCTTCCTTCCCTAACAATGTTATCTGCATAACTCTCCCCACTTTTCCCATTTGTTTGGGGCTTGGTAGTGTCATAAACATGAACTCAAAAGAGATAGTGACATCAAAAGAGAAAGCTGTTATTTTAGATTGCTGACTGATATTTTAATATGTAACCTATTTATTACATTTTATTTATTTCTACTCTTCATTAGCTTGCTTACACATCCCAAATGGTTTTTTTCCAGTGGTTTTGTCTTTTCCATTTGTCAAACTTGGGCTCTCTATCCCTGCTTCCAACTGCTCCCCTGTTGTGAGTTATGCAGGTTTGGGAATAATTACAGCTGTTTTCTTTAGCTGCTGCTGTATCCATGTGTGTAAGTCCCCAGGATATGTCAAAGAGCCTGAGTTTGTAGACTAGCTTGGAGAACTGATGTTAGCTGTACCCTCCAGGAAATGTAAAATTAAATATTGTGCACTGGCATTTTTAGTTTTGTTTTGCTAAGGAGATGAAAACATAGAATATTCTGAGTTGGAAGGGACTCACAAGGATCAATTGAGTCCAGTTTTTAAGTGAATGGCTCATACAGGGATTGAACCCACAACCTCAGTGTTATCAGCACCATGCTCTGACCAACTTAGCAAAACACAACCAATTTAAACTTCTTTTGTTTGTTTCCTAATTTCAGTCAAGGCTGGGAAAAGACAACACACTGAGTAGTCTTTGTTCTTTACTAAGAGTATAGCTGCTGCCATTGCCTTCCTTTTGGATTTGCCCATGTATCAGCTCTGGCATCCCCACATCCCCTTTGGTGCAGAGAAACCTGACTTTGGGTCACACAAATGTAGATCAGCAGTAATTGCACAGGTGGAGAACGCTGCCATGCTTAAATGAAATCTCTGTCTGGTAACATCTCAGTGTCTGAGGTGTCCCTGTTAACAGAGCTGTCACAGTGCCCTGGGCAGCATGCAGACATTTTTATCCGGATTTTACAGTTCATAAAGAGAAAACGGAGAAATACGTTTCCAAAGCAGCAACTAATTTTACTCGTTTCTATTTTGGGCAGCCTGATTTGAGGCTGTTTGCCAAGCTGTCAGGCCAGCTCGCCTACATTAGCAGGGGAGCTCAGCAGTGGCACTGGGCGCTCATCCCATATCCTTGACTTCCAGGGTCACGGCTCTCCTGCAGCACAAGCGCTTTTCCTTTTTGCCTGGATGGGTCAGATGTGTCCTGCTCTGTTCCTGTTTGGAAGTTCAAGTTGACTAAGTGTGCCTCGTGTCCTGACTGCACTCCAGACACTTCCCAAGGGCTGCCCTGGGGAAGAAGGAGCAGCTTGCTCACCTTGCAGCCAGACAGTGGGAGTGGTGTGGAGCACGTCGGCGGCATCCACGAATAAATGGTGGTGGAGATAGCAAAAGCCATCTGCTGATTGTCCCCCTGCCTGCCCGCTATCCAGGGAGCCTGACGGGGTGCCAGGCTGTCATGTGCAGCAGTCCTGGCTGCCCTGGGGACTGGGTCAGAGGCTTGGTGACCCATCTGCCGGTGACATTGCCCACCAGGCTGCCAGGGGAGCGACGGGAGCTGTGCAGAAGTGTAGTGTTTCATCTTCTTTTTGCCAGGATTAAGTTGCCAGGATTAAATGCACCAGACTGTATTTCTTGTTCGGACTCAGATGTTTATTAATTCTTATCTACATTACAGTCTCACAAACAGTGAGTTCTACAGCACTTCAAGCTAACAAACTAAAAATGGCCCCCATCTCTCTCTCTCTCCACAAGGCCTTTTAAGCACAAATTGTCCAATTAAGAAATGACACCTCAATTATTTTTACTTTTAACCCAATAACCAACCACCTGTGGCCCACAATGGGGACTTTTCTATCCAATTACAAAACCCACCCAGACCCATGAATAAGAAGATGAAAAAGGAGGTCTGGCCTCTGCCCTAAAACCTCCATCTTCTTTTATACATATATTACTATATTCTAAACCCTTAAACCCTGAGTTTTCCACCCTGTGATATCACACACTTCTATTCACACTCCACACCCACAATCCCAGTGCTGTCACTCAATTTTGGGAGCCTTTTCCACAGCCTCAGGTGAAATGCAGTGTTTGCTTGAGGGTCAGTGCCTGTCAGCACAGAAAGCCTGAAATTCTCTAAATGGGTTGTTGAATTTCAGTGGTCCTTGTGGTCCAGCTCAGAATATTATGTGATCCTGTCTGTGCTGGAAGGGTTGGGGCAGGCTACTGGGGTGTTGGTGTGGAGCACTGGGATGGGATGTGTGGGCTCTGTGCAGATCTGCTGATTTCCCAGGGTGCAGATAGTCACTCTAAATCTTCTGTGCAAGACTCTGAAATTATTCGATATACCATCTAATATACACTGGGAAACAATATCAAACTTGTTGAACAAAGGAAGTGTTAAAGGTATATTAGGGTTGCTGAAATACAAAGCTTAGGAACCCAAAGTTTAGGAAATGCCAAATACAACCCCATATACTTGCTTTTTACATTTTGTGACATTATGCCTATTTGTCATGATGGCTCGGTTTTGAGGGCATGATCAGACACTGTTTTTTCCAATGCTGCCCTTATAGAGCAGTGAGTTAGCAACCAGTTATTTAATAGTATAATTCAGAAAGAACAGTATGCGGTATGTGAGACTCTCAGCTTTATTTACAGTACTTGACTAAATTCCTCCGTAATGACAAAATTTGTATTTTTCTTCCCTCCTGACACCCTCATGGATTTTTCCTGGTGTGTGGTTTCCAGTGCATAGTGCTGATCATCATTTAATATCATAATGGTTAATATTAATAGTTTAGTATTAATACTTTAATGAAATCAATACTTAAATACTGTATTGGCAGTAATGTGCCTTCACCTGATCTCTGGATGAGGTTTGGTGGATTATGGGGATGCTGTAACCTCTGTTATGTAAATTTGGGCCTGAAACACTGGGAAAGGTAAAATTAGTATTAGTAAAATACTAATTACATGCATGAAATGTAAACCTGATTTTGGGGGCATATAGTGTGTAGTGCTTTACAGGTTCAGAACTTCTGCGTCCTCCTGCTCTCTCTCTTCACATCCGCGTGTTCATCCCAGTGCTGTTCCCATCATTGGCTCTGCTCTTCACACCTTCCTCTTCAGAACCAGTTCCCATCTCCACGTCCTTCCATAATCCATGCTCTCAGCCCCACATACAGGTTTTCTCTTGACCCTTGTTATCCTCCCTGCTGCCCAGAATCCTCCTTTTATTTCTTCTGGTCCCCCTGGACTGGGGATTGCTCAGTTCAGCTGTAGGTTTGGTTGGTCCCTCACTCATGGGAGCAGTGTAGTGCTCAAGAGCCTCAGCAGACCTCAGCAACTGCTGAATTTAAGTATTCTTACAGAGCCTATGTAAAATGAAGCGATTTTAGAACCGGCTGTGTTGTGCGTGTTTTCAGAAGAAACATGTTAAGCTTAATTCTGGCACAAACAAAACGACCTTGCCCAGTCACGAGTTCCTTGTTCAAAGTTCTGGAGTGCCTGAGCTGTTGAGGCAAAGGTCACTGGTGCTTTCTGGCTGAGTGGTGACATCTGGTTCTACCTTGGTTCTGCCATTTTGGCTAAAGCATTCCAAAATTTCCAGCCCGAGGTGGGCACTGGCACTTTGTGCTTCAAACGAGAGTGTTAAAATTGGACAAAATGGTCAGCAGCTGAGAATGAGGTATTGGAGTCTCTCAGCAGGTTTTGAAAAGTTGATAATGGTGTTTAGAAGAATATATGCTATTTACTTAGAAGCATATATGCTATTTAATTAATTTCCTAATGAAGTTTGAACTTCCTGTGATCAACATGGGTGGTGTAGGCACAGTCCTGCCTGTCCCGGTGTGTTTGGGCAGCAAGTGCTCATGGTGGGCTTACACTGATGAATTCTCATTGATCTTTGCTAATGCCAGGTTAAAGCTTTGGTATTTGCTGGTGCTCTGATTTTTATTTTTTTTTTACAGCATGCTAATTTAATCCTTTGAATTGGAAATGCTTGTTCAGCACAGGGTAAGGGAGATTGGAGTTGGTGATGCTGTGCTGCAAATAGTGTCAAACTTTCCCTGTTTATGTCAACGTGCTGTTCTGGTTTTCTCAGGTCAAATTAGACCTCAAAATTAGACAAATTAGACACATTTTTATGCAGTTCACAATTTGTGTGTGTGTGTGCACATGCATATGCATACACAGCTGTAATTGTTTTATTGTTGTAAATAAACTGGACAGCTGTGCTGTCCAGGAGAAATTTTTTTCCTAACATCATGGTGGAAATGTGATGATGATTTTAGAAATGGCTGCAGCTGTCTGAAAATGTAAAAAGACAAAAGAGAAACACAAATATTTTGGGTCTGTGCAGAGGCTAAAAGGTAATTAGCCAAGGGTAAATAAATGGCTTTGTTTTGAAAGACCCAAAATGGTGACCCAAAATGTTTTGAAAGGTTTTCTGAATGATGGCATTTCTGTGTTCAAAGTTTCAGTCCAGAAATCTCAGACAGAAGTGATAACTGTTGGCAGGGGAGAGCAGTGGAAAGTTAAGCCTGCAATAGGAAATCATCTCAGTTTTAAAAGTGAACATTGCTATTTCAGGTTTTAATTTTGATAATTAGCAGTAGCAGCTCATCCTCAAATTGCACTTCTAACAGTAGGTGGTCCAGAATTGCATGAGGTAACTTAATATGCCCTTTTTTCCTAAGTCTGTAATTGGAAAAATACAGGAACAGCTAACTGCTATTAATTGCACAAGCTATTTACAGCACAGAAAAACTGTTTTCTCATTTGTATACATGCAGAACACTGCTGCAAAGTGCTGCACTTGAGAGGCTTTGCTCTAACACTGAGTATCAAATACTAATTTCTGTTACTGAAGGTCTGCCTTGGCCTGCAGCTCACAAGCCCTTAGCCACTTCACCTGGTTCCCAGCTCGGTGTTAACATATTCCCCAGGGCTGCTTTTCTTCTGTGCCCTTGTAAATCCCCCTCACGTCCCCAGTGGGTATGGCAGCTCCTTGTCTGGGATGTCTCCTGGCTCACTGCCCTCCTGCCAGCCTTTCTGGTGCTCACAGACCTGTAGGAGATGCACGTCTCTCCTGGGCTGTGTCACACCAGCTCTGCCTGCACTCTGCAGGTGGAATTGGGATGCCTGAAGAGTCTGCTGAGAATGCAGCAGGTAGCCAAGGGCCTCACTGAGATGTGCTGCAGGTGACACATATGTTGTAGCTCAGGGTGAAAACATGCACTGGGGTTTGCATTTGGTGTCAAAATTGCTGTTAATGCAGACTAGGTTAATGTAAATTGCAAATCTAGATGTAAGCATCTCTTCACATAATTCAAAGTGATAACACGTTTGTGTTTGTGAGAGATGTGAGAGAAGAGCTGAAAGGAAGATCACACTTAAACATGTTCTAACATTTTCCTCCTAGAATCTGAACTGCTGGTGTCTTCTGCTGGCCCTCCTGCCTAAGTGCTTTCTTGTGATGGGTCAGGTTATTGTTCATAGCTGGTTTCCACTTTGAGTTCTTCCAGTAGATACTAATCGAATTTTAAATCTTTTTCTCTTCTATTTGGGAATAGCTGGGCTAATTCAGATTGGAAGGGCCTTCAGAAGGTCTTCATCTAACTTAATTAGAGCAGGGTCAACTATGAGATCAGAGCACAGCACTCAAGGCTTTATCCAGTCGGGCCTTTCAGGAGTGACAAAATTGAATAGATGGATGCCCAGTGATGTGATCCTGAACAAACTCTAGCAGTGAGATAAGGACATATAGAGCTGGTTACAGCTAAAGTTTGCCTTGATTCTTCAGAAAGCCAGAGGTGCAAAGCTTTGGGCTGTAACTGAAGGTGGGACAGATGTTACACGTGTATTGGAACTTCGCTGTGGATCCCCATCTGAAAAGATTTATCATTTCCCAGCTAATTTCCAGATGATCTTTTCTAACGTGCTGAGGGTAGCAGATGTGTTTGTTGTATCCTGCTCTTTAAAGTCATTTTAGGAAGTTAAACAGATGGATGCCTTTTGAAATCCAGCAGCTGTAGCAGTGTTGTTCCCTGTGCCAACCGGGATGGAAGGAAGCAGAGCAGCTGAGGAGTGCTTTGCCTGTGACGAGCTGACCCACTTGCCAACAGCCAGCAATGCACCAATGTTGTGACAGCAGTGATTGACTACACCTGCTTTTACACTGGAATCTGGGCAAGCTTGAATACAGGTTGCTTTACCGCTGGAATAAACAAGGCTCATGTTAATTTTCGATAATGTCTCGAAACACAGAAAATCATTCCATCATCTCTGAGCCATTTATTTGAAAAAAAAAAAGAGCTGTGCGTTACAATGTCCTTGCTGCTGAAATTTCAAGAGAAAATAGGAAATTCAGAAAATTTCTCTCTCAGTGCTGTGTCTTCAGTATGTTGTTTGTTGTCCAGTGATAAGCATCAGCCAGATCTTCGATATGGCCATGGGGTGTTTTGACAATGATACCTTCCCAAAATACTCCAGACAGTGAGGGCAGTGTTATTAAAAGTCATATGATGGGGTGTGTCAAATAAATGCAAGGCTGTCAGTTCTTCATACTGTAGCTGTAAACCATTGAGTTCAGTACAACATCATGGGTAAAACTCGGGGTGGCAGGAAACCTGTCGCCCTAAAAAAAAATAAAATTGATTAAATGTTGAAATATCAAAGCTGTTTAAGGCAACAAACATGTCATTAATATTACGGTGTCATTAATATTACAGTACAAACCTCCTTCGATTTGGTAGGAAACAAAATATTAGGACAGCATTCTTGAGTAGGTTTTTATGTCAGTTTTGGGTGGTGGATAGTAAAAATGCTTGAAAAAATCAGTATTAGAAGAGCATAGGAGGGTTAGTTACCAGTTTGCTGATGGAAGAGTGGGAGAACAAAGGAAATACAAAGAGATTCGAGAAGGGAAGCTCGATCCTGCCAAGCATGAGGCTGCACAGTGGCCCTGCAGCACTTTAAATTTGATTATTCTGTGCTAGTAATAGAGAGATTCAAGAATAACTTGAATGTTTCCTGTACATTTCCTCACAAAGGGACCATTTAAACTTTCTGGTTTATAACTGAGTGTGATGTTCGGCAGAGGCAAGTATACCTCTCCCTCAAAGGGATGTAGTTTTTAAAAATAAAATTAATTATTACTTTTTGCTGGTTTTTTCCCCCCCTCTCACAGTTGTTGGGTTAGTAATCTTCATCAAATTCCGTCACTAGATCATCACAGTGGACATGGAGTTTGGTTTTGGGGATGCTGACTCTCAAGAATGGTCATGGCTGTTGGGTTGATGGTTGACTTATGTCTGTGTAAATCTGAAGACATTTCACTGAACTTTTTGATTTAAGGATTTCAGTAGAACCATTACCCCAAATTTAGCTGACTAGGATGTGCTTTTATTTTCCACAAACATCAACTCAGGATAAATCTTTCTTTAAAGGAGCTATGGAGGTAGGCAACGTTCATTTCAGGGCATTATGTTAAGTACTTTCTCTGTTTCCTTTGATACCACTGTGAACAATCTAGGTTTGTAAGTTGTTTTTTTTTTCTGGTAACATGTTCAGAAATAGCCAGTGTCAGTAATATTGCAATTAGTGCCATTATCGGGGGCATTGCAGGTGATTTCCAGCAGGGAACTGCCCCTGAATGGTTGATGGTTGCCCTGTGGAAATGCTCCCTTTTTTTTTTTTTTTTTTTTTTTTTTTTNTTTTTTTTTTTTTTTGGACTCTAAGGAAGTGTAGCTGCCTGCAGGCTTGAGTTGTGAAGTGCACTTGGCAAAACCTGCAAGTGTAGGATGATATCCTTCATTCCCTATTCTTCATTCCCTGATATCAGCTGGCAGTTGGTGAGCACCACAAGCACTTATTCCATGGCTCCAGAGTTGCACTGTGCAGCACCAGCTGAATGGGATTTTTGGGCTCAGTAGGCAAGAGGATTTTTTTTAATACAGATTGATAGGAAATGCTCAGGGGAATGGAGATAATGTGAGTGTATGATAGGATTGGATCATTCTGTAAAGAAGATTTTGATAAATACTTCGAATTTGGAAGGCAAATTCTGATGTTGGCTGTAGAGAAACAACATTGATTCAGGGCAAGTAAAAATCTGGTCCTTGCCACTTAGTTTGAGTAGTGATACTTTGCTCTTTACAAAACAGCTGAAGTTGCTTAATGATAATCTGGCCAATTCGTGTTTGTTCAGAACTGCTGATGTGGGAGAGACTGATGGCAGCTGAGGCTGGGTTGGAATGCTTAAGCAGATCCAGTTGTAAAAAGGCTTTGAAATGCAGCCTTTTCTTCCCATCCGCCTCTCAGATGGTTTCTACCTTTAGGCTCTGACAACTCTTCCAGATGATGGAGCAGGTGCATTTGAAACGTGCCAGCAAGGTTACAGAAGGTGACTACCTGATGATGTGAGGTTGTTACCTTGTAAGTGATGCCTATTTTTAACATGCCACTTCTCCGGAGGGTAGAGAGAATAGCAGCAGAGGAAAGAGAGCATTTTTTTTTTTAAGTCCTCTCCTTCGTATTTCATCTTAACTTGATGGCTCATAAAGTCAAGAGTAGTTTGTGGTATTTATGTCACCATCGTCGTCATCACCTTTTTCCTGTGATATGCTCATTAGTCACAGATGTTTCCTTTGCTTTTCCAAACACACAAAGCCATAGGCAATGTCAAGTCAGGCATAAAATAATCTAGGAGCTGGTACCATTAACCTTGTGGAAACAGAGGACACATGAATTGATTAAGAACACCCAGATGCACGTCTCTGTCGGGAAGACGTGATCTGCAGGTCTCTTTCCAAAATGGTGTTGCAGTATTTATTCCAGGTGCTGTTAGTGGTGTGGGGAGATGATGTCCATTGTTACAGTCACACAGAGATGTGCAAGTCAAGGTGAGCTATAGACTGGCCTGACAGAACTCCTCTGTTAGGATCATAAAGGTTATTCATGTGTATATGCTTTACACAGTGGTCACTGCTGTGACCATGGCATAGACAAACAGTGAGCATCTAAATCTTACACCACCTCAGGAAGCATTAATTCAAATGAGCTCTTGCATTCCCCATCCCTTTCAGTCCTGCTCCTGATGAGTTTAAATCTGAGGAATGAACTTTAGTGCAAAGTCAGAGAGATGGACCTTCCCAAAGCCCACCACAGAACCCCTGACTCAGTGTGTGCCTCAAGACAGCTGAGGCCAGTTTTTATTAGACTGTGAGAAACTGGTATGGCTACAAATCTGAAAGCAGTGGGAGCGTAATGAATTCAAAACTGTGAGTGTGCATTTGCTGTGACTATAGAAACTTATGAAGCTGTTGAGTGAAGCACTACTACAGGCTTACATTACAAACCCTTGAAGGGCTCTGGTACAGAAATGGGATTAGATGTGAGCATTGTTCAGAAGATGCTGATTTTAAATGGTGCCATTTTCTGTCACCATGCAAGAGCATCTGCTTGTATCACTAGCGTGGCCAGTGAAATTTCCTGTGTATTTTTAATGAAAATAAGTGGAACAGATGTTCTTGTCCAGGTGGAACTTGGATTGTATATTTTTTTAGATTTTACACCATTATAAAATGAAGTGGAATTAAACCCAGTGTGAATTAGAAGCATGTCAGGGGATTACAAGTGGAATTTTAGATCAGAATTAATGTAATGCAGACAAGATTTCTGTCAAAAGAACTGGGAACAGAACCAAGGCTTCCTCCTCTTCTCACTGCTCTATATAAAGAACTCACATGTACAGATTATAATTGCTGTGGTGAGAGGATGCCAAATTATATAATGCTTCTATCCACATTCCTCTTTCTAATCTCTATTGTTCCCCTTGGGGGAACACAACAAAAAATTATGAGGTTTATACACCTTTACTCCTCTACACCTTTATGGGTTCCTTCATAGAATGGTAACATGAATATGTGCAGATGGGATCGTGCTTTTCCACATTTGATACTGATCAGCGACAAAAAGATGGATGTGAATGTGCAAAATGCCCGCAGTACCAAAATTAGATCCATATTTATTCCTGTCATAACTTCACTTAAGCTGATGGAGCTGTGCCAAGGCTGAACATGCCCACGAGTCTATACGACAGCTGCCTGGCAGCAGAAAAGCCTGATGAGAATGGGTTTGAGAGCAGAGTTAAACCCTCTGGTTCTGACATTGTGTGGTCACATCCTAGGGATATTCACTTTGAATGATTTTGAATTCACCTTGGAATGATTTTTCTGGGGGACTGCAGGTACATCCTTAATGCCTAAAAGCCAAGGATGGCATTGAGCAAGGTATTTTCAAGCCTTGAGTTCAGCTCCATCAGCAATTCTGAATCACCAGACCAGCTAATGAGGTGTTCTAATTGATAGCATAATTCTACATGGTTTTTCCATTTAGGCTAATGTAACACTTGGCTTCGTTGAGGATGAATATTAACCACAAGTTGAAAGGAAGGTCTGATTCTCTGATCTTTTGCTACATTTCATCAAGCTTTTAATTTTACTTGCAATACCCACGTGCAATCCATACAGGCATTTTCTTTCCACTTGGGTATAGAGACCCTGTTTTGTTGTTAATTGATAATGCGTGAGCTGTGGAGGCAGCTTCAATGGTTTCACTGTTCCAGAAACGTTCCTCTCATCCATAAAAGATCATCTGTTCAAGAGCAGTCAACCCTGGGCTTTTGTTCTGTTTACTGGCTTTGTTTTGGGCAATGTGCTGACTTGCCTTACAAGCTCTTGAACTACAGGGCATTCAAACAGTTTCCTCTGATGTGTTGAGTTCTTGAGTTCACATGAGTCTGCTCACTAAAATTTTGAGAGTATTAAGCCAGTTCTCAACACCAGAGTCTTGGCACTTGAGTTGACACTCCATGGTGCTGAGCAGCCACAGCTTGAGTCCAAAGCAGTGATACTCTCTGAGCTTCAAAATCAGTTGTGTGAGCCAAGCCAGCAGGGTTTATTGTGGTTTCATTGTGGTTTTTTTCTAATGGGTGAGTAAAGTGCTCGTTTATAGCATTTTTTCCTTCTGTATTCCCCCCTTTGGGGAGTGGGTGGATGCTCCCTGGACTACAGGCAGATAAGGAGGGGATGTTGTGGTTTTTCAGGCAAAGATACTTATCAGACCTAGAGCTGTGAGGGAATTGCTCCTAGTCAGAGGCTTACCCAACATTTCTGGGAAGGAATGAAGCTCTTGCTTTTTCTTTAGATAATTTGCCTTCTTTTTAAAGTTACTGACTCCTAGGTTAGACACAGAAATTTGGATGATTCAAAACAGGGAAGGGGAAACCGGTTGGGCTTTTCAAAGATAAGAGACAAGTTCTCAGATCCCTTTCACCATCCAAGAGAAGTAGTTTCTTTTAAAAATCCTAGCCTTAAAAACAGATAAAAAATAATTTATTAAACAATAACAACAAAAACAGCCCAAAACAAAACCAAAAGTCCAGACAACCCAAAAACTGAGTCACTTCCAAAGACAGACCAAAATTGATGTTGCCAGTCTTTGCAGATAAAGCCTGTAATGTGATGTAATTTATGAACTCATGGTGTGACTGCACTGCCACTGGATACAGCAGCTTGCATTTCAGTGCCATTATGCTGGGCTGTTTAGATATATGAAGCAAAATATGTACAACATAAAAACTCCCCCAGGTTTTAGATGACAAAGAATTCTTAGATGCAAACCATGAGAGAAGCAGTAATTCTGGGTCACTCTTCAAATGTGTTATGAGGAATTCACATTAAGCTTTGATGAGGAATGTGTCCATTTCACTGATTTGGCAAAATAACTGTCAGGATCTGAGTGTATTCAGAAGGAATCATCTACAGTAGGACTGCACACTGAGGAATCAGATTCCCTTAAGTGTCCAGAGGAACTGTGGAATATTCAATCCATCATCATCAAAGGATCAGATTCCATAATTGTTAAGGGAGCAGTGAAAAGGATTTTCTTTTCTTTTGGTCAGATTTACTTTGTGGCTGCTTTGGTATCCTGTACCCTAGCCAGTTTTCCAAGACGAAAACAGAACAACAAAAACTGGCAAGTTGGGTGCAGCAGGGATTGGTGGCCTGAACCTCATAAAATGTGTAAGTGAAGAACAGAACATAAAGCTGTCAGTTAGATCTTCTAATAGCTTTTAAACCTTAGGATATTTTATTATAGACCTAAAATTAGCTTGGTTTTCAGGTCTGGATCTTTTTCAAGAGGTTCACACTGGAGCCCAACCTTCCCTTAGCCAGCAGGGCTGAGTTCTCAGCATGGAATGATGGAAATGCTGTTGGAGCATTTGACACATTTCTGCTCCAAAGGACTACCAGTCCTCTCAGATGGTAAATTTACATTCTTTATCGAATTGTAGGGATTTGAAATGTTCTATATAGCTGTGTTTGGGCTGACATTGTGCATGGTTATGACAGAACATTAGAAGATTTGTCTTGGTGGGATCTCAGCGAGATGGATGAAGAGAGATGTGTGCTTTCCCATCTGAAATTGGTGGATAAAGAGTTTGAGGTGGAAGCCATTACTTAAAACTGCCATAAAATTTACCCCTTTGGAGTTACCACAGCAAACAGCCTGCAGAACTGGTACATGTGAAAGCAGATGTGCTGAAGAATCCCAGCAACAGCCAAAACTCAATGTGTGAGCTTTATGTGAACTGCGGGAACTTAAATCACATTTTACATTGCAATGCTGAGGAAGAATAGGATTTGATAATAAGTAGGGCACAATTTCTGGCTTCAGTTTTTAGTTCTGCCACTTAGACACTGTGTAACCTTGGGTAAGTCGTTGAAGATGACCTCTGCCAGAAGGATTCAGCAATGCTGTCTTCACCCTGGAGACACTCACAATGCAATCCAAGAAATGCCTCATTTTTCTGTCTGAAAGAGTCTCAGATCTAAAAACCTGAGGTTTGCACATTTAAAACTTCCTTCAAAGACTGGGTGTTAAATAGGCAGGTCCCAGCTTCCCTTGCCATGAGTGGTGGAACGGGATTGAGCCTTCCTTCCCCAAGCACTGCTCAGAGCCTGGATGGGGCAGGGGCAGTGGGGCTGAGCTTCCTTTGTCCTGCTGAGTCGCTTCACCCAGCATGTATTTCAAATATTTGAAGTGTAGGTTCATTGCTTCTCTGGATGCCCCATCCCTGGAAGTGTTCAAGGCTGGGTTGGATGGGGACCTGGACTAGTGGAAGGTGTCCCTGCCCATGGTAGGGGTTTGGAACTTTTAATCTTTAAGGTCCCTTCCAGCCCAAACCCTTCTCTCCTTGCTGAGATCACTCTTGTCCTTGCCACCCAGGCAGTGGTTTAGGGGTTCAGTATTCTGGGAGTGGATGAGGTAGGAATAAGGAGCTGAAGGAAGCAGCTCTACTAGGGAAATAAAGCAATTAACTGGAATAGTGATGAAGATTTGATTTAAATGCACCTTCTGCTTCCATGCTGCATGTTGGTTTTGTGAATATTATTCTGAGGCACTCTCCTACAATCATAGAATTGTTAAGGTTGGAAAAGACTTCCAAGATCATCCAATCCAACTATTAACCCAGCACTGCCATATTACCACTAAACCATGTCCCCAGGTGCCACATCCATGTTTTGTGAGCTTTTCCCTCACAGCAGCCTGTTCCAATGCCTGTCAATCCTTTCAGTGAAGAGATTTTCTCTGATATCTGATCTGAACCTCCCCTGGCACAGCTTGAGGCCATTTCCTCTCCTCCTGTCACTTGTGGCTTGGGAGCAGAGCCCAACTCCCCCCTGGGTACAGTCTCCTCCCAGGGAGTCGTGCAGAGCCAGAGGGTCCCCCCGAGCATCCTTTTCTCCAGGCTGAGCCCCCCCAGCTGCTTCTGGTCAGGCTTGTGCTCCATCCCCAGCTCCATTCCCTCCTCTGGGCTCACTCCAGCTTCTCAATATCTTTCTTGTAGTGAGGGATGAGTCAAAGCCTTTGCCTGCCTTTACAGACCACCCGAAAACAGGGCTGGTGCTGAGCCCCCCCGAGCAGGCTGGGGCTTGGTGCCTTGGTTTGCACGCTGATCACCTCCCACTGTCCAGGATAAGGAATGTGTGCAGCCCTGGATGTGTCAGGGCGGACAGGAATGCGGGGTCCGGGGGCTGTAGCGGATCCTGGCATCCCCCGAGCGACCCGCGACACCGCAAAGCCTCCCCAAAGGCAAGTGTTGCTNTCCCCAAAGTCAAGTGTTGCTATAATAGGGCCGGATTACTCACTGTGCTTATTCAAATTCCTGTTGATGCTGGCAGAGCGGGAGGGTTTTTTTTCCCCCCGAACAGCCACGAACAATGAGTCACCTCCAGGTGTTTTGATTTGAATTTTTATTTATTTTATTCTTCAAATTTCGAAAAGAAAACCGGTCCGCGGCTGGCTCGGAGCATCCCTGCGGCTCCCGGAGGAGCATCCCTCCAGCCCCCTCCGCCCCGCGGCTCTCCCTGCCCGCCTCGGGAACCGAGCCCGCTCCTCCCCCTGCGGAGAGAGAGAGAGGGAGCGATTTCTTGGTTCTTTT